>CM060709.1:210692153-211292153 GCA_030686995.1 Artemisia argyi | reverse complement strand
GGATGGGATAATCTTGGTCGCGCTCCAGCTGCGCAACGTGTGGAAGCTCAAAGAGCCTCATCCCTTCCATTGCCTGCACAAGCTCGTCGTAGGCACCAGCATTATATTCAGGAACCTCAAAGGGGGAAACCTTCAGCAGTTGCGCCTCAGCCAACTCTTCCACGGCCTACGCCTTGCCACGAGCAACGGCGCACTCCACCACCTTCCCGAAGGCACGCACGACCTCTGAGGACTCCAATGTGCTCATAGCAGCCAGGCGCAAGCCATGGCTGATCAACCACCTGTGGAAACAACGACAAATGCATTAGAAAAGAAACATATAAATACACAAAAAGTAAAGAGGAATGTACAACAAGTACCTGCGCTCCGCAATAGTAGACATAAGATGAGGATACAACTCCTCATCATACTCTATGCTCAGCCTGCGCAGCTTCTCTTCCTGCGCCTCCACAGAGTCTTCCACCTTCTTGCCAAACTGAGCAAGCTGACCGCAGAGCTCGTTCTTCCTCTCTTCTAGGTATTTTACCCCCCAGGCGAGGTCAGCCTTATATTGCTGCGATTCCCCACGTTCGCGCTGCAGCTCAGCCATAACCACTAGCTTCTCCTCAGTCGCCTTCTTGGCGCGCTCATCGGCAGCCAACACCTCTGCCTGAGCCTCAGCCAACTGCGCTTTGAGCTGCGCAATCTGCTCATCCCTCTGAGCAAGGCTACCTCCCTTAACAACGGTCCGCGCCTTTAGCTGAGTGACCAACTCAGCCTGGCGAGCAGCAACACCAGCAAGCTCCTCCACCAACTCCTGCGCAGACATCTACGCTGCTGCCTTGAGAGGCTCCTCCTCATCAGCAGTCTTAGGCGATGCGGCATGACCAGCAAAAGCTGCATCACCCTCTGCAGCATGGTCCCTATGAAATGAAGATGTAATTAGTACGCGGATACGGCAAATAAAAGAAAGTTACAGTCATAAATACTTACACAAATGGTGGAGATTCGGCCTGATTCTTCTGTGCGCTAGTAGCAGACATCTCATCTAGAGCATCCGACTCATCCTCCCCAATCAGGCGACGCCTCCTTTTGGAGGTACCAACATAACCACCAGAAGACGCTTCCTTGCGCTTCTCCCTACGAACCTCCACAATCTCCACACTGTTGGACGACTCCACATGCGTCTCTTCCTCCACAGGGGACTTCTCCTCAGTAGGAGGGACAACCTGCACTGGCGCGACAAGCACAGCTGCAGGGGGAGAATCCTGACGCTCAACAGCCGCAAACGCAGTCAGGTGTCCCGCCGTGGCCTGCAAAATGGGCTGCTCACCCTCCCTCAGGGGACGCACCCCCACCGTCACGCGCTTGGGATCTTTCAGCTTCACGACAGCGAACAAATCCATTTCTGCGACAGACAAGAAACAAATAACAAAGAACAAAGTTAGTTATTCAAGGGATAAAAAGCAAAATACTTACATTAATAGAGGCAGTAAAAGGATGAGCACCCACCCTGGCTGTTCTCATCGATGAAGGTTGAAACCTCGTCCGCACCATCAAAATAATTACGGCTCAGCCCCATATGCACCAAGAACTCCTCAGGATAGGAGTTAATGGGAATGCGGTTACCATCAATTATGTCCGCATCCGCGGCGCTGTAAGAACCAGGGATAGGACGCTCATCCCTCGGTAACGACCTTTGAGTATAGAACTCAAAGCGCGACGGAAATACAACATCGTCTACCCAAAAGAAGTACTCTCTCCAATGCCTTAAGGAATCTACCTTCTCTTCATAGCATTGAAGGCGCCCTGCGCGTTTGGCAAAAGAAACCCATCCATGCAACCACGTTGTGTGGTAAAACGCACGGAATAGGTCAACCGTCGGATTGATAGCCAATAACCAACAATTAATCTCAAAATTTGATATCTTAGCCGCACCTATACAGTGCAGCTGGGAGATATGGAGTTGGTAATGATTGAGCACGTTGCTAAAAAAGACAGAAATGGGTACGCGATAATTCGCGTAATCAAAAAAGCGTGTATACAAACCGATTTTCCCATCGGGGAAATCGGCAATACACGCATCCACATCTGGTGCTTCAGGATGGACGTCGAGAGGAATGAAGAAGTCAGAAGAAAACTGACGTACGTCATCCTCATCCAACTTAGAGCGGAATTCGTGTAACTGAGCAACCATTTTATAACAAAGGTATATTAAATAATGCGCACGCGCATATACCTAATGCGAATAGAAGATTGAAGGGAGAAGAAGCTTTTAGAATTTTGCAAATGGTGAAAAAAACGTTTGACTGTGTGAATCCCACACTGAAAAGGGGCGGTGATTTATATAAGTATTCAAGAAACCCTAAATGGGGTGCCACGTGGATCCCACTAGCAAACGTGTGGCTGAGAGATGAAAGGTACAAGCACTTTTCCCCTTTTCCCGAGGCACACGTAGATAGCTTCCCCGTTTTTCGAAGCACCCTTTGTGATATTTTGGGACTTGGTACATTGTTCCTATCTTTTGGGCGGGAAGTATTTAATTTCTTCCCGCCAGGCTTGCTGCTAGTTTCATTAGTTTATTATCCGCGGCTACGAGCCGCGCACACTAGACTGGGGGGACATGATGACGTATAGCCTATAGTTGGGCCACGAGCCCAAATTATAGACATTACTAAGCCCAAAACCACCACGAGTGGGTTATCATGACAAATGACTTGGGCCATTAATACCAACGGCTTGGGCTCACGAAGCCCAAAGCTCAACCAAAACGCACGGTTAAAGGATAAGGATCTTCTATTTACGGAATAGATATCCTTACCCCGGATAAGCACCACGAGTGCGAAGAGTAAGGAGCAAGATACCTACACGGTTTCTACGCCCTATATATAGAATGATATATTCTCACGAAAAGGTACGATTTACATAATCCCTAACTCTTCAACTAAACCCTAAAATCGATTACTTACTCTCACGCCGGAGTCTAATCGTGGGAGACAATCCCACGATAAGCCTAACGGTGTTGTTTGCTTTCTTAGTATGCATGTTTCACAAGCACTAAAGTTCTAATTGGTACGAGAGCAAAGTCTAAACAAGGTAAGCCCAACTTTTGTATCAACAACATGATAGTTCCTTAGAAACAACGGATTATCAATCAAGTCATGTGCCAAAACCTACTTTTTTTTTGAAGGTGACTTTCAATTTTATTTGGTTTAGAGAGTCACACCTGCCATAGGCAGGCCCTCATCCACCACATACCCAGACTATGTTGTCTTAACCGGGCCCACGCTGGCGTAGTGGGGATTCAACGACTTCCGCCCTGAAACCGTTCTGCCTCCACACGAGAATACTCGCTGGAGTAACAGCTGGATGAAAATCGGGGCCGACTCGGATTCAAGTCTCCGCAACATTGGCTCAAAGACTCTTATCTTCATTGCCTAATATCTCCGGAGCATATGGTCCACAAGTGAGGACTTCCCGGAAGGTCACCCACTCGGTACTACTCTCACTTGTGGCTCGCTTAACAAGTTAAGCCCCACCCACTAGACCACATTAACGACAACCAAAAATCACGTACATGACTAGTTTCACATCACTAGTTGTGAAATCAGTTAATAGATTGTCATACTGGGGCATAATCACATTTCTACTACTTCTCTTGCAAAACATTGACATTGTCCAGCCAGAAGACGGAGTGGATGATGGTATCAGTTTAGAGAATGCGTGGACAATTAGTTCAGGTTAGTAATGGCCCAACATCAGATGTTTTGTTGTTGTTTTTTTTACTATTAGTTAAGTTTTAACTACCATATATATTTCTCAATCAAAACTTAAAATGATGACATTCAAGTGATAAATAAATAGTGCAAGGCAAGATATCCTTTGGCAAAGCTGGAGAGGGGAAAAGGGTGACGGATAGTCGACAAGAAGATAAGATGTACATTACATTTTTATTAAATATAGTAATAATTTATTAGTTTTAATATTTTATACATGCACATGTTGATCGTTGTTGAGTGGCGACTATTTTTTTCTTGTGATTGACATTTTTAAAAGATCATTGATGACTTTTCAATTTTCATTTCGTTTCAAACTAATGTTGTTCAGTTGTTCTACTATATATGCTAAGAAATTGGAAATTAAAAAAAAAAAAAACAAAAAAAAAAGAAAAAGAATTTGATAAAGTTTTTGTACGTATGTACTCGAGAAAATTGCAAAAATCGTCCTTGTGGTTTGGCCAAATTGCACGTTTCGTCCTTACTGTTCATTAATTGCAAAAATGGTCCGGATTTGACACTGTTTCATTCACTTTTGGTCCTTCGTCCTTTCAACCACAAGGACGAAACGTGCAATTTGGCCAAACCACAAGGACGATTTTTGCAATGCCGAAGGACCAAAAGTGAATGAAACAGTGCCAAATCCGGACCATTTTTGCAATTAATGAACAGTAAGGACGAAACGTGCAATTTGGCCAAATCACAAGGACAATTTTTGCAATTTTCTCTATGTACTCCGTATCAGTTTTTGTGCTAATTGTAAAAAGGAAATTGGAATTATTTGCTTAGAAAGTTGTTAATATGTGTTTTTTAGTTGCCAACATTATTATTATTGTTGTTGTTTTTAAATGCAACTAGCATCGTAATATTTACACAACAAATCAATTTCACAATGTCTTAAAAGTACCGTTAGGATACAAGCGTAATTCAGAAGTTGTTAATACGAGAAAGGCTACGAACGCCGCGTTGCGGGCTCGTGATACGTGGGAATCACACCAGGCTTTACCTCTCAAGGGATCTTGAGAAGCTTACAACCCCCACCAGGCAGTGTACCTGATCGTTGTAGTATAGTATAATGACAAGTACCGGGGGATTGATCGTTCAGCTAGGAATAGCGTCGCTAGGATTAGAAAACCTAAATACTAGTTCTAAAGGTGAGGGATGATTATTTTTGTATTTTTATATTTTTTAGAAAGCAAGTAAAAATCTCGGGTTTGAAGGATTTGGGCGTAATTAGTTGCTAGTCAACTAACCCAATACTAAAGATGCAATCAAAATAAAATACTAGAAATGAAAATAAACTAAATTAAACTAAGGTTGTGAGCAATAAGTGGAGAAATTGTGTTTACTTAGATTTCACTACTCCCTAGATATATTTTACACGTTAATTACTTGTTATAGTTGCGTGGATGACGGATTGTATTCCTTAATACCATTCGTGGGGTGGCGCACTTAATTCCCCAATCCTATGAGTGCATACTTCACTCCTATGTCGAGCCGGCTAAGAAGCTCCTAACATGGGATCATTAGAATTTACTCATGCATTAAATACAACCAATAAAACCTAGTGCACGTCAGTTCATGTTTCCTAAGACGTTCAAGCATGTTACCATTTGGAGATATACCAGTTTTCTTAAGCCTAACATCGAAATCATTCATCCAATACAACAATAAACAAGTAATCAACACATAATTAACATCTAGGTTTCATTAGATCCAAGCAAACACAAGATAGATCTAGCCTAGCATGATAGAATTAAGATAAGAACAAGATATAGACAACCAACACATAGACATATTGATTGAATTAAAAGAACACTTATCTCAATTACACATGAAAGGGTTCAAGGGCTGAGAACCCTTGAAAAACCTGTAAAATTCGTACTAAGTTCGGCCTTATAGTTTCTCCAAAACTTCTCTTTTTTTTTGAATGAAAATTAGAAAACTATATATAGGAAATTGAGGTTGACGGCGTCAAGACCAAATTGGTGACGCCGTCATCTCGCCGCCAAAAGAATTCTCGGACTGCCTTGATCTACTTTTGACGCCGTCACGTTATAACATTTTCCAGGCCGTCACATATTTTATTCTTGACGCTCTACTTCGTGACGCCTTTAATTCTGTACTGGGTCGTCATGAAAATTACTCTTGACGCCGTCAGGATGTTGCTCTTGACGCCGTCACCTACTGTTCCCAGCAAGGAAAATTAAGTCTTTGGCGTTTTCTTCACTTTTATGCTCCAAAAACGTCCGAATTGCTTCCTTTTTCAGATTTCTCTCCCAAAGTACCTAAAATCACGAAAGGAAAGATTTAAGGCAATATTTGATCAAATAAATTCAATTCCGGGCTTAAATGACCCCCTAAAAGTGGTTCATTTTTCGCCTCATCATATACCCTTACACTTGAGATTTGCTTGTCCTCAAGCAAATGCGCTTTTATTATACTCAAAATACAAGTTAGGGGTCATTTAACACTAATATAAAAGTAATTACAACAAATAATCGTTCAACTAAAGACCAAAGACAAGCACGGAGGTCATACACAAGCACCTCACAAATAGTGTTTAGATACTCACATCTCTCGGGTGTAATAAAGTATAGATTACAATATGGAAATGGAAGATATCTCTCACTACCTGTCATAGCAAAATAGATTACCATAGGCTTGGAAAAGGATCAAACCTCCACCACATGGCTTAAGCACCTAGGATAAACTATCAAAGAGGTCTTTTAAAAGGTTGTAACGTTAGGCGTAGGGATATGAAATACACGGTTTTGTTGGTTAAAGGCAATCTTTACTGGTAGCGAGTTAACAATCATGGTTAATTACATGTACAATGTGGTGTTGCTAAGCCAAGACTAGACTCGACTTAAGCTAATAAATGAAAAATAACAAAAACATAAAATAAACATAGAATGAAACGGGATGGTAGTCCGTATGTTTTTCTCTTTTTCTTTTTTATTTTTATTTTTATTTTTTATTTTTTATTTTTCGATTTTTTATTTATTTTTTATTTTTTTTATTTATTTTTTGCATACACTCTTACCCTACCATCCAAAATAATACATCATAGGGAATAGAAAATTCCCCTTACACTTGAATTTTTACATACGTTACAATAAACTAATCTAGTGACTCGAATTAAGATAATCAAAACACTTGGAGTACTTTTAAGATTAACGCACATACGGGGGTAATATATGATGTTCTTCCACATTACTCTATAAAATAAGTACTTTACCCATGAGTCCCAATTGTCCCAAAATAATATGTACAAGGATATGACTCGACTTAGCAACCATGTAATCAATTAGATAGTTAACTTAGGGTTTAACAAATAACAATAATGCACTAAAGATGAGCGCATACACGGAAGGCTAAGGCGATTTGGGTGTACATTTAAGTGAGGTGTAACAAATTCTTCCTTTAAGTAAAATGCTTAAAGTTGGAAACGAAAAGATAGGCTCGGAGGGGTGTACTAGGGGTTTCGTGTACTAAAAATGAGTACAACGCTAAGGGTGTGGGAAAAATTAGTTGACTTTACTAGCCAAGTAATATGACTTAAACGGTCAAGTAATTATGATACGGGTTTAACACAAGGGTAATCCTAATGCCTCTTATCACGTAGTAAATTCTACTACACGAATGTAGTCCCACTAGCGGTCCCGGGATGCATCACTATCGCAAGTTCTAGAATCTAAATGCTACCGGTACACTCATAAGCACTAATAGTAAATGCTTTTCCTATCAAATCTAAAGGCGAACCTCACATATTTGGGTGGAAAATTTTTCAGAATAGTACGGTTTTGTGCTAGTCATACAATCTCCTATCCATGAGACGCTTGCTATGGCTAAAGTTTTACTCCTAAATGTTGTAAAAAATTTTAAATTTGGCGCTAAAATTACACTAACAAGTATTTCTCATAGTTTTATTACACATCTACCATTAAACAAAACAAACTCAAGCGAAAGTGCATATGTAAGGTATCATCTTTTTACCTTCCCCTTACACTTAGGATGAACATTGTCCCCAATGTTCAAGTAAAGAATGTAAAAGTGAAATAAGTAAAAAGAATGAAATCAAATATTCCCCTGATTCGCTCGGTATGGATAATTAGGTGGCCAGGTTAAATCTTCCTCCAAGAAAATGAACAATCAAAGCTTCCCTTCCAGAATATAAATCATCTTCTTGTCATACATAACCGGTGAATCCTGAGAAAATAGACAAGACAACCTCGCATAAAATCGGCGGCAACCTATATAAGTTACTAAATCCTAGAAAACAAAATAAGATATAATGCTTGTGGAATGAAGTTTGCAGATTTCCTGGAGATTATAAAACTTAATAATTCACAAAAACTATAAGACTCCGTTAGAAAAACAAAACCGGTAAAATTTCCAGATTTTTACACGTGACGTCGTCAAGAGTTAACCCGTGACGCCGTCAGAAGTGACCGGTCAATCTGCAGATGAGGCTCAAGCTGATCACGGGTGGAGAGGTGCTGCATCTGGCGGATGGTGTGATCATACATCCAATCAAAGCGTTGGTCAGTGGTGGTCCGCCATGCGTCCACCTGACCCATCCAGGCACCCTGGTGTGCCTGCCAGTCTCCCTGACTCATGTGTCGGTAGTTGTCAGCTGTCCCCTCCTCATAACCCTGGAACTGATGCTGCTGGGGCCCTACCTCATCATCATTATCATCCTCATCAGCAGGCCCCTCTGCCTCATACCAGTTATAGGTCCCATTCCTCTCTAACATCACGATGTTCATCTGCCTGAGGGATTTAGCCCTCACTACCCTACAAGCCCCACAGTCGCTCAAGTATCCCATGATCGGAGGAGTAAGAAGATCATAGGAACGAGCCAACCGGGTCACGAACATCCCCCCATACACCTTATCAATATCCCTCTCACCCACACTGGTTCTCAAATAACTAGCTACCCAAAATGGGATGTTGCAGTAGACATCCGCTAAAAATTGTACTGGTAGAAAAGATCTGAAGCAGTGACACGGTGAGTGGTGCCATGACGTCCTGACAGGCTGTATGTGATGCATCTGTGGACCAACCTAACTATGGGGTCCCTGATGGATGCTGCCCCAGTAGTCGAGGTGTAAACCCCGTCCCCAATGGTCGGCCAAAAAGTGACACACCTCTTATCACTCCTCTGAGTCTCCCCATTCAACAACCTCTGCATAAAACCTCCATCAACCGCCTCCTCCCTAGTGTACAACCCTATCCTCCAACCAAACTCAGTAACCGAGCATGATCGCACCTCACCTCCTAGCCTAAAATAGATAGTGGTGCCCCCCATGTCCGTCCTAGCCTCAGCCTGATCAAAATGGAAGGTCGCAAAGAACTCCCTCACCAACTCACTATATACCGTCTCCCTAATCCTAAACAACCTTTCCCATTGAGGACCCGCAAACCCATCAGTGTGGATCCTCTCCAGAAACGCAGCCTCTAACCCTTGGGACCTAAGAAACTCCCAATCAACCACAGCCCCAGCATCAATATGATGGTTACAAAGCTCTGCATACTTGGTGGTGGCGCCAACAGTGTCAAACTTGCCCCAACTATGGACCAAATCTCCATAGTTAACTCTTTGGGACCTAGAAGAACTGCCACGATGTTGACGAGATCGCTTGCTCATTTTCCTGGAAAAAGATAGAGTGAACGGAAACAATTAGAACGAGAATTTTATTGATTATTTTGCTGTCAGACACATCTGACGCCGTCAGGAGGGGTCCTGACGCCGTCAGACCTAGCAGAATCCGAATAACGCAAATGCGAGGGAAAAATCAATTTTCAAACTCTTAACCCATTACCCAAACGCTCCTTTAATCAGAAAACATGGGTGGGGGGTCAAAAAATCCGTGGCATGAAGGGCTTTTCCTAAACTAACGCATGATTCGAGTGGAGTAACATCATCAAAGGGTAACCCCATGTTTACAAATCACCAAATGGATGGCATTATGATTTGTCAATGATGGGTAAAAAAAAATGGGGTTTCTGGCGAAAGGGGTTTTCAAAATTGATTGATCCTAAGGATAATTGATCGAAAAAGAGTGAAGAAAAATCACTTACCAAGTGAAGATTGGTTGCGGAAGACGTCGAATTGAAGGGTGGAGATTCGGAGTAGTAGCAGCACTTTGGGTGAGAATTGTGGGGTATGGGTTGAAAGTGATTGGATTTGGGTTAATATTGTTGAATTAGCGAGTTGACGGCGTCAAGAGTTAATTTCTGACGCCGTCAGATGTCCGTGTGAGGTGAGAAATGAAGTAATTCCACATTTAGTCCCTGCACTTTATGTGAATAGCTAAACACAAGTAAAACCATGAGTAGCTATTCCATTAGTGAAGTCCACCAGGGTCGAAGGTTTCATTACTGTCACGGAAAGAGGTGTGGTTGCAGAAAGGAGTGGGTGACGTTTTAGTTAAGTTGTAACCTCCGCACGGGTCACTGGTGTGTACAAAGAGGTGTTGTTCCATAGAGGGTTTCAAATCTGTGGTGTTTTTTAGGTGTAACCCCTTCACACTGGGTTTAAAACCAAAGGAACGTCTCTTCCACAAGTTTGGGAGCGTGGTTCGCAAGCATCCAACGAAAATGTTATGAAATTGTAAATTCTTCTCTTCCTGAGGATGCTCACAAAAGTGGGAGGTGATTGATGGTGAGGCACTTGGGGAAAATTTCTCGTTATCCTTTTGGTCAAACGCCAAAGGAGTTGAAACCTCAAAGACTTTTTCGATTTTCCTTGGTGCGGAATTTTCTTTAATCTTCTCTTTGATCCTTAATATGAATTGGTCTGTTAAATCCATAAAAGCATTGCGAGTGCTTTTCATGCGTGCTTCTAGATGTTGGATTTGTTTTTCCTGATTATTCATGAAGGTTACCATTATCCCTTCGAATTCCTCTTGTCGTGAACGTTCAGGATAACCATGGTTGATAACCGCATTCCTACGTAAATTAGGATTCCAAACGGTTTCAGTAGCAGGTTTCTCAATCCTCATTAACTCTTTTACCTGCTTCTTGATGCTTCCTAACAACTGCTCTTGGGTGGCGTGGGTGTAGTCAAGTTTTCCTTTGCTTGGAAACATCAGGTCCTCCCATCCTTCTTCTTCGTATTGTGCCAACCCTTCAAGAACTTTCCAGCAGTTGTCAATGCTAAGTCTGTTTAGCCTGCCCTTGGCTGCGTAATCAATGGCTCTCCTTGTTTGACAGTCAACTTTATCGTAAAATATTTGAATCTGGAGCCATGGTTCGATGCCATGATGAGGGACTTTTTGGAGCAGGTCTTTATATCGAGTCCATGCTTCATAAAAGGTTTCATTTTGATGTTGTTGGAACATCAAGATGTCATTTCTAAGCTTAGTAGTTCTCCCCGGTGGGAAAAATTGAGCAAGGAAATGAGTGGTGAGACCATCCCATGTGGTGATGGATCCCGCGGGTAAATGCTCAAGCCATTGACTAGCTTGATCCCGTAGAGAGAATTGGAATAGGCGTAATCGGGTTGTCTCTCTAGTTTCAACATCTAGGTCTATGGAGTCTACGATTTTAAGGAAGTCCTTAAGATGTTGGTTTGGATCTTCGGAACGAAGTCCATGGAATGCACATCCGCTTTGCACCAACCGGATGGTGTCGGATCGCAAGGGGCTCACATTGGCTCCGGTGAGCTCAATGGTGTTTCGGTAGCCTTGGTGGCTAGGTCGGGAATACTCTCCTAAGGTTCGGGGCCTAAGAGGTTCTAGTGGTGGGTTTTGTTGTGGTGGGATGACGTGTTTAAAGATGTTCCCATCGTCCATGATGTCGGGTGGTGAAGAGTTACGAACAAAAATACAAAGAAATAAGATAGACTAAAGAAAACCCAAAAAATAAAAATAAAATCTTACTAGAAAGGAATCTAGCAAGTAGACCTAATAAAAAGAGATTCTAACCTAGACAATAACTATTCCCCGGCAGCGGCGCCAAAAACTTGATACGTGGGAATCGCACCAGGCTTTACCTCTCAAGGGATCTTGAGAAGCATACAACCCCCACCAGGCAGTGTACCTGATCGTTGTAGTATAGTATAGTGACAAGTACCGGGGGATTGATCGTTCAGCTAGGAATAGCGTCGCTAGGATTAGAAAACCTAAATACTAGTTCTAAAGGTGAGGGATGATTATTTTTGTATTTTTATATTTTTTAGAAAGCAAGTAAAAATCTTGGGTTTGAAGGATTTGGGCGGAATTAGTTGCTAGTCAACTAACCCAATACTAAAGATGCAATCAAAATAAAATACTAGAAATAAAAATAAACTAAGGTTGTGAACAATAAGTGGAGAAGTTGTGTTTACTTAGATTTCACTACTCCCTAGATATCTTTTACACGTTAATTACTTGTTATAGTTGCGTGGATGACGGATTGTATTCCTTAATACCATTCATGGGGTGGCGCACTTAATTCCCCAATCCTATGAGTGCCTACTTCACTCCTATGTCGAGCCGGCAAAGAAGCTCCTAACATGGAATCATTAGAATTTACTCATGCATTAAATACAACCAATAAAACCTAGTGCACGTCAGTTCATGTTTCCTAAGACGTTCAAGCATGTTACCATTTGGAGATCTGCCAGTTTTCTTAAGCCTAACATCAAAATCATTCATCCAATACAACCATAAACAAGTAATCAACACATAATTAACATCTAGGTTTCATTAGATCCAAGCAAACACAAGATAGATCTAGCCTAGCATGATGAAATTAAGATAAGAACAAGATATAGACAACCAACACATAGACATATTGATTGAATTAAAAGAACACTTATCTCAATTACACATGAAAGGGTTCAAGGGCTGAGAACCCTTGAAAAACCTGTAAAATTCGTACTAAGTTCGGCCTTAGGGTTTCTCCAAAACTTCTCTTTTTTTATGAATGAAAATTAGAAAACTATATATAGGAAATTGAGGCTGACGGCGTCAAGACCAAATTGGTGACGCCGTCATCTCGCCGCCAAAAGAATTCTCGGACTGCCTTGATCTACTTTAGACGCCGTCACGTTATAACATTTTCCAGGCCGTCACGTATTTTACTCTTGACGCTCTACTTCGTGACGCCTTCAATTCAGTATTGGGTCGTCATGAAAATTACTCTTGACGCCGTCAGAATTTCCTTCTTGACGCCGTCACCTACTGTTCCCAGCAAGAAAAATTAAGTCTTTGGCGTTTTCTTCACTTTTTTGCTCCAAAAACGTCCGAATTGCTTCCTTTTCCAGATTTATCTCCCAAAGTACCTAAAATCACAAAAGGAACGATTTAGGGCAATATTTGATCAAATAAATTCTATTCCGGGCTTAAATGACCCCCTAAAAGTGGTTCATTTTTCGCCTCATCAGCTCGCCTGTTTATTTTGCGATATTTTGGGCCAGTAGAATACTTTGGCAGCTGTTCCAATTCTTTCCGGCTGCAACACAGTGACTTTGATTTTAAGGCAATGAAACGGCTGCCTTCAATACTTTATCTTTGCTGGACACCTTGACGACAACTGTGATGTTGGATTCTTGCACAACACCTGCAAAAAGCAATTTCAAGTTACCTTATCCATGGTGGACTTTTTCAATCATTTTAAAGACAATAGATAAGAGGGTATTCATGACATCCAACTCCATTTGCAAATCCAAAAAATACTAATAAGCTTTGGGTATCTCTGGTACATGTGTATTCAGCTTCGGGTATTGCAAATCCAAAAAATACTAAACTATTTAAGCCTGAAAGTTGTGCAGTATGCGGTTTTTTTGTTATCACATAAGCTAATTTGCAAGGCCAAAAAAAACTACTTATTTTGACCCAAGTCCAGGCTGGAATTTCATCAAGTCATTTATTTGTAAATGTAGTGGCTCAGACGGGTCTTTATTCTTCATGTCCATCGATTCAGCAAAGATTGCACAACAACGTATGACCAGGATCATGAAAACGGGTAGTGAAAGTATTGCCATTGCGTTACAAACTCCAACTAAGTTGTTGGTGAAAGAAATATAAAACTGAAGAAAGGTTGAACAAACATTACGCGTACCTTCACCAAGGACTACAATGTGATCAACTTGAGGTCCTAACGGTGGCGCAACTGTCATCGAATCTGACCTACCAACATCATCTATTTGAATCTCCTTTGACCTGAATACTTGCTATTCATATCGTTGATTGATCATTGTTATTCATATACATTATAAGCTTTTCACAATCATATACAATCGTGTATGGCCTGCAGAAAAGAGTAACATAAATTAGTTATCCAAAAGCGTTTCTTAAAAAAGGAACCCACAACTCTTTAATTTTGAGTAACAATGCACAAAGTTATACATTAAAGCATTTGACCATTTTTTTTATATAATTAAAAAGAAATTGCTGGAAACCAAAGGGAAGAGCTAAGATACCAATAGCCATCGATTGTATGACGTTGTTGTGCCTATTATCTGTACCAGATAGGCGAAAGTCGGTTGTTAGGTTTGTGCGGGAAAAATCTGGAACAATGGTGTGATAACGATGAAACACCACTGTGTTTATCTATCTACGAAAAATTTGGGCCAAGATCAAGACGGACCAAGCTGCTAAACGAGCTATTTGAAAACAACGCATTGCAATGGCGACAAACTCGGTTACATAGGCCCAACGACACATACTCAGGCGGTGCACCTGCAATAGGAAATAAAGCCAAGTATCAGAAAATATCCATACCACAAACAGTGACCGCGAACAAAGACCGCTGATACTAAAATAATAGAACTAAGCATACCCATATGTCCCTGTTCTGGAACCTGCAGACCTGCACTTGCACGTACTTGTCTTCTCCGTGGTGTACTATACCGAGCTACAATAAAAGAAACCATGGATACAACGACATAAGCAACTTAAATAAGCTGATAAACACGGAAAGTAAGAATTGAAAAGGTGTGGTAAAAAAGAGTTGCAAATACCTCGGGCAACGGTCGAAGGCGTTGAAGGGCGTGTAGATGTCAGAGTACCATCTTTTGGCGTTACAACGCTGTAGACCAGAAACGGAAGAAATGGACGGACAATCAGTTGATGGAGTTGGGCCAGGAGATCGAGAATTGTCCTGTACATCCGTATTAACTACCATTGCTGTAAAAAAGGCAACCAATATTGTACCCATGAAAAGCCAAAAAACACATAAGCCAATAATGGTAATGACACATATGAAGACATAAAGTAACATACCTGGACTGACAACGGGAAAGGAAGAACCACTGGCCCCGGCTCCAACATCAACTGCAACAACTACATCGAAAACCAATTCACAAATGTTGGTAAATTTATGTGGTACACATATTTCATGGTACACATATTGATAGACAAAAATAATTACAAATATACCACTCAAATATATCACTCGGTTACATAGGCCCAACGACACATATTGTCAGTCCTCATATGTTCCTTCTTAGCTTTTTCATACTCAACTTTCTGCATTGCATCTGCAGATTCAGGAAGTGGTGTTCTGGAACGTGATGCTCCGTTATTTGGGGTTGTAAGCCAAGTTTTTCTATTTGCTCCAAATGGTTACCGTTCTTCCGATCAGGATCATCTCTGAAGGTAGTAGGTCCCTTTATTGTCTGACCCTTTTTAGGCTTCCAAGTCCTAGAAAAAATTCCACCAACACTTACAGCTCCCTGTCTAGTGACTAATTCAAATATGAACTTGCGAAATATAAAATCTAATCTGGTATTTTTTGGTCATGTTAAGGCCGAATGGGAATATGCTACATAATAGTTTTAGCACCACATTCATAAACAGCTAAGTACCATTGAAGTCTATACATGGCTGAAAACATATGCAAAAAAAATAAAAATAAAAAATAAATAAAAAAAAAGCGAGAAACTATCTATTAGAATGCAACTTGAAACATCCTTTTATTTATCGATAGTTTTTCAAAACATGAGCATTTAGAACCATTGTATCGTATTTTGGCTAAATCCATTCATGTTCGGCAATCGGCATGTAATTTAAATATTATTGAGAAGAAGTTGAAACTTCTGTGCAACTCTGCAAGACCTCAGATAGATCAAAAGCGGTACAAAGTTCTGCATAATCTAGTCCTTCTATATATTTGTTCTCTGTCAAACGGGCCGAACATGGAACTGGATGGGGCAGTAGGTAGTGGGCAAAAAAAATCGCCGGTTCTATGGGGCAGTAGGTAGTGGGCCAAAAAAATCGCCGGTTCTGTGTGTTGAGTAAACGCGCCCGCATCTGGTGTCACTCCATCCGGAAAAGCTGAGACAAAAGAATTCATTAGTATGTAAAAGTTAGGAAATATATTGATGAAATAGTTGTTTCTCTATAAGAGAACTAAGTGGTGGTAGCACCTGGGCCCGTGGATAACTGAGGTGTTGTGGAGACATGAATGGTATTTGAGTTTCTAGTGGACCTGCGATTTGAATTTCTAGTTGACCGCCGATTGTGTGTACAGTGTCTGCTCATGGGTCGAGAACTCCTGCAATGACAAAAACATAAGCACTTTATTGATGATAAACAAATTTTAGCATCAACAAATGTTAAAACACAATAGCACCATGAAAGAAGACTCACCTTTAATATAATTTGGGGAACTGAACGACAAACTCACGTTAAAATATAATAAGTATACAGTATCTGGAATTAATATAATAAGTATAACCAAGCATCCCTAATAGCTACAAGAACCTAATCCAGCCCATACCCGTCTCACATACATACGTACGCTCACATCTTGCAGAATTCAGGTGTACATTCATGTACCGAAACCGGATGATCATCACGCAATGGCTCAGTTGTGTGGATATACCACCAAAGGCGAACGACAACCATGGCTGCAATCACCACTCAGGTAAAGATGCTCTGCCAAGCTACCGGTGTCGCCAACTTACCCATGGTGAAATAGTTCAGGTCTTCAAATATAGCAGCCAAAGCCAACACGATCCATGGCTGCAACCACCACTTGGGTAAGGTTGCCTGGCCAAGATACTGTTGTTACTAAATCACGGTCAAAAAATTTATAAACCAAGATAATAATCATCATTGCCTGTATGTATGTGTTGGGTGTTAAATGGCTGAAAGAGCAATTGGCCAATATGAGTTCAAAATAATACCCGAAACGGAACCGCAAATCACACGCATACCAATCGTTACAACTATTACACATTCAGCAAACATATCCATTCACCTGTTTCATAGATAGCCAATGTGTGTAGAATGCGCTTTCAACCCTCCATGGCTGCAAACACCACTTCCGTGGTGCTGCCCCGCCAAGGTACAAGTAGATTTGGCACATCTTAAAAATCTACACCATTGAATAGAAAAAATACCATCAGCTAATGACAATAAACTGTCGTTTGATCACCGCATGATCAAACCAAACATCGTTACAACATAGCATAACTCAGCATAAACCAAAGTACATTTAAGGGGATACCCGACCCAGACCCGTGCTCGGCCCATGCTCAGAACACCCTGGCTGCAAACATCACTTCTATGATGCTGCCCCGCCAACATCTGGACAATGTCACAATACCAGTTCCCAAATCTACACAATAACAAATACGCTTTATTAATATATACCTATTCTAGTAAGTTTGCATATTGTTTTTTGTAAAAACATTTGCTAAGTTAGCAATACTTACATCTTCGATAACCAAATGTGACTAATTCCCATATCAGAACACTTTTTACAGCTTAAATTACCAAGCTGAGACATATCAAATTATAAATACCAATTTGGAAGTTGGAATATCAGACAAAGCAAGTTACGCATTCAAAAAATGTTCCTTTTCTTAATCATATTTAATTTGAATAAATCCTTAACATAAATATTTAGACCGGGCAAACCCAACCCAAACTAAACCGTTTTAACTTGCACCCAAATCAACGAAACCCCCAAATCAACAAAACCTCCAAATCAACGAAACCCTAATTTGAAAAAAATTTAAAAAAAGACCCTAAATAAATCATGAATGAATGAAAATAAAGCACAATAAAGCATTAAAAAAAAACCTTACATATCAGCATATCCTAGCCGATTAAACCCCCAAATCAACAAAACCCCCAAATCAACGAAGTCCTAACCATCTCCATCTTAAAACAGATTATAGCCACTTTTTTACCTGTTGATTGTGTGTGTGTGTGTGTGTGTGATTTAGGATTGTGTGGTTCACCGGTATCTTATCCAACCGACTTATCCTTAACTCTGTATCGGACCATCGCTGGGCCAAGGTGGGCTGGGAAACTTGGGCTCCGAGAGCCTACACGGTTTTGGCGGGAAAATGCTACAGTGTAGCAACAGTGCCAAACGGCACCGTTTTTTTCGTGAATTAATTAAACTTATAATGTGTTTTTTAGTTGCTACGGTAAGTACTTTATGCATACCATGTTTTGTTCTACAGCAAAATCCAACACATTGACAAATCGACAAACATACAAATTCCAAAGAAACCAAGATTTCTATGCCTCCACGGACGTGGAAAAAACGCTGCCAAGTTTGAAAAATCATTTGATGTTTGGCCAAAATTTATTACCGAAAAGATGGATCTTGTATTTATCAATGGTCCTGTCTTCATAAATGATGGAACATCTAGCAATGAACGCTTTGAATGGTTCACAGAGGATCTGGTAAATATATGATAAGTTGATAACTATCACCAAATAAAAGTCAACATGTCCATCATACAAAATTTTGTTGGTAATCAATGTTTAACTGTTCTTAATTGACACAAGACGCTTGATTATATAGCCTATTAAGCTACGAATTTCGGGTTTTTTTAACTACCTTTGTTATGTTACTATGTTCGATTGAAGTGCTTATGTTAATTTTTTGTAAGGTTAACACGAAGTACGACAACTTTGAGGAGGGCATTGCATATATAAAGGCTTGTATGATAGAGCTTGGACCGTTTGACGGAGTGCTTGGTTTTTCACAGGTAGATTTGTCCTTTAAGTTTTATGTAAGAGTAAAATACACCATTCGTGCTTAATGTTGTACTAAAACAATACGTTAAGTCTTTTTGTTTTTTTTATTTAAATACACCAACCTTCCCCATCGTCTTCATTTCTTAACCCCTGGAGTCCTTTCCACAAACGCCCATTACTGAGGTGGGTTAACTGTTCTCACGTGCTGCTCACACAATGGCAGTTTAGTCATTTTATATGGAGTAAAATACACCATCCGTCCTTTAGGTTGCACCAAAACAACACGTTGAGTCCTTTTGTAAACATGATGAAGATTTGATGGGTCGAGGATATTGGTTTGGATAAAATGTGTATAGTTTGGATTTCATGTAGTGTATCATGTTATAAAAGGATTGAACACATTATTTTGGTACAACCTTAATAACGAATGTTGTATTTTACTCTATATAACATGACTAAACTAACCCTCGTGTGAGTAGCACGTGACAACAGTTAATCCACCTCACTAACGAACATTTGCGGAAAGGAATCCCGGTGTTAAAAAGTTGAGACGTTGGGAAGGGTCGATGTATTTATTTCCGATAAAGGACTTAATGTGCTCTTTTTGCATAACTTTAAAGACGAGTGATGTATTTTTACTCTTATATAATTGACACACAAACAACAACAACACCACTTCCCCACCTCAAGTAAAAAGTAATAATAATAACAATAATAATAATAATAATAATAATACGTAATAAGTTTGTTTTTGTTAGCCACTCAAATAATACTAATAAATAAACTATTAACTTTATGTAAATTTTTACATAAAGTGAGATTTTGTATTCAAGGTGCGGGAGCACATTGTCTAGACTCTCTTCTAATTTTATGTAAATTTTTATAACAATTAAATAAACTATTATAATAATAAAAAAAATAAAATAATAATAATAATAAATAAATAAATAAAACAATAGCAATAGCAATAACAAATACAAATACAAATACAAATTGTTTATTGACGAACTATAGGTTATTATGCCATAATTAAGATCCGAATCTAATATTATAGTTTCAACTTTCAAATTTAAGATTTAGGAGAAGATTAGATTTGGATTTTAGTTTGTTTGATTAAACAAGTAATAAATTAAAAGCTAATCGTAGTTACAACTTTAAGGCTTTTCCAAACTAATATATTACTTTTATCATAAACAGGAAGCCATTGTAACAGGTGCATTACCAGGAATGCAAGAACAGGTTTGTTCCCTTAAATTGTTTAATTTTTTTTATTATTTTTTTATTTTTTTATTATTAATTTTTTTATAACTGTCAATTTTTTTACACACCTATACCACCTATCTCACAAATGCCTGCAGCGAGGTTTAAACCCACAACCTCTAGGTTGGTAGTCAACTCACAATACTACTAGAGTGACTAGACCAAAGGCCTTGGGTACTATAAACAAAGTTACATAAACACTTTTCATTACACTGACAGTATATGAGTAAAACATGAGCAGTTTTAAACACAGATTTACACACAAGCTTTTTAACATTTAAATTTGAGTTAAGTACATTTTTGGTCCTTGTGGTTTGCCGGGTATAACACTTTTAGTCCAATAGTTTCAAAAATCCCGGATCCTGTCCTGAAATGAAACACTCGTAACGGGTTTGGTCCATTTTCCGTTGACTGTTAATTTGACTCGTTAAAAAAACAAGAAATGACTAAAATGCCCTAATCTTAATAATGAAAATAACTAAAATACCCTCCATTTATTATTTCTTTTTCTTATATTATTATTAAACACAACCAACCTTTTCCATCTTCACCACCACACACCCAAACATATCATCTTCTCATCAACCAACATCATTTTATTCAAAACCAGAATTATCACCAAAACAACAAATCAACAAACCAAAACCAAAACCAACCAACCCATCCAAAAAACCAAATTAAAACACAAAAAGCATCTTCATCATCAATAATCATATTTTAAACCAACTCAACCTAAAACAACTTCATCTTGACCTTCATCATCACATTATCAAAAACCCTACGATAATTTGGTGCGGATACGATTACAAGTTGTCGGTTCACAAATAACTCGTATCCATCTTCTACAACTTCCATCACAGTATACATCAAACATAACAAACAAATCAAGATCCCTAAGAAAAACTTTCTTACGGAGTATTTAGATACACACTAAAACCCACACCCACCCACTATTTTTTATACCATTTTTCATATACACGCATAAACACATCCCACAGACATAATCAAACACCAAAAAAAAAAAAAAAAATCAATCTTCTTCAAACCCACCACCAACCCGGTTCCCGGATCTGACCACCACCCGCCATTTTCTTGATTCATTTACAAAATTAGACAAACCCAAACACTCCTAATCATCTTTTCCAGTTTGTATAATCAAAACCAGCCACTCATCGATTAGATCCATTATAACAAATACATATTCGATTTGTGATTCATAAATGTAGAAGAAAAAACCCATCTAGTAAAATACAATCATAAACCCTATATTCATCTTCTCCTTCACCCATATCACACCACTAAATCTCACACACACACACGTTAGATGATGTTATTGATGGTAGTGTTCATGTCGCGGATTCAAACAAAGTGTAGAGTAAATCTACACAGATTCAAACACACGCATATAAACACAGAGATGTGTGTGTTGCCGCTGAGATTGGTTGACTTGATGATGGTGGTGGTGTTGCCACTAAGACCGGTGATGTGATGGTGTTGGTGGTGGATGGTTGTTGTGGTGTTCAAAGGTCAAGAGAGAAAAAATGAAAGAGAGATATAGATGAGAGGGTGAAGAGAGAGAGATAAAGAGGAGTACTATTATGTTTTTGTCTGTGTTTGTGTGAAAAGAAGGATATGAATGAATGGTTACGTAGAATGACCAATTTACCCTTTCATTTAACAGTCAAACGTAGTCAAACTAACGGTGTTACTAAAACTGGACCAAACCCGTTACGGGTGTTTCATTTCAGGACAGGATCCGGGATTTTTGAAACTATTGGACTAAAAGTGTTATACCCGGCAAACCACAAGGACCAAAAATGTACTTAACTCTTTAAATTTTTATTACAATGAATCAAATAGTTTACAAGGTTGTTTGCCGAATATCAATCCATGCTGAATGATAATTAGTAATCTTCTCTCTAACTTAAACATGAATTAAAAGTAAGTGTTTAAATATGTATGAACTTATCAACACTCTGAAAGTTCATGGACTAAGCTCAATAGGGGAATAAATACTCTCTTGAATGTTTATCACAATAATATCAAGAGATGACATTTACTCTACTACAAACATTATCTTTATTGCCGTTCAAAAAAAAAAAAAAACAAACATTATCTTTATTAGCTAAGGATTAAGGTTTTTTAAAAGATATTCTTCATACATGAAAAGCATATTTATTGTCAAAAGAAAATATGTCATTAACTTCAACGTGAAAGTTAAAAAAAATATTACCATACTTTGATATTAAAAAAAAAAAAAAAAAAAAAAAAAAAAAAAAAAAAAAAAAAAAAATCTCAATTCAAATGTCAACAATGTTTAGTTAAGAAATAAACTTTTCTTTAAGGGACTTGACAACTATAGTTCATTTACCAACTATTGGAAAAGGTGTTGACTTTCATGAATATATTTTTTTTTCCACCTTTTGACTTTTAGATACTTGAGATTCGTTTCTTAATATCTTTGTTTTGAGGGGATCAAACATCAGCGAGTGAGTTATTGTCCCTAAACATCTTCTTTGGAATTTATGCTTCAGTCGATGATCCATATCATTGCTGAAGTAAAGACTCTTTATCTTCAAGAACTCACAAGAAGTTTTGCTAATATTTATTTTGCAATTACTTAGGATACTTGGTTTATTTTATGTTCAAATACATCAAAAGACTATTGGACGCTAAAATAACATAATAATTATCACTACAATTAGATAATTTGCAATTATACTTGTACTAGTTTTAGACCACCATGTGCACTCAATGTATCTACATAAGCCGTGTTTAATCAACGGGTTAAAGCTTTCTAATGCTTCATTTCAACTTACAGAAAGTACACTAATTACAAGTTAACACAAAGTCTCGGATATCTTTACTTAATCTTTAAAAAGGAATTACATGAGTAGTTTAAGGCTATGTTTGGCAAAAATAGCAGTGAGCAGTAGCAGTGAGCTGTGAGCAGTAGTTGTGAGCAGTAGCCAAAAAAGCTCACAGCTTCATAAAGAAGCATTGGGAGAATGAGCAGGGACGGAGCCAAATGGGTGCCCGCGGGTGCACGTGCACCCCATGGATTTTTTCGATATAGTGTTAATTTTTGAAAAAATTATTGATTTTTCCTAAATGTATCTTAAATGCACCCGGTGCATTAAAATGTGTCTCTAGTATTATTTAGTTCGTATACTTACAAACAAAAAATAAATATAAAATTTTATAAAAGCCCAAAGATGAAACAAGTTTAATAAATTAAAGCACAAAAGCTCATGAAATAGGTTTTTTAATGGAACAAGTTTATTTATCATCCTAACAATTTACAAAAATCCAAAATTGAACCAACACCACAAAGATAAAATAGGTTCGTAAGTCGTAACATATATCTTTCATTTGTTTATTATGTCTTTTAAAGTTTTCATGTTTTGATTGGTTGTATGAAATCTTGACTAATTTGTTGGTTCCGTATAGTCTATCATCATCAATAAGGGCTTACGGCAATAAGAATAAGTGAATAACTATGCAATTTCTATTAAGACAAATAGGGATAAAAAGTTTAATTGATAGTCAACAATATATTAGAATATGAATAGTACCACAATTGTATTATCATGGGGCATTTTTACTGTTGTCTTATTTACAATATATATGAAATGTAGTGCTTAAATGAAGTTGATTTTAGTCTTGCATGTTGTTACCACTATGGTTGAAAGATGTTTTTCTAAAATGAAGCTCATTAAAACTGATTTTGCGTAATCGGATGAGTGATAGTTATTTTAACGGCGCTTTAACTTGTGCTTTAGAGAAAAAAGAACTTATTAATATTAAAAATGAGGGTGCACGTAAGTGTTTTTTTGCTATGGGAGATCGTAGAATCACTAATTAGAAGGTAATATGTTCATTTATTTATCGTTTTCATGAAATCTTCGTTTTAATCCACTTTTAACTCTATTATATTACGGTTAAAAAAAAATTGTGCACCCGGTCATATTTCTTTCTGGCTCCGTCCCTGAGAATGAGTTTTCCTAAAAAATAGCAAAGCCCGCAACTCTCATGCCAAACAAACAATAAAAATCAAAAAGCTCATTGTTAACCACTCATTGCAAAAAAAAACTCCAAAAAACTTTATGTCAAACATAGCCTAAATATGTACAAACTCGTGTATTCTTCTACATATCACAATAACCCACACTTTATTTTGATATGTATAGCCAATTAGAATATACCGTTATTCTTAAATTTACCCTTTAAGTTGTTTAACTAATTGCCCTTTATATATATATATATATATATATATATATATATATATATATATATATATATATATATATATATGTTAATTTACACCCAATTTCTTAAAGCTTTTTTTGTACATAAAATTATTAATGGTTTATACTTAGGGATAATTATCTACAAATGTAATTAGCTACAATTTCGAGTGCTGTGTAGCCAACTTTAATTTTTGCTATTATGACACTAAAGTTTTAAATTCAGATATTTGTGTGTATTTGTGACCATTTTACTGCTACTTTATTTTTACCACTATATTAACAGTGAAGGGTAAAATAGTTATCATACATGAACAAAATACACATAAATGTCCGAATTTAAAATTTTAATACAAACAAAAGTCTGAATTCAATACTTTTATGCTGTAATAGCAAAAAAAAAAAAAAAAAAGAAAGAAAAAAAAAATTGATGATAACTACTTAAACCTCGAATAAGTATGAGGGTAGATACATTTTTAGATAATTTTCCTTATACTTAATCACTAAATTTCAAAACTAACCCCCTATTCTTTATATATATTTTTAACAATTTTGAAAGATGTACTATTATATAGATTTTTGATCTAGATGAAACTTAAAGAGATTTGACCAATAGTCCAATACAGTAACTTGATTTTGATATGGAGCTCTCGTATTGGTCAAATTCGGTTTACAAATTATCTATTTTCTATTTTTCTTATTTATCATTATATAAGAGATTTTCTAGTTTGAAAAACTCGAGCTTCGTAGTTCATACTTTATATATGATTTTATGGTCTAATAGAGTCCATTCATAAATGTTTGGGCTATAACATAATAAGAAGTAAATATGCGTTGGTCACATTTGAAAGTTGTATTATTTGGGTTTTTTCTTCTTTTGTTCCCATTTTGTTAGACGATTACGATAATAAACCTAAATTTGTTCCCATTTATCGAGTACAAGCGGTTAATCACGGGAGACGAATGAGACTAGCTACAAAGTATCAAACATTACATTTTATTAACACCTCAACTCTGTTATAAAAGGAAAGAATAAAATATGTATGTGTGTTGTACATCAACGGGCCCCATCCTCTGTTTATGGAGAATGGGGCTCAAAACCATTTCTTAGTTGGCTATATATTCTCTAGTCGGCTGAGAAGACCCATGTATACATACTAACATACACAATCCATTAGTTTCCTTGGAAGACAATTAATGTTATAACTAAGAAACTAAAACATGACTTAAATGTTAAGCTACAAGTTAGCTAACCTAATTGACTAGAGTATTGAATATGTGTTGTGTGATTATATCTTACGCTTGTCTTTTCTTTAACATGTTAGGCTAGACTTTTATTGTGTTTGCTTAGATGTAGTGAAACCTAGATGTTGATTATGAGTTGATTGTTTGTTTTTAATTGTTACGGATGATTTTATTCGATGTTAGGCTTAAGAAAACTGGCAGACTTCCATTGGTAACTTGCTTGAACGTCTAAGAAACATGATCGGAGGTGTACTACGATTTTTGGTTGTATTTAATGCATAAGAGAATTTTAATGATCCCATGTTAGGAGCTTCTAACGGCTCGACATAGTAGTGAAGTAGGATCTTATAGAGTTAGAGAATATTGTATACGGCCCTACGACTAGTATTAAGGAATATAACCCGTCATCCATGCAATTGTAACAAGTTAATCAACCTGTAAAAGATATCTAGGGAGTAATGAAATCTAAGTAAACACAATTTTCCTCATTATTGTTTCCACCACATTAGTATAATAGTTTAATTTTCATTTCTTTTATTTTATTTTGATTGCATCTTTAGTTAATTGGGTTATTTGGCTACCAACTAATTTCGCTCACTCCTTCATCCCTCACCTCTAGACCTAGTGTAATAGGCTTTCTAATCCTAGCGACACTATTCTTGAGTTGAACGATCAATCCCCCGGTATTTGTCACTATACTATACTACAACGATCAAGTACACTGCCTGGTGGGGTTGTAAGCTTCTCAAGATCCTTTGAGAGGTAAAACCTGTTGCGAGGGCGCAATTCCCGCGTATCAAGTTTTTGGCGCCGTTGCCGGGGAATAGTTATTGTCTAGGTTAGGATTTCTTTTTATTAGGTCTACTTGCTAGATTCCTTTCTAGTAAGATTTTTATTTTTATTTTTAGGTTTTCTTTAGTCTATCTTATTTCTTCGTTTCATTGTTCGTAACCTTTACCATCCGACATCATGGAAGGTGGTAACATCTTTGAACCCATCAATCCACCACAACAAAACCACCCACAAAACCCACTACTAGCAAACCAACCTCCTAGACCCCGAACTTTAGGAGAGTATTCCCGTCCTAGCCACCAAGGATATTGATGAGTCTCTAAAAACTCATCATATCTGTCCCATCTAAACAACAAAAATATTTAAAAACACTCAGAAACACCACAAAATACTACAAATATCCTTGGATGGTGTTTCTATATGTTTCAGACATAAAAGAACTAAAAACAAAGGAAAACGGGCAAAGTTTACCAAATTGGCAAAATCAGTCCCTGAACTTTCAAGAAATGTCAGAAATGGTCCCTGGGAAAATTATTTTAAAGAAAAGTCAACAAAAATCCCTCAGGAATCATGGAATAACAGAATTTACCCTTGAAAGTTCAAAATATCAAAATTGGCAAAACAAGTCCCTGCAGTTTCAAAGTTGGCAGAAAATACCCCCAGTGTTTAAAATGTAATTTTATCATTAAGGGTCCTTGGGAATTCACAAGTTGTCAAGTTTGGACCCTGGATAAAAAGTTTAAGGAATTTACAAGTTTGGTCCCTGAAGTTTCAGTTTTGGCAAAATTGGTCCCTGGAAATTTAAACATGGAAAATATCAAAAAAAGGTCCTTGTACTATTCATACTTGGCAAATTTAGTCCCTTGGAATACTTTGGAAAAATGCCACAACTCACCCCTCAATTTCGGTAAATTACACAAATGGTCCTTGTGTTATTTTACTACAAACCAAACCAGACCTTAATAAATATAACCCACCTATCCCATTTGGCCTGGTCCAAGAAGTAAATCCCCAAGCCCAAACACAAAAGCCCACCCAATTCCCATATTAAATAAAACGGGGTCAAATCCCCACAGTCAACACAACCATCTTCAACCTCACACCACCTCTTGCTACTCTACCTCCACCTTCAACCAACACCACCTCCTGCTCCACCTCATTCACCTTCTGTCACCCCCACAAATAAACCCCATCCCCTGGGTTTGCACCAGGGGATGCCACGTGCCAAACCTACATCCATATTGTCCCCTACGCCTGCAACTACTTACACCACCACTCCCTAGCTCACCCTAACACTCCATATTGTCCCTTACACCTCACATACCCTTCCAAGAGGCATTAATTGCCCTGAAAACCCTAGCGCCAAAAGTCGATTATAAAGGCTGAGATGATTTAAACTAAATGAAGGGTCAAGATATCATGGGATTAGTTCAAGAAGACACTTGGAACACAGTGGGTCATCTATAAAAGGCAATGAAGCAAAGGAGAAGAAATATAGTTTTAATTTTAGCTTAATATGTCGACTAGTTAATTTTTTAAATTCAAGTGTAATATTTAGCTTCCAAATAGTGTACTAAGTGTTTTCAGTTTGTATGAAACCTATTTCAATCTTTAATTTCAACATTAAGTTCAATTTTCAGTTTATGCCATTTTGTACTTAAAAATCTCAATTTTCCTTTTATGATGTTAGAAGGTGTTAGAAGCTGTTCATTAAGCTCAATAGAGCTTATACATGACTTTTAGATAATCCTTTAACCTTATAATCAATTTCTATTCAAGTAATCAAAAATTCATAAAAATACAAGAAAAATAGTAAAAAATAAAAAAATCAAGAATGATGATTCAAGAAGCATGGAGCAGGGTATATTCAGGATTTCCCTTGGTTTAGTAGCTTATTGGAAGCTTTAGGTAAGGTTATTGGTTCTTGGAACTCAGTTTTGGGCTCTGGATAAATTGTAAGTTCATGTCCTCATTACCTTGCATTTTACTGTACCTATGGTTAAATTATGTTAACTACATCCTTTTATGTTCATTTGCGGTATTAGAATTGATATATGATAATTAAGGTTATGCTTGGTCAGTGAATTTCCTAGTTGTTAAATTTAGTCATTTGACTGCCAAATATTCATTAGAAGCTTAGTAGGGTTTTACTGGTTTTGTGTACTTAAAATTAGCATAATATAAATCCATATACCTTATATGAGGACTCTGCATCATTAGTATAGATTATACATCATTAAAACTTGAAAATCACAAAAACAGTTTAGATAAGGTAGTGTTTGGTTTAAGAGATTACTCTGTGTGCTAGGTTGTTATTGTTGTTGTTTGTTGTTTCATCAAGTCATAATAGGTCTTACTAGAGTGAACTAGTAATAAAAACCAAGCCTTGTTTGTTAAAAAGTCAACAATAGCTTTTAATTTCATTTTTTTTGTTCACTGTGTGGAAAATCAATTTGATAATCATCATGTTGGGTTCATAAGTTGTTATTATAGCTTAATATCATCTCATTATATCTTAATATAGCATAATCATTCACTAGTAATCAGTTAAAGTTCATATAAGTCAACCTTTCATCATATTTCAAACAAAAAAAATAATAATAATAAAATAAAAAAAAGTCAAAATTCCAAATTTGAGGAAATGGCTTAGATTTCAAAACAGCCTGTAGGATTTATTAGGAATTGGAATTAGGTGATTTTTGTTGTTTTGTGTTATTTGGAAGCTTATCTGTTATTACCAAGAAACACGTTCTGGAGGTCGAGGTTGATCGAAATACATCATGGTTCTAGAGAGAGAAAGGTGGAGAAAAGGGTTTATATTAAAATGACAATATGAAGTTTACACACACACTTTCTCACACCCCTCATGGAGAGTCATGGGGGGTATTTATAGGCTCCTAAAACTACATGTTTGCCTACTTGACAATAGTAGTCATTGTAGTTTCTAGTCTAGTCCAATTCACTTGTGTGACGTTATCTTTATAAAAAAGCGAGGCTAACAATCTCCCTCCAAGATATCGTCACACGTGGATGGTTACAATGAGACCTATAAATATATAAACAATGTAAATTACAACAACAGTAAACTATGTTGACGTTGTTGAAGCGCAGAGTCTCTGTAGTCTAGATACTGAGGCAGACTTGAAGTTCTCTCTTCCGACGATCTCGGCGTATGATCTTTGACACTGACGGCAAAGGTCTTTGTAGCTCTGAACTTCAACTGTAATGGTCTAGTTAGGTTATTACTCCCTCCTAACTAGTGAGCCTTTATTCTTTTTCCTGCTCCCTCCTGAACCAACAACTCTTCTTTCATCTCGCAGCGGATAAAGTAGATTCAAAAGTGTTGGAATGATGAGTGCTTAATCACACATCCTTTTTAGACCTTAAATCAGACCAAATACATCAAATACTAACCAAATATGCCAAGAGAATGTGTGTTTTTGTATTTGTGTATGTGCAGGTACGGATATGTGAAAAATGAACAAAAACAAAGCCAAAACCGACAAAAACGAGCACGAGAATGGAAAAAGGTCAAAAGCCGGAGCCGGGGAAGCAAAATGATTAAGGAAAGCTCAGAATGTCATAAGAAACCCTCAGGAATTCCCAAAGTTGCATAAAAGGTCCCTGAGCAAAGTTTGAGTATTTGGCGATTTCAGTCCCTGTACTTTCAGATATTATAAATTTTGGTCCCTCAAAGATAAATTTGAAGATTCAACAACTCAGGTCCTTCATAAATCAAAGATTTACAACAATGGCCCTCGGATAATTTTTATGGCAGCCTTAGCCCCTTAAGTTTGCAGTAATTACATATTGGTCCTTGTCATTTGATTTAAAAAAAACCTAAATAGCAAAATCTGATCCAGAAATACTTAAACCCAAAACCTCTCTACAAATCCAACAAACAATTACCCACTCTTTCTTGGCCCAAAATGATAAGCCCAGTCCACACCTTACATTTACCCGATCCACCTCACCCTTACCCGGTCAACCCCACTTTAATAATAAAAACACCCAAATTCCCAATTACCCGCCCCCCAAATATTACCCCTACCCAGAATATAAACCCTAGTTACTATTTACAAGCGTAAAAACCAAATTCACCATAATTAAGGGTAGTATAGGTATTGTACGATTGATTCTAGAAGTTCTGACATGGCAGGGAATGCCATGTCAGTGATCCGTGTGATAATAAGCACCTCATCATTGGGAAATCATGATCCAAGGGCTGTGGATTGAAGATTGGTGGCCAAGGCGTATCCAAGGGTTCATATTCATCCAAAGAAACACAAAGAAGGTGAGGATTGCCAGCCTGGACTATGAAGACCTCACCCCTGCTCAGCTATATAAGCCCCCTCCTCACTCATGTAAAAGTGTCAAAATTTTCATGCTCTTAGAAGAATTTTGACCATTTTTTTTATTTACATTTCAGTATTGATGTAATTTCCATTTTCAAGCAGTTGTACTCAATATTTAGTATTAATATAATTCAAATTTTAAGTTACAACTTATTTCCTTAATTTGTCTCTTATTTTTATTTCAATTTTTTACTTAGCATAAATCATTAGTTTGTAGTTGATTTAATTTCTGTTTTATATAACTGTTTTACCTAAAACCAAGTTCAAAGTGGTCAACTGATTGAGTGCTTATTTAATAAGCATTGCTTATTTGGAATAAAGGCAGCCAAAGAGGAGCCATTGGCCTGTCTAGAGACAGGCTGTGAGGGAGCATCCCTCTGTTTGGCTGAGGGGTGATTGTAAGTTTCATTTTCATCTTATCAAATTTAAATTTGCATCAATTATACTTCTAGTTTAGATCTATTTTACTGTTTGATTGTTGTTTATTTTCAGTTTAAATTGCCTTTTCTAGTTGTTTTTACATTGATATTAATAGTAGGATTAAGTTTGGAATTTCACTGTTACATTGTCTGTTCTATTTGTGGATCTGTATCATCTGAGTTCTGAGCTTCTAGATTGATTTTAGAGTAGTTGCATCTGAGATTTGTATTTCTATATTGATTGGACAAGTTTGGATCTAAATCTGTTACTTAGGTTGAGGTTTGGTTTACATTGGTTTTGATTTGAGAAGCTGTGTAGTTTGAGATAATCACTAAAGGGGTGTTTGGATTAGTTAGGTTCACTGTGGATTTGGTATTCTCTAGGTATTACTTCTGCATCATTAGATTATAGTAGCTATATTAGAGTAAGTAGGAGCATAAAAAGTGTAGGTTTTATGTTAAGTTTTAGCTTTAAAATTCCTTTGTAATCCTTTATTTGTACTCAAGCTTTACTAATACAAATTTAATTTCAGTTTGCATCTTATTTACTTGTCATTTAAATTTCTGCAAATTTATTTTATGTTACTTAAGTTTTCTTTTATCTACTGCTTATAATTTGTATTAGTTTTCCAAAATTTATTGTCAATTTATTCAGAAGGTTACTTCTTCATAAAAAATAATAATAATAATAATAATAATAATAATAATAATAATAATAATAATAATAATAATAATAATAATAATAATAAAAAAATACATTTCAATTTAGTTTTTACATTTGAATTTAGTTTCATTTAATTTGTTTCTATTTCTACAAACTTAATTCAAGTACTGTTTCATAAGTTTTTCTTAAAAATCAAATAGTCAAACACTGGTCAACTGTTGTCAGCTTATTCAATAAGCTAGCTCATCCAGGGAGTTAAGGCAGCAAATAAGGAGCCCCATTGGCCTGTCAAAAGACAGGCTAGCTAAGTGAATCCCCCTCTATTTGAGCTGAGGGGGAATTGGAGTTGTAAGTTCCATCCATTTTGATTACTGTTTCATCTAATAGTAATAGTAGTTTAGATCTGATTTTGTTGGTTTATTATTGCTTATTGCTATTATTTTGTTCTAAATATTGCTTATTATTTGTGGTTTAGTCATATTTGATTAATTTGAATTTGATATCTACTTAGTACTATTGTTTCATCATCATCAGCTGTCATACATCTTTGATCTTTGTTTCTGAGTAGTGGTGCATCCTAGATCTATTTTTCTATGTTAATTCATGTTATTGGATCATATTGCATATAGGAATTTTGGTTTGGATAAAGTTTGGACAGGTCTGTGGTGAAATTTTGGTTAAGACAGTTGATACTAGGGTGTTTGGTTCATGTTGTTTTGCTGGTCTAAGTTTCACTTCAGAAGGTTATAGCAGTTTAGTAACATCTCTTAGGTTATTTTAGGTCTAAATCAATCATATAAATTAGTAGTTATTATATAAAAGTCAAAAAATCTTCTTGTTCATCATTTTCTGCATTACAGTTAGTGTAGTTTAGTTGCATAAACATCATTGTAGTTGCATAAGTAGTAGATTTAGCTTATTTAATTCATATAGTAGCTTAACATTACATTTTCAGTTAAATATTAGCAATCATAAATCTATATAAGTCAAACTTTCTGTCTCATTAAAAGTCAAAAAATAGTTTGGTACTCAGTTTTTGATCCAAATTTTGTGAGCTTGTGTTGAATTCAATATTGATTGGAAATCTATTTTGTTTGTTGTTTTGAAAAGTTTAGCACCCAGGGAATCTAAATCAATAAGAAAATCTCATTTTGGAACTTATTCGCTTATTGGAAATCTGAATTGAAATTGACTGTCTGAGCTTATACTCCCCTGTGCATCAGCTTTTGTTCATGTTTCTAGCAATCTTTTAGAGTAGTAATTTGGAATTTGTGTATGTTCTTTTGTTGTTTTTAGCATCTCAGCCTGGTAGTGAGTAGTTTGCCCCCATAATTTAGCACTTGTGAGCTTATTTGCTCTGCTTATTTTAGCTTTTCAGTTGAGTGATTGGAACTAGTATTCTGTTTTCATAACTAGGGCTGCAAGTGGTTTATTGTGTTACTTAGTTGAGTTTATTGGTTCATTTGAGCATAATATAGCTGCTAGTATCTGTTCCATTTGATATTTGGCCAATTGCTTATTCTGCTGTGCTTATAGCTTTTTCATTATAGCTTATTTGAACCTATTTGTGCCCAAACCTTTGCTTCTGTGATCAATTGATCTCATTTCTGTTCCATTAAGCTTGAATAAGTCAAAATTTCATTTGGTCAAAAGTTTTGGTCAATTGGGTCAAACAGTGCTTATAAATAAGCACTTTGAATAAGCTGTTTTTGCCCATTAAGCACTTTCAGTGCTTATTTTCAATTTTTATATTTTTCCTAGTTTCAAAATATTATTTTAGATTTTCCCTGAAATTTTCATATTTTTCTGAGTTCATTTACTATTTTTCTTATTTTATTTTCATTTTTAATCAATTTTAAATACTTTTAAATTACCAAAAATTCCAAAAAATCAGAAAAACCCCAGAAAAATCCAAAAATATTTTAGAAAATTATTTTTAGTTATTTTAGAATTTTAGAAATTTATTTTGCATTTTTCTCACTTTATTTACATTTTCTTTTAATTTTTAATTATTTAAATTAGTTTTTAATTCATAAAAAATAAACAAAAAGTCAAAAAAATATTTTTCTTTTTCTCAAAATTTTCTTTTATCATTTTTAACTTTTCAAAATTATTTTCAAGTCCGTAGGAGTCATGTAGCTTAAAAGTCGCGTTTTATTTCGTACGTTAACGTTTATTTTCCGTTTTAGCTTACGTTTTCGATGCTACGTTACGTTTCTAGTTGCCTTACTTGAATTACGTGTTTAGTCGATTATTTGTGCTTCATTTACTATTTCATTAGTATAATCTCATTCAAATCACTTTTTACCACTTTCACGACACGTTTCACGAATCAGGAATTAAGAATTCCATTCACACCTTCGCTGGGACACGACCCGGGGAAATACTTTCCTAAGCATTTCTTCGGTAAAACAAACACTATACTATAAAACGAATATATCATGGAACATGGTTGTCGTTCGGGTAGCAGCATAACAACATAACTCACATAACATTGCATAGAAGGTTGGTAATAAACTCTGATGTACACATACTTGGTACCTCATGGTACTTCTCTGGTATTAAGCACTGTTCCCTCGATCAACCAACATACTGAAGACGAAACACTACTTCTTTTGGCATGTTCTTCTCCCTCCTGATGGTTGCGAGTTATCGGAATCATCATAATCTTGTGTACATGCCATACAATTACCTGTACTTTACACTTCTAATGCAATTTAGAAGCCATAACAGCTTTTTGAAGCACATTCTGTGAGTATATGTCGCTAAGATATGACTCTCTTTATCTACAATCTCCTCTCTTCTCTTCAACCTATAAGCGACCTCTTCAAATTCCAACCAGCTAGTAAATGACCACTGTATGGAGAGAACCTAATATAACCAATTTGAAAATGATGTAAACATCTCAAAGATATGTGACTTAATCTTGTACGAAGGTGTGACTAAGAACCTATACTGAGCACTACAATGTAACTCCTTTAAGCATAGGTAGTGCCATATACCTAAACCAACAAACAGTATATGAAACATCCACCTCTTGGAATCTCCACAACTTCATGTTACACTGAGTACTACAACGTAACTCCTTAAAGTGATAGCTATAACCCGTGAGTACTACAATGTAAATCCTTACATCGGGTATAACTAGATAATCCAAGTCTTAATCACTATCTCTACCAGTGTTTGCCCAAACAAGTATCTCTGAAAGTCATTCATCCATCCACCCCTAGACCTTGAGATAAATAAGTACACATGCCCGTGAAATGAACTTTAAACCCAAATAAGCAATATCGTACGAAAACTCCGTAGTCACAAAAATCTGATACTAGCCGTTGTCATTTGATTGTGATTCTTGATCAGGATCTTTTAAGCAATACGTGGTGTGTTTTTTGTGAAGCTTGAAATTCAATCTCGTTGATTCGTAGTGATTTCGGATATTCCCTCCAAAAATAGAATTGGAAAAGTTTCTCGCCCATAATTTGGAAATCACTATGAAATGCAATGCTAAGGTTACCAGAAAAATTTGAGTTTTGAAAATTTTTACGCCAAATTTCACCGAAAAAATTTGAATTTTGGCCTAAAAATTTGAATTTCGGGCCAAAATTTTCAACGTTATACCAATATTTGAATTTTGCGTAAAAATTGAACGTTTAGTCTCCTCACAAAAATAAATTTTACTCAAATTTTCCCACCAAAAAAACTTTTTTTTGTTTAGGTAAGCCCAATTGATATCCTTACTCGATAAACGATAAGGTTGATTCAGCCTAACTCGGCAAGATTGAAGCTTACTGGGTAAACTTTCCTAGAAGCCCTTACTCGATACAATGAAGCCTTAACTCGATACAATGAAGCCCTAACTCGGTAAGAAAAGAAAACCCGTACTCGATATTGAGTTAAAACTTCATACTCAATACCACATCTGCCTAACTCGATAAGATGAGTGCTTACTCGATAAACATTGCTTACTCGATAAAAATAACATCTAACTCTATAAGCAATAGGTCTAACTCGATAACAAGCTTCTAACTTGATAACCCGAGAAATTCGCAAAACCTAACTCGATAAAGACCTTTCTTAACTCGGTAAAGTACGGATGAACGGTACCCGGATCTTAAAAAAACTGATTTTTCACCCAAAAACACCACGATTCGCCCCCGGTTAGCTCTGATACCACTTGTTATTACCAAGAAACACGTTTCGGAGGTCGAGGTTGATCGAAATACATCATGGTTCAAGAGAGAGAAAGTAGAGAGAGAAAGGTGGAGAAAAGGGTTTATATTAAAATGACAATATGAAGTTTACACACACATTTTCCCACACCCCTCATGGAGAGTCATGAGGGGTATTTATAGGCTCCTAACACTACATGTTTGCCTACTTGACAATAGTAGTCCTTGTAGTTTCTAGTCTAGTCCAATTCACTTGTGTGACGTTATCTTCATAAAAAAGCGAGGCTAACATTATCTTTCTGTATCAAAAAGAAAACTTGGATTTAGAATCCATTTGCTTATAAATAAGCTCCTTTGAAATTGTCCATTTGTTCCAAACCTTGCCCTGCACCAGGTCCACAGACCTATTTTCATGAGCTTACCAATAGCTTATTTTTGAGCCTCAGGTCTTGAAGCTTGGCTTTTTGGAAAGCTTATTAAGCCAGCTTTTCAGACCTGTGCTTATTTTAGACCTTAAGTCCTTTGCCCTTAGCTTATTTGTGCCTTGTATTCACTCTATTCCGGAACCATACACTGAGTGACTCAGTGTATGCACCCAAGTTCATAAGCCAGCCCTTGGCTTATTAGTGGCCCCCTCAGTCTGATTCTTAGCTTATTTGAAAACCCTCTGGCTTATCTTGGAGATTCAAGCTTATTATTGGATCCTTGATCTCCTGTATGGACCCCACAGGGGGCTGCAGGTTGACCTTTTTGGCCTTTGTGGCCTATCAAGTAAGCATAGTGCTTATTTGTAATTTGTGGCTTATTTAGTGTGCTTATCTTGTTCCTCTGTGCTTATTGTTAGTTTATATTGTTAGTTATTTGCTTATTTTGATCTGTGGCTTACTATAATAGCTTATTCAAGTTCCATTAAATCATAATAAAGCTATTAGTCCAAACCTGTTAAGCAATTTTGTTTCCACACAACTTATTAATTGATGAGGCGAAAAATGAACTGTTTTTAGGGGGTCATTTAAGCGCGGAATTGAATTTATTTGATCAAATATTGCCCTAAATCGTTCCTTTTGTGATTTTAGGTACTTTAGGAGTGAATTCTGGAAAAGGAAGCATTTTGGACGTTTTTGGAGCATAAAAGTGAAGAAAACGGCAAAGACTTAATTTTCCATGCTGGGAACAGTACCTGACGGCGTCAAGAAGGAAAATATGATGGCGTCAAGAGCAAAATGCATGATGACCCAGAGAAAACGTGACGGCGTCAGAAGTAGGGCGTCAAGAGTTATTTTGGTGACGGCCTGGAGCAGGATTACACATGACGGCGTCAGACACAAATCTAGGCAGTCCGAGAACTTTATTGGCGGCGAGATGACAGCATCAGAAATTTACTCTTGACGCCGTCACCTCACAAAATCTATATATACTTTTATATTTTTCATTCATTAAAGAGAGGAACTTGTGTGGAGGATACTAGGGCCGAACCTAATAAACCCTAGGTCGTTTGTAACAGTATTTTCAAGGGTTTTCACCCGTTGAAACCTTTCATGTTCAATTAAGATAAGTCTTCTTTCAATTCATTCAATAAGTCTATGTGTTGTTTGAATATATCTTATGCTTGTCTTGATTTTAACATGCTAGGCTTGATCTTTCATGTGTTTGCTTAGATGTAATGAAACCTAGATGTTGATTATAGGTTGATTGCTTGTTTATAGTTGTAATGGATGAATGATTTCAAAGTTAGGCTTAAGAAAACTGGCAGATCTCCATTGTGTAAGTTGCTTGAACGACTTAAGAAACATGAACCGATGTGTACTAGGTTTTTATGATTGTATTTAATGGATGAGCGAATTCTAGTGATCCCATGTTAGGAGCTTCTTAGCCGGCTCGACATAGGAGTGAAGTAGGAGCTTATTGGATTGGGGAAGTAAGTACGCCACCCCATGAATGGTATTAAGGAGTACAATCCGTCATCCACGCAACTGTAACAAGTAATTAACCTGTAAAATATATCTAGGGAGTAGTGAAATCTAAGTAAACACAATTCTCCCATATATTGCTCACACCACTAGTTTAAATTAGTTTATTTTCATTCTTGTTATTTTATTTTGATTGCATCTTAGTCATTGGGTTAGTTGATTAGCAACTAATTCCGCCCATTCTTTCAAAAACCGAAATTTTTATTTGCTTTTCTAAAATATAAAAAAAATACAAAAAGAATCATCCCTCATCTCTAGACCTAGTTCTTAGGTTTTCTAATCCTTGCGACACTATTCCTAAGTTGAACGATCAATCCCCCGGTACTTGTCACTATACTATACTACAACGATCAGGTACACTGCCTGGTGGGGGTTGTAAGCTTCTCGAGATCCCTCGAGAGGTAAAGCCTGGTGCAATTCCCACGCATCAAGTTTTTGGCGCCGCAACCCGGGGAATAGTTATTGTCTAGGTTAGGATTTCTTTTTATTAGGTCCACTTGCTAGATTCCTTTCTAGTAAGATTTTATTTTTATTTTTTTAGGTTTTCTTTAGTCTATCTTTTCTTTGTGTGTTTATTTGTAAAAACCTTTCCATTGACTATTCCGTTAGCCATTATGGAGAACACGAATCCACCATACTACCAACCATGAAATTCACCCACTCCAAATGACATCTTGATGTTTAAACAACATGAGGATGAACCTATCTATGATGCATGGGCTCGTTTTAAATATTTACTCCGAAAAGTCCCTCATCATAATTTCGATCTGTGGTCCCAAATTGAAATATTTTACCATCGTGTCGACCACTATACCAAAATGGACATTGACCATGCCGCAGATGGGGACCTTTGGGGATTAAGTGTTGATGAAGCATGGGAAACCATTGAGAATTGTGCCATACTTTCCAAAAAAATGGACAACCCAACAAACGTTGTTACGGATCAATTGATAGCAAGTTTAAGGGAACAAGCAAGAAGATTTTTTGGGGATAAACCTATAGATGAGATAACTGGGTGCACGGGGTGGTTTGATTTCACCACAATACAAGCTGAGCACATTGGTAATCTTGATAAGATGGATGATAGAGTTGAAAATTTAAGCCCACCAAGTACCCCACAAGTCCTACCATCATTTGAAGCATACACATCGCCCGTGACTTATTCAGATGAAGTAAAAGAGACTATAGGAACCCAATAGAGGTAGAACCCTTAGACCAAGCACAACTTGAGAACATAGGTTTTAACACTTGTAGTGATGACCTTTCTTCTAGTTCTAAGGAAGTTCCTAGTTTTGATGAACCAGAGCCTCAACCAAAACCGTTACCTAATCTTCCATCCTTGGATGAAAATTTCGGAGTTGAAATAGGCCCCGATCCACCCATCAAACCATATAGTACGGGTAGTTTTACGATGAAGGTAGTAGACTCTAAACCATGTGGAATGGAAGCCAATATAGAAGTGAACCATGACCTTACATACTTACATCACCCATTCATGATTGATCATAAGAAACATTATGGGTTTAAACCGGGTTTATTAGGTCAAGATGGATCCCCAACTAGGAGTGTTTCGAAGTTGATAGAAAATGATCCCTTTCTAGGAGAAAATCTTAATCCACCCATTAACCCGATTGAATTAGGTAAGGTTATGATGATAGGAGTACAGCCCTTTGAGCATATAATTCATCCACCACTCTTTCCTCACGTGGCATATTTCCACCCTAAGGGTGTGTATCGCTACTTCCACCCACACTTAATCCTAAGTGCGGGGAAAACCTCCCCTATTTCAATTAAATAAGGGTAGAGTCAGGCTCGTGACTCGAACAAAAACAAGCGCTTCTTGGGAGGCAACCCATGTTTTGTGTGATTTTTATTTTTGTTTGATTGTTATTTGTTTCCGTATGCATGCTTTATTTTTATTGTTGGTAGATCATGTTTCAAAACTAAAATGGTGAAAATACTCTACTTTGTTGTTTGGCTTAGTCTTAACTTCATCCAAAGGTATTTCGCAAAAGATAAGTGTAAGGGGAAACCCCAAATATGTTTTTAAGAAACAAACTTGATCATGATTCTCCACAATATTAAGTGAACATGTATATTCGTATTTGTTAGAGTCAAATGCTTGTATCGAATCATAATGATGTTTTGCAGGATTTTCCAGGAAGTAGGACGAAGTTTTTCCAGAAATTTTTCGGAAACTTAATATAAGAATTTCTGCAGGTGTGTAATAAAACTAAGAGAAATACTTGTTAGTGTAATTTTAGTGCCAAATTTAGAATTTTTTACAACATTTAGGAGTGAAACTTTAACCATAGCAAGTGTCTCATGGATAGGAGATTGTATGACTAGCACAAAACCGTACCATTCAGAAAAATTTTCCACCCAAATATGTGAGGTTCGCCTTTAGATTTGATAGGAATAGCATTTACTATTAGTGCTTATGAGTGTACCGGTAGCATTTAGATTCTAGAACTTGCGTTAGTGATGCATCCCGAGACCGCTAGTGAGACTACATTCGTGTAGTAGGATTTACTACATGATAAGAGGCATTAGGATCACCCTTGTGTTAAACCCGTATCATAATTACTTGACCATTTACTTGGCTAGTTAAGTCAACTAATTTTTCCCACACCTTAGCGTTGTACTCATTTTTAGTACACGAAACCCCTAGTACACCCCTCCGAGCCTATCTTTTCGTTTCTAACTTTAAGCATCTTACTTAAAGGAAGAATTTGTTACACCCCACTTAAATGTACACGCAAATCGCCTTAGCCTTCCGTGTATGCACTCATCTTTAGTGCATTATTGTTATTTGTTTAAACCCTTAGTTAATTATCTAATTGATTACATAGTTGCTAAGTCGAGTCATATCCTTGTACATATTGTTTTGGGACGATTGGGTAAAGTACTTGTGTTATGGAGTAATGGGGAAGAACATCATATTATTACCCCCATATGTACGTTAATCTTAAAAGTACTCAAAGTGTTTTATTTTCTTAATTCGAGTCAATAGATTAGTTTATTGTAAAGTATGTAAAAATTCAAGTGTAAGGGGAATGTTCATTCCCTATGATGTATTATTTTGGATGGTAGGGTAAGAGTGTATGCAAAAAAAAAAAAAATAATAAATAAATAAATAAAAAAAAATAAAGAAAAAAAATAGAAAAAGAAAAAAAAGAGAAAAAACATACGGACTACCATCCCGTTTCATTTTATTTTTGTTTTAAGTTTTTGTTATTTTTCATTTATTAGCTTAAGTCGAGTCTAGTCTTGGCTTAGCAACGCCATATTGTACATGTAATTAACCAAGATTATTAACTCGCCACCAGTAAAGATTGCCTATATCCAACAAAACCGTGTATTTCATATCCCTATACCTAACGTTACAACCTTTTTAAAAAGACCTCTTTGATAGTTTATCCTAAGTGCTTATGCCATGTGGCGGAGGTTTGATCATTTCCCAAGCCTATGGTAATCTATTTTGCTATGACAGGTAGTGAGAGATGTTTTCCATTTCTATATTGTGATATTACTTTATTACACCCGAGAGATGTGAGTATCTAAACACTATTTGTGAGGTGCTAGTGTATGACCTCCGTAATTGTCTTTGGTCTTTAGTGGAACGATTTGTTGTAATTACTTTTATATTAGTGTTAAATGACCCATAACTTGTATTTTGACTAGAATAAAAGCGCATTTGCTTGAGGACAAGCAAATCTCAAGTGTAAGGGTCTATGATGAGGCGAAAAATGAACCATTTTTAGGGGGTCATTTAAGCCCGGAATTGAATTTATTTGATCAAATATTGCCCTAAATCGTTCCTTTTGTGATTTTAGGTACTTTGGGAGTGAATTCTGGAAAAAGGAAGCATTTTGGACGTTTTTGGAGCATAAAAGTGAAAAAAACGGCAAAGACTTAATTTTCCATGCTGGGAACAGTACCTGACGGCGTCAAGAAGGAAAATATGACGGCGTCAAGAGCAAAATACATGACGACCCAGAGAAAACGCGACGGCGTAAGAAGTAGGGCGTCACGAGTTATTTTGGTGACGGCCTGGAGCAGGATTACACATGACAGCGTCAGACCCAGATCTAGGCAGTCCGAGAACTTTATTGGCGGCGAGATGACGGCGTCAGAAATTTACTCTTGACGCCGTCACCTCACAAAATCTATATGTACTTTTCTATTTTTCATTCATTAAAGAGAGGAACTTGTGTGGAGGATACTAGGGCCGAACCTAATAAACCTTAGGTCGTTTGTAACAGTATTTTCAAGGGTTTTCACCCCTTGAAACCTTTCATGTTCAATTAAGATAAGTCTTCTTTCAATTCATTCAATATGTCTATGTGTTGTTTGAATATATCTTATGCTTGTCTTGATTTTAACATGCTAGGCTAGATCTTTCATGTGTTTGCTTAGATGTAATGAAACCTAGATGTTTATTATAGGTTGATTGCTTGTTTATAGTTGTAATGGATAAATGATTTCAATGTTAGTCTTAAGAAAACTGGCAGATCTCCATTGTGTAACTTGCTTGAACGTCTTAAGAAACATTAACCGATGTGTACTAGGTTTTCATGATTGTATTTAATGCATGAGCGAATTCTAGTGATACCATGTTAGGAGCTTCTTAACCGGCTCGACATAGGAGTGAAGTAGGAGCTTATAGGATTGGGGAAGTAAGTACGCCACCCCATGAATGGTATTAAGGAATACAATCCGTCATCCACGCAACTGTAACAAGTAATTAACCTGTAAAAGATATCTAGGGAGTAGTGAAATCTAAGTAAACACAATTCTCCCATATATTTCTCACACCACTAGTTTAAATTAGTTTATTTTCATTTTTGTTATTTTATTTTGATTGCATCTTAGTCATTGGGTTAGTTGATTAGCAACTAATTCCGCCCATTCCTTCAAAAACCGAGATTTTTATTTGCTTTTCTAAAATATAAAAAATATACAAAAAGAATCATTCATCATCTCTAGACCTAGTTCTTAGGTTTTCTAATCCTAGCGACACTATTCCTAAGTTTAACGATCAATGCCCCAGTACTTGTCACTATACTATACTACAACGATCAGGTACACTGCCTAGTGGAGGTTGTAAGCTTCTCGAGATCCCTCGAGAGGTAAAGCCTGGTGCAATTCCCACGCATCATTAATAAGTTACAAGAAAAGTGTCTTTGTAAAAGTTGCTTAATTTTAGTTATAAATTAGTTTTGTAAAAGAAAAATCCAGAACAGACAAATTTAAAATAAGTGATAGCTTCTATTTAAGTCATTTAACTTATTTTTCTGCTTATTTAATAAGCACTTTCCATTTTTATAATTTTCCTAGGTTCTTATACTTATAAAATAATTTTAGAAAAAGTTTCTTATTTTTCACTGTTCATTTAGTATTTATTATAATTTTAATTATTTTAAAATAATTAATAATTAGTTTTTTATTAATAATAAATATATAAAAAGTATAAAAAATATAATTTCAGTTTCAAAAATAGTTGTAAGTTATTTTATAATTTTTAAGATTTAATTTTTAATTTTCTTACTTAAAATAATAATTTATTGAATTTTAGTTTAATTTAAATTAGATTTAAATAATTAATAAATGGTAATTAATTAATAATAAATAGATTAATTGTTTAAAAATAATTTTTATAATTTTGTAGGATTCCTGTAATGGTTAAATAGATTTACAAAATTTAGAAATTTAAATTATTTTTAATTAATAAATAAATAGATTAAATAAAAAATAATTAATATTAAATAATAATATAATCTAAAAAATAATTTTCTTTTTAATTAAATATTCTTTTAAGTTTAAGTTTATAGAATTTTCATTTTTACCCCATGTAGTTTAATTTTCATTAAAACTCACTTTTTTTCCCGTACGTAGACGTAAGTTTTTAATTTGTAAACGTTTTTAGTTCACGTAACTGTTAAAGTATATTGTTTAAACTGTTTCATTGTATAAATTAGTAGTATAAAACATTCTCACCTATTCCCATTCATAATCACCCGATCCCAAATTCCATTTTATTACAGATTTTACACCTCGTTGGGATTAACGACCCGAGGATACATTGTACTCCGCGGAGCATTAGTCTAAGCTGTTTTTGACTTGTTGACCATTTATCTTGGCCAATATTATCTGACTGTTTTGCACTGATCAAATTTTGGCGCCGCTGCCGGGGAGGTGTGCTGCGTACAACGAATTTGGAAGCATATGTGGTTCTGAATACACACTCACTGTAAATTTACCATCTCTGTTCATATTTATATAAAAACCAAAAAGGTTTTCTTTTTCTTTACTCTAAGATTTCTTAGAGTTATCTCAGTGCATGCGCACTCGTTCTTCTAGGTCTACAAGTCCTCACCGCGAGCTTGTAACCATTCCTCGAAGACGTACCCAAAAACATTCTGCCCCGAAAATTGAACCTGAAATTCACACTGAACCTGAACCTTCAGTCATTATGGCAGAAGATCGCCCATTGTTCGAGCTTCTCCAGGCACCCATCGAGGGTTATGGAGATGCTATTGTTGTACCCGCCATAGTATCTGACAATTTTGAATTGAAAACCGGATTACTTAATCTGGTAATTTCTAGTCAGTTCTACGGTTTTGAAAGGGACGATCCTCATTCGCATATACGATGGTTTAACAAGATTACATCTACCATCAAATATAAGAATGTCCTACAAGAGGCTATTAAACTACTTCTTTTTCCATTTTCCCTCGAGGGGGCAGCCTGAGTCTGGCTGGAAAAACAACCCCTCGTTCCATAGAAACATGGGAAGATTTAGTTAGGAAATTTGTGAATGAATTCTATCCCCAACCAAAACTGCCTATCTTAGAAATGAAATCACCAAGTTTTCACAAATACCTGGTGAAACATTCAGTGAAGCATGTGATAGATTCAAAGAGTTGCTTCGCAAATGTCCTCACCACGGATTTTCTAACGGAGTGAGCTAAGCAGACCAAGACTCCCTCAATGCCTCAGCTGGAGGTAATTTTTTGAGTCGTACTGTCAAGGAAGCTTTAGCTATAATTGAAAACAAGTCCAAGGTTCGAACCACACAAAATAAACAGGTCGATCCTTCTACTTCATCTACCGTAAATCAGTCTAGCACCGATGCTAAAATTGATAAACTCACGGATGCTATACAAGCTTTGGTTCTCTCCAACCAAAAGAAAGTCTCCTTCCCACAGAATCCTTCACATGCGGAAGTGAAGAAAGTGGATGTTTGTGTTACTTGCGGTGGTCCTCATGCATACTATAACTGTACTACCACTGATAGTAACACGTTTGAAACAAATGCAATTGCCGGTAGTTCTAATCCAGGAGGTAATCAATATCGTCCTCCTGCTGAACCACCATGGCGTCCGAACACTTACCCTGTACAACCTGGTTTTAACCAGAACATACAAAACCGTCCCCAGAACCAGAATAGAAGTAACAAAGGTTTTCCTAACCAAGGTAACTTTAATCAAGGTCATCCCCAAAATTTTCAAATTCAGGGGAATAGAAATCAGGGACAGGGTAACTTTAACCCTGGCTACTTTCATGGAAACCAAAATCAGGGACAATTTCAAAATCAAGGGTTTAACCAGAACAACCGAGGGCAAACCTCTCCTATCCAAACACAAGCTGTTGTTCCAAACCCTACTCCCTCTGATGAATTGTTAAAAAAATTCATGAAAACCCAGGAAGAAACAAACCGGTTGTTGCTCAGCCAGATTTCTGACATCAAGAAATCTTTAAATGAAAGACCCTCGGGCTCAGGTAAATTACCTAGCACTATGATCGCGAATCTGAGGGGCGATGTAAAAGCGATCACAACCAGGAGTGGAGCTTCATACAAAGGACCCAAAATTCCATCTACCTCTTTCTCTTCTCCCGAGGTATTGGAAAAAGAAGCTGAGGTTACAACGGACACGATACCTCCTATTGATAAAGGAAGTAACAACGACGTCCATCCTCCAGCTATTCCGGTCCCAGCTACTAAAAACAAAGTAGTGCCTGAAACTCCACCGATTCCGGTAGGAAATCCAAAAACCACCCCTAAATCTTCAATACCATACCCATCACGATTAAGTGATCAAAAGCTTCGCGAGAAAGCTAGTCATCAAATGGACAAATTCTTTCAAATATTTCAAGAATTACATTTTGACATAAGCTTCGCGGACGCTATCATTTTGATGCCCAAGTTTGCATCAACGATTAAACATTTGTTGAGTTATAAGGAAAAGCTGTTTGAAATGGCTAAAACTCCGTTAAATGAGAACTGATTTGCAGTTCTATTAAAAAAGCTTCCTGAAAAGCTCAAAGATCCTGGAAAATTTCTAATACCTTGTGTATTTCCAGGAATGGTTGACTGCTATGCCTTGGCCGATCTTGGTGCCAGCATCAACTTGATGCCACATTCAGTATGGAAGAAACTATCTCTTCCAGGACTTACACCTACTTGCATGACTTTAGAGCTTGCAGACAGATCAATATCACATCCTCTTGGCATTGTTGAGGACGTATTTGTGAAAGTAGGAAAGTTTCATTTTCCAGCCGACTTTGTCGTTGTTGAATTTGATGCGGATCAAAGGGTTCCTCTAATTGTTGGAAGAAGATTCCTTAAAACGGGTCGTGCTCTCATAGATGTCTTTGAACATGAGATTACATTACGTGTGGGTACGGAAGCAATCACATTTAACCTCGATCAAACTTCGAGGTACTCCTCAAATTACGACTCTAAATCGGTTAACCGAATAGATGTCATTGATGTTGCTTGTGAGGAGTACGCTCAAGAAGTTCTTGGTTATTCTGATGATTATCTGAGTGGCAATCCCACTCCATCTTCTACTCCTATAATTCATAATTCTAATCCATCCCTCACTCCGTTTGAGGGAAGTGACTTCATCCTCGAGGAAATAGAGGCCTTTCTTAGGAGTGATTCAATTCCATCTGGAATTGATCATCAAGAGATTGACCTGCAGGGAGATATCATGCTGCTTGAGCAATTGTTAAACAAAGATCCCTCCCATCCTCCTATTCTACCACTAAAACTTCATAAAGAGGAAATCAAACATGTTGAAGAAACTGATGAATTTCCTGAAGTTGAACTCAAAGACTTACCTCCTCATCTGGAATACGCTTTTTTGGAGGGTAACGACAAGTTACCCGTCATTATAGCAAAAGATTTAAGTGATGCGGAGAAAACTGCTCTCATAAAGGTCATAAAGTCACACAAGCAAGCAATTGCTTGGAAATTATCTGATATAAAGGGTATTAACCCTGAATTTTGTACTCACAAAATTCTTATGGAAGATGACTTTAAGCCTGCGGTTCAACACCAGAAACGAGTTAATCCTAAAATACATGATGTTATCAAACAAGAAGTTCTCAAACTTCTTGATGTTGGATTAATATACCCGATCTCTGATAGTCCTTGGGTTAGTCCCATCCACTATGTCCCAAAGAAAGGTGGCATAACTGTTGTCACTAATGAGGAAAACGAGTTGATTCCAACTCGTCTGGTTACTGGGTGGCGTGTATGCATCGACTATAGAAAACTAAAAGATGCCACCCGAAAAGACCACTTTCCTCTACCCTTTATGGACCAGATGCTTGAGAGGTTGGCAGGAAATGAGTACTATTGTTTCCTGGACGGTTTCTCGGGATATTTTTAGATCCCCATTGATCCACAGGATCAAGAAAAAACTACCTTCACATGCCCATATGGAACATTTGCCTACCGTCGAATGCCATTTGGCTTATGCAACGCTCCTGGCACGTTCTAAAGGTGCATGATGGCCATATTCTCCGATACCATCGGGAAAACAATGGAGGTGTTTATGGATGACTTCTCAGTCATCGGGGATTCTTTCCAAGCTTGTCTCACCAATTTGGAAATCATGTTGAAACGCTGTGAAGACACAAAATTGTGTCTGAATTGGGAGAAAAGCCATTTTATGGTCAAAGAGGGTATTGTCCTCGGCCATAAGATTTCAAAGAATGGGATAGAGGTAGACAGAGCAAAAGTTGATGTAATTGATAAACTACCTCCTCCTACTACCGTCAAAGGTGTTAAAAGTTTCCTGGGTCATGCTGGATTTTACCGTAGATTTATACAAGATTTTTCAAAAATCTCCGGGCCTATGACCCATCTCTTAGAGAAGAATGCTCCTTTCATCTTCTCACCTGAGTGCTTAGAAGCGTTTCAAATTTTGAAACAAAAGCTTACTGAAGCACCCATTCTTGTTGCCCCCGACTGGGACTTGCCATTCGAATTAATGTGCGATGCAAGTGACTTTGCAATTGGTGCAGTTCTGGGGCAACGTATAAGTAAACACTTTCAGCCGATACACTACGCTAGTAAGACCATGACAGAAGCTCAAACACGCTATACCACCACAGAAAAAGAATTATTAGCTGTGGTATACGCCTTTGAGAAATTTAGGCCTTACTTGATCCTAACAAAATGCGTGGTGTATACGGACCCCTCGGCCTTGAAATACCTGTTTGCTAAACAGGACGCAAAGCTGAGATTACTCCGTTGGGTTCTACTCCTTTAAGAGTTTGACATTATCATACGTGATAAGAAAGGAGCAGAAAACCTTGCGGCTGATCACTTATCCCGTCTAGAGAATCCTCATCAGGATGATCTCGAGAGAAAGGAAACTAATGAAACCTTTCCTCTTGAGACACTAAATTTAATCTGTAGTCGGGATGATACCTCTACTCCATGGTTTGCAGATTTTGCAAATTACCATGCGGGTAATTTTGTAGTGAAAGGGATGTCGTCCCAGTAGAAGAAAAAATTCTTTAAAGACGTCAAACACTATTTCTGGGACGACCCGTACCTCTTTAAGATATGCGCGGATCAAGTCATCCAACGGTGTGTCCATGGTACTGAAGCCATGGAAATCCTCAAAGCCTGTCATGATGGACCCACTGGGGGACATCACAGCTCAAACTACACCGCCAAGAAGGTGTTTGATTCTGGCTTTTACTGGCCCACCATCTATAAAGATGCCCAAGATCTTGTCAAAACCTGTGATGCTTGTCAACATCATGGGAATGTTTTTAAGAAGGATGAAATGCCTCAAAACATCATCCAAGTCTATGAAATATTTGATATCTGGGGCATTGACTTCATGGGCCCGTTCCCGTCTTCACGAGGGAACAAATATATACTCGTGGTTGTCGACTATCTGTCTAAATGGGTTAAGGCAAAAGCTTTACCCACCAATGATGCCCGAGTAGTCGTAAAATTTCTGAAGTCTCTCTTTGCTCGATTCGGGACTCCTCGTGCCATTATCAGTGATCGTGGTACACACTTCTGCAATGATCAATTTGCAAGAATGATACTGAAATATGGTGTAACTCACCCTCTTTCTACTGCATATCACCCCCAAACTAGTGGGTAGGTGGAGGTCTCAAATCGAGGTATAAAGAGAATTCTGGAGAGGATGGTAGGTGAAAACCGTGCCTCTTGGTCGGACAAACTGGGCGACGCACTCTGGGCTTTTCGTACAGCTTATAAAACACCCATTGGGTGTACTCCATATAAGTTGGTGTACGGGAAGACATGTCATCTTCCGAGAGCACAAAGCCTACTGGGCTTTGAAACATGCAAACTTTGACATCCAGACAGCGGGTGATCACCGCAAGGTTCAGCTAAACGAGCTAAATGAACTACGTGATCAAGCTTACGAAAATTCTTTAATCTATAAAGAAAAGACTAAGAAGATACATGACTCTAAAATAAAGAACCGCGTTTTCAACGTTGGTGACAGAGTTCTTCTTTTCAAAAGTTTACCCATATGGTCTGGGCCATTTACTGTAGCAAAAGTTTACCCATATGGAACTGTTGAGTTATTGCAACCCGACGGTCCCAATTTTAAAGTAAATGGACATCGTTTGAAACATTACTTTGGAGGGGACATACCACAAGTGGTTGTCCCAGATCTCCAAACTTTCCCCACGGACTAATGAATACGGGGTCGAGTCAAGCTAGTGACTCGGTAAACAAAAACATTAACATCACATGGGTTCTCACCCATGTCTCTGACTTCTTTCTCTGTTCTACCACCCAAGTGTAGGGGGGTTGCCCCTACTGTAAATAAAATAAAAAATGAAAAATAAAAATAAAATAAATGTTGTTCCCACATTTAGCTAGTAATGTTGCCGTTTTACGTTCAAAGAGTCGGCATAATAGCCGGAACTTTGAATATTGAGGACAATATTCAATTCTAAGTGTAGGGGGAAATTCTAGCGAATTTGATCACATTATACTTCTAGTACCCCCGTTTTTGTCAAAAAAATTAAAATTTTTTTCAAAATTTTCACTTAGTGAAAGTACTTGGCATTAACACAACAAATGGTTATCAGTCCACCATGTCTAATCCACAAAAGGACTGGCTAATCCGAGAGCAAACGGCTCTTGGTAAAGATATCTCAAATCCGTTTATGGCTGACAATTTGCCAAAAATTGTATAATATTCAACTCATCATATCCTTAAAAGTAAAGAGTTGGCTAGTCCGAGAGCAAACGACTCTTGGTAAAGACAAATCAAATCCGTTGACAGCTTATGGTTTGCTAAAAATCATATGGTTATCAATGTACCATAGTTCTTACTTGAACTGAAACATTTGGCTACTCCAGAAGTAATGGCTTTTGGTAAAGAGACATCAAATCCATTAAATTTTCAAAAAAATGGGTTGTTAGTGGATGCTAGATTGCTAGGGACTAGCAATAGTTAAGTGTAGGGGATTGATGAGTCTCTAAAAACTCATCATTTCTGTCCCATCTAAATAACAAAAACATTTAAAAACACTTAGAAACACCACAAAATACTACAAATATCCTTGGATGGTGTTTTTATATGTTTCAGACATAAAAGAACTAAAAACAGAGGAAAACGGGCAAAGTTTACCAAATTGGCAAAATCAGTCCCTAAACTTTCAAGAAATGTCAGAAATGGTCCATGGGAAAATTATTTTAAAGAAAAGTCAATAACAATCCCTCAGGAATCATGGAATAACAAAATTTACCCTTGAAAGTTCAAAATATCAAAATTGGCAAAACAAGTCCCTGCAGTTTCAAAGTTGGCAGAAAATACCCCCAGTGTTTAAAAATGGAATTTTATCATTAAGGGTCCTTGGGAATTCACAAGTTGTCAAGTTTGGACCCTGGATAAAAAGTTTAAGGAATTTACAAGTTTGGTCCCTGAAGTTTCAGTTTTGGCAAAATTGGTCCCTAGAAATTTAAACATGGAAAATATCAAAAAAAGGTCCTTGTACTATTCATACTTGGCAAATTTAGTCCCTTGGAATAGTTTGGAAAAATGCCACAACTCACCCCTCAATTTTGGTAAATTACACAAATGGTCCTTGTGTTATTTTACTACAAACCAAACCAGACCTTAATAAATATAACCCACCCATCCCATTTGACCTGGTCCAAGAAGTAAATCCCCAAGCCCAAACATAAAAGCCCACCCAATTCCCATATTAAATAAAACGGGGTCAAATCCCCACAGTCAACACTACCATCTTCAACCTCACACCACCTCTTGCTACTCCACCTCCACCTTCAACCAACACCACCTCCTGCTCCACCTCATTCACCTTCTGTCACTCCCACAAACAAACCCCATCCCCTGGGTTTGCACCAGGGGATACTACGTGCCAAACCTACATCCATATTGTCCCCTACGCCTGCAACTCCTTACACCACCACTCCCTAGCTCACCCTAACACTCCGTATTGTCCCCTACACCTCACATACCCTTCCAAGAGGCATTAATTGCCCTGAAAACCCTACAAGCAACCTAAACGACTTTTGGCGCCAAAAGTCGATTTTAAAGGTTGAGATGATTTAAACTAAATGAAGGGTCAAGATATGATGGGATTAGTTCAAGAAGACACCTAGAACACATTGGGTCATCTCTAAAAGGCAATGAAGCAAAGGAGAAGAAATATAGTTTTAATTTTAGCTTAATATGTCGACTAGTTAATTTTTTAAATTCAAGTGTAATATTTAGCTTCCAAATAGTGTACTAAGTGTTTTCAGTTTGTATGAAACCTATTTCAATCTTTAATTTCAACATTAAGTTCAATTTTCAGTTTATGCCATTTTGTACTTAAAAATCTCAATTTTCCTTTTATGATGTTAGAAGGTGTTAGAAGCTGTTCATTAAGCTCCATAGAGCTTATAGATGACTTTTAGATAATCCTTTAACCTTATAATCAGTTTCTATTCAAGTAATCAAAAATTCGTAAAAATACAAGAAAAATAGTAAAAAAAAAAAAAAAAAAATCAAGAATGATGATTCAAGAAGCATGGAGCAGGGTATATTCAGGATTGCCCTTGGTTTAGTAGCTTATTGGAAGCTTTAGGTAAGGTTATTGGTTCTTGGAACTCAGTTTTGTGCTCTGGATAAATTGTAAGTTCATGTCTTCATTACCTTGCATTTTACTGTACCTATGGTTAAGTTATGTTAACTACATCCTTTTATGTTCATTTGCTGTATTAGAATTGATATATGATAATTAAGGTTATGCTTGGTCAGTGAATTTCCTAGTTGTTAAATTTAGTCATTTGACTGCCAAATATTCATAAGAAGCTTAGTAGGGTTTTACTGGTTTTGTGTACTTAAAATTAGCATAATATAAATCCATATACCTTATATGAGGACTCTGCATCATTAGTATAGATTATACATCATTAAAACTTGAAAATCACAAAAACAGTTTAGATAAGGTAGTGTTTGGTTTAAGAGATTACTCTGTGTGCTAGGTTGTTATTGTTGTTGTTTGCTGTTTCATCAAGTCATAATAGGTCTTACTAGAGTGAACTAGTAATAAAAACCAAGCCTTGTTTGTTAAAAAGTCAACAATAGCTTTTAATTTCATTTTTTGTTCACTGTGTGGAAAATCAATTTGATAATCATCATGTTGGGTTCATAAGTTGTTCTTATAGCTTAATATCATCTCATTATATCTTAATATATCATAATCATTCACTAGTAATCAGTTAAAGTTCATATAAGTCAACCTTTCATCATATTTCAAACAAAAAAAATAATAATAATAAAATAAAAAAAAGTCAAAATTCCAAATATGAGGAAATGGCTTAGATTTCAAAACAGCCTGTAGGATTTATTAGGAATTGGAATTAGGTGATTTTTGTTGTTTTGTGTTATTTGGAAGCTTATCTTTCTGTATCAAAAAGAAAACTTGGATTTAGAATCCATTTGCTTATAAATAAGCTCCTTTGAAATTGGCCATTTGTTCCAAACCTTGCCCTGCACCAGGTCCACAGACCTATTTTCATGAGCTTACCAATAGCTTATTTTTTAGCCTCAAGTCTTGAAGCTTGGCTTTTTGGAAAGCTTATTAAGCCAGCTTTTCAGACCGTGCTTATTTTAGACCTTTAGTCCTTTGCCCTTAGCTTATTTGTGCCTTGTATTCACCCTATTCCCGAACCATACACTGAGTGACTCAGTGTATGCACCCAAGTTCATAAGCCAGCCCTTGGCTTATTAGTGGCCCCCTCAATCTGATTCTTAGTGTTGATATAAATAATTGACTAAAAACGTTATTCATATCCTTCGATATCTCTATGTTTTGATAATCACAAAACGAAAACTCATCAAACCAAAGATTATGACGCAAATGAGTATTTAGTAGTAAACACTCACTTTCACCATCTAATCACTTAAGGTATGAATAAACAAAGTGGCTAATGTATTATAAGATCAAAGAAAATTTTTATTAATCACTAGATTTTTATAAAATGTCACAAAACATTTTATATCTTTTATAAAACATTTTTGAAATCAAAAGAATATGTTTAATTCATTACAAATATATGAATTTAAATTTTCAAACAAAAATGGCAAATCTAATCCAGAAAAATTTTCCTTACAAAAGGACAAAAAATTCCAATGTTTAGGAGGGCGGCCCCCTTAGTTATACTAGGTGGCCCCCTTAATCATTAAGGGGACCGCCCCCTAATTAAGGGGACCGGCACGCTCTAGAACAGTAATTTTTGGCCCTGTAAATACTGAATCATTCCACATATTTTTCTCACCTTTTTGCACTAAAAACTTTCTGATTCAAATCTCCATTTCTATCTTCTAAAATCCTTTGATTCTATATATACATTAATCTTTGTTTCAAAGTGATTCAAGCCTCAACACTCAAGTGCAAAGAGAAGAATACTTCTATTTATTAAGAATAGAAGTATTGCAACTTAGTATCATCTTGCTATCTAAGTTGTTTGTTCATCTTGTAAATCTTTCATACTTTGGTGAATAAGGTGTATGCATTAGTTAGCTAGATTTAGACATAAGATCTAGAATTGTTGTAAATGTGAAGTGATACTAGAAGAGAAGAAGTGGTATAGCATAGGATCGGTGATAGGAGATATTAGTTATAGTGGTTAGTTGAGAAGAAATTGAAGCATCTAAATTAAGAAGGCTTTGAAGACTAGAAGGTGTGAAGACATAGAAGTTTTTAGTTGAAGAATCATTATAGTGATAGATTGTTAAAGGCCTTCAAATAGAAAGATAGTTGCAATGAAGTTGTGAAGACTTTGAAGCCTTGAAGATTAGAAATTGCAAATCCTTGAAGTAGTGAAGAAGTTGTGAAGGCGTGAAGAAAATAGTGTTGTTAAGAAGTCTAGAAGGCGTGAAAGGGTGTGAAGAAGTTGTGGTATGATTGTTGTTGTGAGATTGGTTCTAGCTACTATTAGAACTCGACATTTTGCTTAGTGTCGTTAATCGGTGTAAGCCTTGGTGTGTACGGTTTTCTCCGCCATAAGGGAGATCATTGACTTAGTGAAGAAAACTCTCGAGTTCGGTGCTCGGGGAGTAGAGTTGGGCAAGGAAGGTGTCCTTGTGGCCGAACCACTATAAATCCTTTGTCTCTCGGTTTGATCTTTTCATCTCTCACTCTTTGCTTTCTTACTTATTTGCTTTTGGTATTTAGTTATAATTGTGTGTGTTGTGCATATATTGATTTCACATAAAGATCAAACTAGGTTCCATTCACAACATTAATTTTATATAAGTAAATTATAAGGATATACACATATTAAAACACATATACATATATAAATATAAACATATATTTAAGTGAGATATTTGAAATTATAATTTCTATTCAACATTCTATATAAGTTGTATTTATATGATAATTGTGAATAAATTAGTATCTACACTTTAGCTTTAAAGGTTTTTATAATTTGCATCTATTCTTTAAAAGCAAACTTTTTATAAAACGAAAAAGACGTAAAACTATTCAACCCCCCTTCTAGTTTTCCACAATTGGTATCAGGAGCCACGTCTAGCAAGATTTTTAAAATATATTGTATTTTAAAACTTTTAATGATCTATGGAATTTGAAAAATATCTAGAAGAGAATTTACGCAAAAACCACCATTATTTGAAAATGATCATTTTCTTGAATGGAAAAATAAATTTGAAAATTATGCGAAATCAATAGATCTTGATCTTTGGCATATCATTTCAATTGGTGATCTTCAACCAATTATAATGGATTTTGAAAACTAATATAATAATCTTCAAACAAAGATCGATAAAAATACTAAAGCTAAATTACTGATTTACAAAACTCTACCAAGAGTTGAATATGAAAGAATACTCTTTTGTAAAACGGCAAATGATATTTGGAAATGTCTTTTAAATTTTCACCAAGAGAAATGTAAAACCAAAGATGATAAACTTGATGTTGCACAAGAATTAGTCACTCTAGAAAATTTGATAGACAAATATTTTGTTAAAATAAACACAAGTACTACTAGTTCAAATGTGATCATTGAAGGTATTAATAACAAAGAATACATGAATCAAATTCGAAGAAAGAGTGTAAATAAATCATGGGGTGACAAGGATGAAGAAGATGATGAAAATATGGCGTGCGAAGATATTCAAACAAATGTAAATACAAGCATTGATGGCAAGGATTACATGGTTCAAGATCTAAGCGAAACTACAAATAAAACATGGAGCGACATGGACGATAGAATTGATCAACATATAGCATGTAAAGATTGTACAACTACAAATAAGGTACAATCCGAAACCAAACATTTTTGCTATGATCAATTTATATTACAATTTTCAAAATTGGAAAACAACTTCAAACATCTTTGCAACATTGATTCAAAAATTATTTTTAAAAATGGATCTTCAATTTCCGTTGAAAATAACTTTGAAAAAGAAATAATTTTAGAAGATAAAATTTCTAGACTTGAAAGTAATATTGAAATTGATCTTGAATGTAAAAAATGCCAAGACTACAAACATGAAATTAAAATGGAAAATAAAAAAGCAAAAATATTAGCTAAATTCGAAAATAGTTCTAAATCTTTAAAATATCTACTTAAGATTCAAAAGTCATTTTATGATAAAACCGGTTTAGGATTTACCGCAAATGATCCTTTAACAAATATTTCAAAACAAATAAAATTTGTTAAACCTAGTGGAGAAATTTAGAACTAATATTATTTACATCCATTATTTATTACTCTAGTCAAGAAAGTCATTGTTTGTTAGTTAAAACAAACTATTGATGAATTCTTGTACTTCTCGGCGACATCCTCATCATGTGCATTTAAATGCAATGGATGTCCTCAACTAACCATCTCGGACCCATGAGAATCTGGGTACCAAGCTTCTTTTCATGTTTAGGTAGTTAACGAACGAAGAGACTATTACTTTTTGGATAAGCTCACTTTGCTTTCTTACTTTTTATGACTATTGGCTCCTATTACTCTGATTCACACTCTACACACGATTTGCTTATGACGCTGTTGCGGCCATTTATTGTTTCGGCATTTTGTTCTTCACTTTTGGAGTATTGGTTTTATGGTGTGTTCGTTACTACCTCATGATGAAGGATTCAAGCGCAATTATTCTTGATCTACACGACTTATGATGATTGTTGTGATCGATTAAGTATTTCGGATCAAGCCTCCTTGATTTTTATTGCGTTGGAATTTTACCTTGCTACTTCGACATGCTTTGGGCAAACTTTAAAGATGTCTTCTAACACTCTCATGCCCACTCTTAATGAAAAGCTGGACCTGAGGTAACTTCTCTTTTCAAAAACTTGTCAATATCACATTATATTAAAGTATGTTATAATTAGTATATTAATATAATTAAATTTATAGGTTGCTCTGTTCATATATCATTAATACTAATATGTATACATGAAATTAGGCTAGTTGATCCTCTTGATCTTAAGTCTATTACCGTTTTTCTTATTCATCATATATGTTGGAAATCATCTATGATCAATAGTAGAATACTTATTATTTAGGCTAAATGACCATTGTAGTTGCATTAATAGATGTGCCATAATTAAGACTAGTTAGTATTTAATACTATGATGAGTTTAGTATATATATGTGTGTGTTAATTTTGTATCTATAGATGATTTACGTAATCCCTCTCAATCATATTGCATTAAGATCATAAGAATTTACCATCACTCATCCATGTCTTTAGTTGCCATTAAAGATGATTATATGTGACAATGGGCTCAACTGATTCTCTTGAATATGATAAGCTTCTATTTCAAATCCTTCAGTGGTGATTTCTTGCTATCAAAAATAAAATATCATGTTTAAAACCTCTCGCTTTGAAAAATAATCTTTCAAATATCTATCTCATCTTTCTTCAAACAACATATTTAACTGTAAGCTACCATAACTTTATTTTAATCAAAATCAAGATTGGAAAAATTTTCTTATCCAATTTGTCAACATGTTATGAAGCAAAACTCAATCTATTTTACTCTAATACACACTTGAATCTATTTCAAAGCATTGTTGAATAAAACTAAAAATGTTTTATTAAAAATATATTTGATTATCTCATATGTGTCATACAATTCTATGAAAATGACATTCACAATTTAATCAAATCATTTCATGAGAATCATGGTTTGCCTACATAGATCTTGTTTGTAACAAGTCTTGAAGTCCATACAATCATATCTTCCCATTTGTTACTTGTAAGCACTCATCAATATGTTTGAACTAGCCTACATATTATCATTTTCATATAGTTGTATATTTGATTAGTATGTTTTATTGCTTCCTTGGTTGTTTAACTTAATTGGCCAATAAGTAGATTGCATGTAAATTAGAAATTACGTGTCTACTTAATTTGTTTTAATAACATTCTCTACATTTATGATTAGTATATCCTATATTACCTCAAAGAGTTGAACTTACTTGAATCCAAACCCAAAAACACAACCTTTCTGAAAATTTTCTGCCAAAAACCCAATTCTGGCATTCTGGAATTCACCAGATGGGCGGCCCCCTTAATTATATAAGGCGGCTCCCTTAATGATTAAGGGGACCGGCCCCTAATTAAGGGGACCGACCATATGATGGTCGGGGTTACTGTTTTCTTTATCACTTTTTGACCCTCTTCACCCTATACTTCCCAAAATTCACAAAAATATTTTGTCCCATACTATACCTCAAAATTTACCTTCCTAAACCACATTTTTCTTACACTATAAATACCTTCTTCCCATCATAAATGCTATCACATCCAAACATGTCATCCCCCAACAACCAAAAACCTAAGGTTTCAAGAACCGCAAGGATCTCCGTCAAACCTGTTTGGAGGAGGAAACTTGATTCTTGTCACAATTCAAGTGATGTTGTTCCAAGTCAACCAACAACTAAACCTCAAACCCACACTAATGACTCCTCTCACAACCTATCATCCACTCATGCCCTCATTAATGCTTCTTCATATGATGAGCATGCTCAATCCCAAAACAACAATCCCAATCTCTCAACCAATACTTCACATGTTGCTCATTCAACAAAAACACCATCCACTCATGAAGCACCTCTTCCACCCATATCATGTTTTCATGATTATCCAAGCTCAATCATGTCTCCACCACCAAGAGTACCACCACCACATCCTACAACCTCACATGCCATTCCTATGTTGCATGTTCAAACCTTCACCCAAGACAACTATCATGCTCCTCCACCATCACCTTCCTCCGAACACTTGAAGTTCGTTGAGGAGCTAAAAGAAGCTTATGAGCTTAGTGCTCTTTTAGCATTACATCTTGCTCAACGCAATTTGGATCCACCTCAATCAAGCTCACCCTCATCACCACACAACATTAACCAAATTGAGAAGCATGTTAACAATTGCCCTTGTTGAATCTTCCTCCAACAACAAACAATTGCACTGAATGAGCACTTTACTTGGATTGAGTATCTTCTTACTAGATCTCAACAAACACCATCACTTGAACAACATCAAAACCCTCAACCAACAATCCCAACTCCAATTCACCACCTCCAAGCTCTACATCTCCAAACTCACCAACATCCATGAAACCAAAAGTTTACCTCCATTAAGCTACCAACATGATCCCCATTTACCATTCTCTACCAAGCATTCTATATGCTTATGCCTTTCATTTTTCAAATAAAACACTTCAACCTTTTTGGGATGCAAGCAAGTTTAATGACACTCTTTGTTGGCACAATAGGATATTCTACTTGGTTTAGAATTCTAGCATTATAGTTCATGTAACAATGATTATGTGGTTGACATAATCATTTTAAATTAATGAATGGTTTAATATATGTTTCAAATTCTCCTTTGCTATGCTTGTTAGTTGTTGTTAGTATTTTATATATTTTTGCTTGTGCTTCTAATATTTTTCTTGCAAGAATTCCATAACTCGAACCCTTGGTGCCCTCAAACGAGGGGGAGCTTTCATCCTTTCGGCTTAAACCTTTTTGATTCTACAAAAAGGGGGAGAAGTGAATATAAACTCAATAAATACTTGTCTAAAAATAAATTTTTGGATTTAATGAGTTTAGGTTTTGTAATCATCAAAAAGGGGGAGATTGTTGATATAAATAATTGACTAAAAACGTTATTCATATCCTTCGATATCTCTATGTTTTGATAATCACAAAACGAAAACTCATCAAACCAAAGATTATGACGCAAATGAGTATTTAGTAGTAAACACTCACTTTCACCATCTAATCACTTAAGGTATAAATAAACAAAGTGGCTAATGTATTATAAGATCAAAGAAAATTTTTATTAATCACTAGATTTTTATAAAATGTCACAAAACATTTTATATCTTTTATAAAACATTTTTGGAATCAAAAGAATATGTTTAATTTATTACAAATATATGAATTTAAATTTTCAAACAAAAATGGCAAATCTAATCCAGAAAAATTTTCCTCACAAAAGGACAAAAAACTCCAACGTTTAGGAGGGCGGCCCCCTTAGTTATACTAGGCGGCCCCCTTAATCATTAAGGGGACCGCCCCCTAATTAAGGGGACCGGCACGCTCCAGAACAGTAATTTCTGGCCCTGTAAATACTGAATCATTCCACATATTTTTCTCACCTTTTTGCACTAAAAACTTTCTGATTCAAATCTCCATTTCTATCTTCTAAAATCCTTTGATTCTATATATACATTAATATTTGTTTCAAAGTGATTCAAGCCTCAACACTCAAGTGCAAAGAGAAGAATACTTCTATTTATTAAGAATAGAAGTATAGCAACTTAGTATCATCTTGCTATCTAAGTTGTTTGTTCATCTTGTAAATCTTTCATACTTTGGTGAATAAGGTGTATGCATTAGTTAGCTAGATTTAGACATAAGATCTAGAATTGTTGTAAATGTGAAGTGATACTAGAAGAGAAGAAGTGGTATAGCATAGGATCGGTGATAGGAGATATTAGTTATAGTGGTTAGTTGAGAAGAAATTGAAGCATCTAAGTTAAGAAGACTTTGAAGACTAGAAGGTGTGAAGACATAGAAGTTTTTAGTTGAAGAATCATTATAGTGATAGATTGTTAAAGGCCTTCAAATAGAAAGATAGTTGCATTGAAGTTGTGAAGACTTTGAAGCCTTGAAGATTAGAAGTTGCAAATCCTTGAAGTAGTGAAGAAGTTGTGAAGGCGTAAAGAAACTAGTGTTGTGAAGAAGTCTAGAAGGCGTGAAAGGGTGTGAAGAAGTTGTGGTGTGATTGTTGTTGTGAGATTGGTTCTAGCTACTATTAGAACTTGACATTTTGCTTAGTGTCATTAATCGGTGTAAGCCTTGGTGTGTACGGTTTTGTCCGCCATAAGGGAAATCATTGACTTAGTGAAGAAAACTCTCGAGTTCGGTGCTCGGGGAGTGGAGTAGGGCAAGGAAGGTGTCCTTGTGGCCGAACCACTATAAATCCTTTGTCTCTCGGTTTGATCTTTCCATCTCTCACTCTTTGCTTTCTTACTTATTTGCTTTTGGTATTTAGTTATAATTGTGTGTGTTGTGCATATATTGATTTCACATAAAGATCAAACTAGGTTCCATTCAAAACATTAATTTTATATAAGTAAATTATAAGGATATACACATATTAAAACACATATACATATATAAATATAAACATATATTTAAGTGAGATATTTGAAATTATAATTTCTATTCAACATTCTATATAAGTTGTATATATATGATAATTGTGAATAAATTAGTATCTACACTTTAGCTTCAAAGGTTTTTATAATTTGCATCTATTCTTTAAAAGCAAACTTTTATAAAACGAAAAAGACGTAAAGCTATTCAACCCCCCTTCTAGTTTTCCACACTTAGCTTATTTGAAAGCCCTCTGGCTTATCTTTGAGATTTAAGCTTATTATTGGATCCTTGATCTCCAGTGTGGACCCCACAGGGGGCTGCAGGTTGACCTTTTTGGCCTTTGTGGCCTGTCAAGTAAGCATAGTGCTTATTTGTAATTTGTGGCTTATTTAGTGTGCTTATCTTGTTCCTCTGTGCTTATTGTTAGTTAATATTGTTAGTTATTTGCTTATTTTGATCTGTGGCTCACTATAATAGCTTATTCAAATTCCATTAAATCCTAATAAAGCTATTAGTCCAAACCCGTTAAGCAATTTTGTTTCCACACAACTTATTAATAAGTTACAAGAAAAGTGTCTTTGTTAAAGTTGCTTAATTTTAGTTATAAATTAGTTTTGTAAAAGAAAAATCCAGAAAAGACAAATTTAAAATAAGTGATAGCTTCTATTTAAGCCATTTGGCTTATTTTTCTGCTTATTTAATAAGCACTTTCCATTTTTATAATTTTCCTAGGTTCTTATACTTATAAAATAATTTTAGAAAAGTTTCATATTTTTCACTGTTCATTTAGTGTTTATTATAATTTTAATTAGTTTAAAATAATTAATAATTAGTTTTTAATTAATAATAAATATATAAAAAGTATAAAAAATATAATTTCAGTTTCAAAAATAGTTTTAATTATTTTATAATTTTTAAGATTTAATTTTTAATTTTCTTACTTAAAATAATATTTTATTGAATTTTAGTTTAATTTAAATTAGATTTAAATAATTAATAAATAGTAATTAATTAATAATGAATAGATTAATAGTTTAAAAATAATTTTTATAATTTTATAGGATTCCTGTAATGGTTAAATAGATTTATAAAAATTTTCATAATTTTCTTAGTTAATCCAGTATTATTTAGAAATTTAAATTAGTTTTAATTAATAAATAAATAGATTAAATAAAAAATAATTAATATTAAATAATAATATAATCTAAAAAATAATTTTCTTTTTAATTAAATTTTCTTTTAAGTTTAAGTTTATAGAATTTTCATTTTTACCCCTTGTACTTTAATTTTCATTAAAACTCACTTTTTTTCCCGTACGTAGACGTAAGCTTTTAATTTGTAAACGTTTTGAGTTCACGTAACTGTTAAATTATATTGTTTAATCTATTTCATTGTATAAATCAGTAGTATAAAACATTCTCACCTATTTCCATACATAATCACCCGATCCCAAATTCCGTTTTATTACAGATTTTACACCTCGTTAGGATTAACGACCCGAGGATACATTGTACTCCGCGGAGCATTAGTCTAAGCTGTTTTTGACTTGTTGACCTTTTATCTTGGGCAATATTATCTGACTGTTTAGCACTGATCAGATATCGAAACACCATTGACCTCACTTAATGAGCCAATGTGTCCCCCTTGCGATCCGACACCATTCGGTTGATGCAAAGCGGATGTGCATTCCATGGACTTCGTTCCGAAGATCCTAATCAACATCTCAAGGATTTCCTTAAAATCGTAGATTCCATAGACCTTGATCTTGCAACTAGAGAGTCGACCCGATTACGCCTATTCCAATTCTCTCTACGTGATCAAGCTAGTCAATGGCTTGAACGTTTACCCGCGGGATCCATCACCTCTTGGGATGATCTCACCACTCATTTCCTTGCTCAATTTTCCCACCGGGGAGAACTACCAAGCTTTGAAATGATATCTTGATGTTCCAACAACGTAAAGGTGAAACTCTATATGAAGTATGGACTCGTTTCAAGGACTTACTCCAAAAAGTCCCTCATCATGGCATAGATCTTTGGCTCCAAGTGCAAATCTTCTATGACCATATCGATCTCTCCACAAGGTGAACCATTGACCAATCGGCCGGTGGCAAGCTACGTGATCTAAGTGCAGAAGAATCATAGGAACTCATAGAAGATCTTGCTCTCTATGACAACGAAAGTTGGAATGATCCCCGTGATTTGAACAAAATGGTCAAGGCAATATCTTTGCCTTCGAACAATCCTACGAAGCTCCTAAGCCTTCAAGCCAAGTGAACAAAATCACTTCTTCATGCAAATTATGTAGTGGTCCCCATGACACTCATGATTGCGTGGAACTCCCCGGACAAGCTTTTGCGGATTACGCATCCTCGCGTACCGACGAAGCGGGAGACAAGTGATACACTTTCAAACCCGAGCCAAACCCTTACGGTGATTCCTACAACCCTTCTTGGAAAAATCACCTGAACCTTAGGTGGAAACAAAACCAAAACATGCCCCAAAATAATTTTTCCAATCCACCTAATCGTTACCAACCAAACGGTCCACCCTCTAACCGTACTTTCAATAACAATCCTTCCATTAACTATGGTAGTACCAATAATCTTGAAGGATTGATACCCAAGTTTATGGCATCTCAAGAAGCTCGCATAGCTAAGTTTGAAACCGAATTCAATCAACAACAAACGGAGATGACCAATAAAATTGATAACTTGTTGAAAGCCCTCAACAACCAAGTACTGACTACACCTATGAAGGACACTAGGGACACTAGTAGCGGAATCCAAATTAAGGACCCCTCATCATCCAAACACGTCCACTTTGTCAACGTTGTCACCATTAAGCCAATAGATAAGAATATAGAAGAAAGTGACAAGGATGAAGTTGGAATAGAAACCGGGATTAAGGATGAGGTTAAGGAAGTTGAGGATATTAAGGAAGAAAAGTTAGAGGAAGTAGAAAATGTAGAGGAACACGTTGATAAGTTACCCACCAAGGAAGAACGGGAATATCATACGGATCTATTCGATGACCCCGAGACGCAATACATCCTTGGTTCACCACTTATCAAAGCAGGAGATCCCTCTAACATTTCCATGCAACATTGGGCATATGCATCTGTGGAAATCTTACATTGATCTTAGGTCTCCTATAAACATTATGACTAGGACCTATTATAACTGGGTAATGAAGAAGCAACTTGGATATAGGATGATGCCTAACACGAATTGGATGAGCAACTTTGTAGGAAGAGTGTTTGTAGGGAACTTCACTTATATTACTGACTTTGTGATTGTAGAGGATATGCGTCCGGTAATAGATGGTTGCTTAAGTCAAGTAGTATTCGGAAGACCGTTTGTTGAAGCTTCTAAGATGTATTATGACCCGTCCTTAGGGATAGTTAGATTCAAGGATGAGAACGATGAGGTTGCTTACCAAATGCCCTATAAGATTGAACAATACCATCTTCTATCAAACCTTGAAAAGGAACACAAGCAGGCGGTTTACTATAGGAATGATGAGGATAGACGTAGAGGAGTAGATTATGTCATGAATACTACAAGGAATGTTTGCAACTACGTCTGGAATACAAAACTAAGATTGGAGATGACCTAGAGAATGTGACGAATGATGAGGTCACGTAATAGCCCAGGACCTTGAGTCTAGCTACAAGACTCGTAAATAAAGAAAAGCGCTTCTGGGGAGGCAACCCATGTTTTGTGTGTTTTTATTTGTTTGATTTTCATTTGTTTGATGTTATTTGTTTCCGTATGCATGTTTTATTTTTATTGTTGGTAGATCATGTTTCAAACTAAATTGTGAAAATGCTTTATTTTGTTGTTTAACTTCGGCTTAACTTCATATAAAGGTATTTTGCAAAAGCTAAGTGTAAGGGGAACCCCCAAATTTGTTTATAAGAACGAAAATGATCATGATTCGCCACAATATTAAATGAACATGTATATTAGTAATTGTTAGAGTCAAATGCTTGTATCGAGTCATAATGATGTTTTGCATGATTTTCCAGGAAATAGGACATAAGTTTTTTCAGAAATTTTCCGGAAACTTAACATAAAGATTTCTGCAGGTCACGTCTGACAGCGTCAGGGTTTAACACCTGACGGCTTCACGTGTAAAATTCTGGAAATTTTGCGAGTTTTGTTTTTCTAACGGAGTCTTAAAAGTTTTTGTTAATTCTTTACTTTTATAAAATCCAGGAAATCTGCAAACATTCATTCCACAAGCATTATATCCTTATATATATATATATAGATTGCCACCGATTTTACGCGAGGTTGCCTTGATTGTTTTCTCATGTTTAACAGGTTATATATGACAAGAAGATGATTTATATTTCTAGAAGGGAAGCTTTGAACGTTTATTTTCTTGGAGAAAGATCTAACCTTGTTGACACACTATCCACACCGAACGAATCAAGCGAGTATTTGTTTTCATTCTTTTACCTATTTTACTTTTACATTCTTAAATTGAACATTGGGGACAATGTTCATCCTAAGTGTAAGGGGAGGGTAAATGATGATACCTTATAGGATACAATTGCATTTGAGTTGTTTGTCTGATGGTAGGTGCGTAATAAAACTAAGAGAAATACTTGTTAGTGTAATTTTAGCGCCAAATTTAAAATTTTTTACAACATTTAGGAGTGAAACTTTAGCCTTAACAAGCGTCTCATGGATAGGAGTTGTATGACTAACACAAAACCGTACCATTCAGAAAAATTTTCCACCCAAATATGTGAGGTTCGCCTTTAGATTTGATAGGAAAAGCATTCATTATTAGTGCTTATGAGTGTACTGGTAGCATTTAGATTATAGAACTTGCGTTAGTGATGCATCCCGAGACCGCTAGTGAGACTACATTCGTGTAGTAGGATTTACTACATGATAAGAGGCATTAGGATCACCTTTGTGTTAAACCCGTATCATAATTACTTGACCATTTAAGTCATATTACTTGACTAGTAAAGTCAATTAGTTTTTCCCACACCTTAGCGTTGTACTCATTTTTAGTACACGATACCCCTAGCACACCCCTCCGAGCCTATCTTTTCGTTTCTAACTTTAAGCATTTTATTTAACGGAAGAATTTGTTACAACCCACCCAAATGTGCAACCAAATCGCCTTAGCCTTCCGTGTATGCACTCAACTTTAGTGTATTATTGTTATATATTTAAACCCTTAGTTAATTATCTAATTGATTACATGGTTGCTAAGTCGAGTCATATCTTGTACATATTGTTTTGGGACGATTGAGACTCATGGGTAAAGTACTAATGTTTTGGAGTAATGGGGAAGAACACCAAATTATTACCCCCATATGCGCATTAATCTTAAAAGTACTCAAAGTATTTTGATTATATTGATTCGAGCCATTAGAGTAGTTTATTGTAAAGTATGTAAAAATTCAAGTGTAAGGGGAATGTACATTCCCTATGATGTATTATTTTGGATGGTAGGGTAAGAGTGTATGAAAAAAAAATCGAAAAATTAAGAAAAAAAAATAGAAAAAAAAAAGAAAAGAGAAAAACATACGGACTACCATCCCGTTTCATTCTATTTTTGTTTTATATTTTTGTTATTTTTGATTTATTAGCTTAAGTCGAGTCGAGTCTTGGCTTAGCAACGCCATATTGTACATGTAATTAACCAAGATGATTAACTCGCCACCAGTAAACATTGCCTGTATCCAACAAAACCGTGTTTTCCATATACCTACACCTAATGTTATAACCCTTTAAAAGACCTCTTTGATAGTTTATCCTAGGTGCTTACGCCAAGTGGTGGAGGTTTGATCCTTTCCCAAGCCTATGGTAATCTATTTGCTATGACAGGTAGTGAGAGATGTTTTCCATTTCCATATTGTGATATATACTTTATTACACCCGAGAGATGTGAGTATCTAAACACTATTTGTGAGGTGCTAGTGTATGACCTTCGTGCTTGTTTATGGTTTTTAGTGGAATGATTATTTGTTGTAATTACTTTTATATTAGTGTTAAATGACCCCTAACTTGTATTTTGATTAGAATAAAAGCTGTTGGGAATAATACTAACAGTTACCACGGCTAATATTGATATTACAACTGCTGAAGAATGCACTTGTAGTGGAAACACATTACCACTGCTAGTACATATATTACCACTGCTGTTAGGATAATTGTTAGGAAACGTGTAAAGATAAATATATAATAGATATTGTGTATATCTTATTCTATTAGAGTTATACTTATCTTGTAGAAGAGGACTCCTTGTGCTATAAAAGGAGGTCCTAGGTTAAAGGATAGATATACGTTTTTCTAAAGCTTCAAGGTGTAACCCTAGTGATACAAAGATCACTCGTATTATTATCTTTAATAATATTGGAGCTTACAGTTTGTTACATACATTGTTCTCATTCATAAACAACTATTTCATTCACAATCAAACTTCTAAGTATTACTAAGTAGATTCTGCATACTTAGTGATATAACTCAAAGTATCAATCTAACACAGTTCAAGGTGTTTAGATCCGTCAAGTGGTATCAGAGCCAGGTTTTGATACTTTGATTTAGAAGACCCCAAGTTCACTCAGAAGAATCAATGGAGACAGAAACTAGTCAATCAAACATTGCTGCAAAGCTTCCCAAGCTTAAGTTGAATGACTAAGAGATGTGGAGGCTAATGATCGAACAATTCTTTATGGTGCAAGACTATACACTATGGGAGATCATTATGCTTGGTAATTCCTTCAAACCAGGTACTACCTCAGAGATGGTTGGTGGCAAGGAAGTAGTAAAGGTTAACACTGGACCTGTCACAAATGATGAAAGACTTCAGATGAAGAATGATCTGAAGGCCAGAGGTTTGTTGCTAATGATTCTTCCTAGAGATCAAGTTCTAGCATTCAGCAAGTACAAGACTGCACAGACTCTGTTTGAGGAGATCTGTAATGTTTTTGGTGGTAATGATTCCACCAAGAAGACTCAGAAGACCCTGCTGAAACAGACTTATGAAAACTTTGGTTCAACAAGTAATGAATCTATTGATAGCATCTTCACAAGGCTACAAAAGATTGTTACTCAACTCATTGTTTTTGGAATTGAGGTGGAAAGGGAAGACCTCAATCTAAAGTTCTTAAGAAGTTTACCCACTGAGTTTGGAACCAATGTTGCAGTGTGGGAAGACAAGCCAGATTTGGAGACTATGAAGCTTAATGATTTGTACAATAACTTCAAGGTTATTGAACAAAGATTGAAGAAAGCTGGCAAACTAAGCACAGGTTCAGGAAGTGTAGCACTCATATCATCATCTGTTGATGACAGTTCAGATGGAGAAAGTGATAGTGATGATGATGATGATGCTAACATTGTTGTTTCCACTGGTAGTGGAGGTGTTTCCACTGCTAATTCTAAAAGACAGATTGCTGGACTTAGTGATTCTACCTTTTATGCCTTTATATCAAGTCAGATGGGTGGTTCAATTCTCAATCATGAGGATTTGGATCAAATTGATGAGGATGATATGGAGGAGATGGACATTAAATGGCATGTTGCATTACTAAGCTTAAAGGCAAAGAAGTTTTGGAAGAAGACTGGAAGGAAGATTACCATTAATGGCAATGAGACAGTAGGTTTTGACAAAAAGAAGGTGGAGTGCTATAATTGTCATAAGAAGGGGCACTTTGCCAGAGAATGCCGAAAACCAAGGAAACCTGACAATAGGTCAACTTGGTATAAGCAGGACAAGAAGAAAGAACCTACAACTGAAGAGCCAAAGGTGCTATTGGCTATTGATGGAGTGAGCTATGATTGGAGCTTTATGGCTGAGGATGAAGAAGATGATTCAGAGTCTGCAATGCTTGCTACTGAGCTTGCACTAATGGCTTTTTCTGACTCTGAGGTACAAATTAATAATGCTTGTTCTAAAACTTGTAAGGCCTTAAAAGAGTATGAGAAAATTAAATCACAATATGATGAACAATTGCTAGAGTTAAATCATACTAATTATAACTTAGCTAATCATAAAAGAGGTCTAGGTGTTTTAGAAACTCAATTAGAGCATTATAGGGCAAATGAATCTAAGTTCAATGATGACATTGCTATTTTGAAAAGAGACTTAGATTATCAGGTTGCTGTTAACAAGGTTCTTAGGGAAGAACTAGAAAAGGTTAAAAGGGCTAATGAGAATATACAGATAACTTTTAATACACTGGATAACCAATCCAAGTGTATTGACAAAATTTGGGAAGCCCAAGTTGTGAACAAAGCCAAATCAGGAGTTGGATACAAAACTGTTCCACCACCTCTGATGCGTGGGAATTGCACCAGGCTTTACCTCTCGAGGGATCTCGAGAAGCTTACAACCCCCACGAGGTAGTGTACCTGATCGTTGTAGTATAGTATAGTGACAAGTACCGGGGGATTGATCGTTCAACTCAGGAATAGTGTCGCTAGGATTAGAAAGCCTAAAAACTAGGTCTAGAGGTGAGGGATGATTATTTTTTGTATTTTTTATGTTTTATAAAAGCAAATAAAAATCTCGGTTTTTGAAGGAGTGGGCAGAATTAGTTGCTAATCAACTAACCCAATTACTAAAGATGCAATCAAAATAAAATAATAAAAATGAAAATAAACTAAATTAAACTAGTGGTGTGAGCAATATATGGGAGAATTGTGTTTACTTAGATTTCACTACTCCCTAGATATCTTTTACAGGTTAATTACTTGTTACAGTTGCGTGGATGACGGATTGTATTCCTTAATACCATTCATGGGGTGGCGTACTTACTTCCCCAATCCTATAAGCTCCTACTTCACTCCTATGTCGAGCCGGCTAAGAAGCTCCTAACATTGGATCACTAGAATTCGCTCATGCATTAAATACAATCATAAAAACCTAGTACACATCGGTTCATGTTTCTTAAGACGTTCAAGCAAGTTACACAATGGAGATCTGCCAGTTTTCTTAAGCCTAACATTGAAATCATTCATCCATTACAACTATAAACAAGCAATCAACCTATAATCAACATCTAGGTTTCATTACATCTAAGAAAACACATGAAAGATCTAGCCTAGCATGTTATAATCAAGACAAGCATAAGATATATTCAAACAACACATAGACATATTGAATGAATTGAAAGAAAACTTATCTTAATTGAACATGAAGGGTTTCAAGGGGTGAAAACCCTTGAAAATATTGTTACAAACGACCTAGGGTTTATTAGGTTCGGCCCTAGAATTCTCCACACAAGTTCCTCTCTTAATGAATGAAAAATAGAAAAGTATATATAGATTCTGTGAGGTGACGGCGTCAAGAGGAAAAATCTGACGCCGTCATCTCGCAGCCAATAATATTCTCGGACTGCCTAGATCCATGGGTGACGCCGTCATGTGTAATCCTGCTCCAGGCCGTCACCAAATTTACTCTTGACACCCTACTTCTGACGCCGTCATTTTTTCTCTGGGTCGTCATCCATTTTGCTCTTGACGTCGTCAGGTACTGTTCCCAGCAAGGAAAATTAAGTCTTTGTTGTTTTCTTCACTTTTATGCTCCAAAAACGTCCAAAATGCTTCCTTTTCCAGAATTCACTCCCAAAGTACCTAAAATCACAAAAGGAACGATTTAGGGCAATATTTAATCAAATAAATTCCAATTCCGGCTTAAATGACCCGCTAAAAACGGTTCATTTTTCACCTCATCATATACCCTTACACTTGAGATTTGCTTGTCCTCAAGCAAATGCGCTTTTATTCTAGTCAAAATACAAGTTAGGGGTCATTTAACACTAATATAAAAGTAATTACAACAAATAATCGTTCCACTAAAGACCAAAGACAAGAACGGAGGTCATATACTAGCACCTCACAAATAGTGTTTAGATACTCACATCTCTCGGGTGTAATAAAGTAATATCACAATATGGAAATGGAAAACATCTCTCACTACCTGTCATAGCAAAATAGATTACCAAAGGCTTAGGAAAGGATCAAACCTCCACCACATGGCGTAAGCACCTAGGATAAACTATCAAAGAGGTCTTTTTAAAGGGTTGTAACGTTAGGTCTAGGGATATGGAATACACGGTTTTGTTGGATATAGGCAATCTTTACTGGTGGCGAGTTAATCATCTTTGTTAATTACATGTACAATATGGCGTTGCTAAGCCAAGACTAGACTCGACTTAAGCTAATAAATGAAAAATAACAAAAAACACAAAATAAACATAGAATGAAATGGGATGGTAGTCCGTATGTTTTTTCTCTTTTCTTTTTATATATTTTTCTTTCTTTCTGTTTCTTGATTTTTTTTTTTTTTTTTTTTTTTTTTTTTTTTTTTTTTTTTGCATACACTCTTATCCTACCATCCAAAATAATACATCATAGGGAATGAACATTCCCCTTACACTTGAATTTTTACATACTTTACAATTAACTAATCTAATGACTCGAATTAAGAAAATCAAAACACTTGGAGTACTTTTAAGATAAACGCACATATGGGGGTAATATATGATGTTCTTCCCCATTACTCCATAACATAAGTACTTTGCTCATGAGTCCCAATCATCCCAAAACAATATGTACAAGGATATGACTCGACATAGCAACCATGTAATCAATTAGATAATTAACTAAGGGTTTAACAAATAACAATAATGCACTAAAGATGAGTGCATACACGGAAGGCTAAGGCGATTTGGGTGTACATTTAAGTGGGGTGTAACAAATTCTTCCTTTAAGTAAGATGCTTAAAGTTAGAAACGAAAATATAGGCTCGGAGGGGTGTACTAGGGGTTTCGTGTACTAAAAATGAGTACAACGCTAATGGTGTGAGAAAAATTAGTTGACTTTACTAGCCAAGTAATATGACTTAAATGGTCAAGTAATTATGATACGGGTTTAACACAAGGGTGATCCTAATGCCTCTTATCATGTAGTAAATCCTACTACACGAATGTAGTCTCACTAGCGGTCTCGGGATGCATCACTAACGCAAGTTCTAGAATCTAAATGCTACCGGTACACTCATAAGTACTAATAGTAAATGCTTTTCCTATCAAATCTAAAGGCGAACCTTACATATTTGGGTGGAAAATTTTTCTGAATGATACGGTTTTGTGCTAGTCATACAATCTCCTATCCATGAGACGCTTGATAAGGCTAAAGTTTCACTCCTAAATGTTGTAAAAAATTTTAAATTTGGCGCTAAAATTACACTAACAAGTATTTCTCATAGTTTTATTACGCACCTACCATCAAACAAACAAACTCAAGTGAAAGTGTATACTATAAGGTATCATCATTTAACCCTCCCCTTACACTTAGGATGAACATTGTCCCCAATGTTCAAGTAAAGAATGTAAAAGTAAAACAGGTAAAAAGAATGAAATCAAATACTCCCCTGATTCGCTCGGTATGGATAATATGGTAACCAGGTTAGATCTTCCTCCAAGAAAATGAACAATCAAAGCTTCCCTTCCAGAATATAAATCATCTTCTTGTCATACATAACCTGTTAAACCTGAAAAAACAAACAAGGCAACCCCGCGTAAAATCGGCGGCAATCTATATATGCTAACAAATCCTAGAAAACAAAATACGATATAATGCTTGTGGAATGATGTTTGCAGATTTCCTGGAGATTATAAAACTAAAGATTCAACAAAAACTTTAAGACTCCATTAGAAAAACAAAACTAGTAAAATTTCCAGAATTTCACACATGACGCCGTCAGGAATTTCTTCCTGACGCCGTCAGAAGTGACCTGCAGAAATTCTTATGTTAAGTTTTCGGAGAATTTCTGGAAAAACTTTGTCCTACTTCCTGGAAAATCCTGCAAAACATCATTATGACTCGATACAAGCATTTGACTCTAACAAATACGAATATACATGTTAACTTAATATTGTGGAGAATCATGATCAAGTTTGTTTCTTAAAAACATATTTGGGGTTTCCCCTTACACTTATCTTTTGCGAAATACCTTTGGATGAAGTTAAGACTAAGCCAAACGACAAAATAAAGTATTTTCACCATTTTATTTTGAAACATGATCTACCAACAATAAAAATAAAGCATGCCTATGGAAGCAAATAACAATCAAACAAAATAAAAATCACACAAAACATGGGTTGCCTCCCAAGAAGCGCTTTTCTTTATTTACGAGTCTTGTAGCTAGACTCAAGGTTATGGGTTACTATGTGACCTCATCCCTTGAGATGATGTACCCCATGTAGTTGCGATCATTACTATCGTGGTGGTGGTGTCTCAATCTGTCAATACTTGCAATCACCTCTGCTCCTCCTTTACTTCTCAAGTTAGCCATCCCATCTTGGCTTATGCTTTCAATTGTGAAAGGCCCATACCACCAGGGACTCGGTTTATCGGGAGGTATCGTTATCTCCAAGTGTCTTAAGAGTACTAAGTCCCCTTTTTCAAATGGTACATGGTTCCTCGTTGGTTGACTATGTTCAAGCTCGACATGAACTTTGTTGCTTTTGCTTTTGCTTTTGCTTTTGCTTCCTTCATGTTTAGTTTCTTGGTAGCTTTTGATTCTTGCCTCCCATGCAAGTATCTTTTCCTGAACATGAATAGGTGATGTGTCAATGTTGTTTTTGAGCTTTCTCCCCATCAAACTCTCTTGCGCATATCGCGGGGTCATGGGAAAGCTAATCTTTCTTTTTCCTGATTTAAGCTCAATTTTCCTACTTTCATACTTAATGACAGCTCTTGCGGTGGTAAGGAATGGTGCCCCAAGGATTAATGGCATGCATCCACCTCCCTTATCATCAATGATCATGAAATCAACGGGATACATGAATCCTGCGACATTGACCAACACATCTTCCGCGATTCCCAGGGGGTACACGTAAGAGTGTCCAGCGAAGGATAGCCTAACACGAGTGGGGGCTGGCATTTTTGACGTTAGTTGGGTGTAGATAGTTAGGGGCATAAGATTTACTTCTGATCCTTGGTCGGCGAAAGCGCTTAGATATTTCAAATTCCCGATGCTGGCCGGTATCTCAAAGTTCCCACACGCCATCTGCTTAGTAGCCACGTTTTGTACCAATAGTTTCTCGAATATCGGTCCCCCAGGTAATGTATCATACTCATCTTTTCCCTCTTCCTCCTTCTCTGTAACCTGTTTGGAAGATTGGTTACGCGCGTCACCCTTTATCCAATTTGTTATAGTGCTTTCGTTTATATCATGTTTCAGGTAGTAACTTAAGGATTGGGATTTTGGCGGTTCTTCTATGGTTTGTTCACTAGGGGTTTCTACTTTCTCATTATCCGTGTGGACAATTGTGATGGAATTAATAAACCGGGTAGTGGGGATGACTCTTTCTTTCCTCAGTAACATCCTTTCAGGAGTTTTCTAGTTGGCATACTCCTCCATTAGGCTCATCATCTCATTCATTTTCTCTTGCATCTCCTCTTTTTGTTTATAAACTGCTTCCTCGAATCTATCAAGCCGCTCTGAATTAGTTGCCATGTATTCCCTCATTCTAGCTTCAAATTCCGGGCTAAGTTTCTCGGGAGGAGAATAAGGTGGGGCATAGTTTTGAAAAGTCTCAACATTCTCTCTAGAGGGTGACTCTGATAACGGCGTTGAAGTCATTTTCGAGACAGAATTGACAGTAGCCCTTCTAGGACTTAAGGGTCTCTTTTGCCTTTCCTCAAAATAGTCAACTTTTGCCTCAAGTTTGCAAAGGAGTTCATCAGAGATTTGATTAGTCCCTCTAAGTGTCGAGATTGCATTGATGGCCGCTTTTATAGTATGATTAAACTCCCATAACTCTTGATTATCGGCGACAAGCTCGTCAATAATTGCCCAAGACTCCTCGGCGTTCTTATCAAGCAATCTACCTCCTGCGGCTCTATCGATTGTACGTTTAGTGTGATAGTCGACATGGTCATAGAAGATCTGAACTAATAACCAAAGATTTATACCATGATGAGGGACTTTGTGGAGTAGATCCTTGAAACGAGCCCATGCTTCGTAGAAAGTTTCACCCTGATGTTGTTCAAACATCAAAATGTCATTTCTAAGCATCGCAGTCTTCCCTAGTGGGAAGAATTGGGAAAGGAAACGAGTGGTGAGATCATCCCATGAGGTGATGGATCCCGCGGGGAAACGCTCAAGCCATTGACTAGCTTGATCACGTAGAGAAAATTGGAATAGGCGTAATCGGGTTGACTCTCTAGTTGTAACATCAAGGTCTATGGAATCTACGATTTTAAGGAAGTCCTTGAGATGTTGATTTGGATCTTCAGAACGAAGTCCATGGAATGCACATCCGCTTTGCACCAACCGGATGGTGTCGGATCGCAAGGGAGACACATTGGCTCCTTGGGTGAGCTCAATGGTGTTTCGGTAGCCTTGGTGGCTAGGTCGGGAATGCTCTCCTAGGGTTCGGGGCCTAAGAGGTTGGTTAGCTAGTGGTGGGTTTTGTGGGTGGTCTTGTTGTGGTGGGTTGATGGGTTCAAAGATGTTACCACCTTCCATGATGTCGGATGGTAAAGATTACGAACAAAGGCACGAAGAAATAAGATAGACTAAAGAGAACCTAAAAATAAAAAAATAAAATCTTGCTAGAAAAGAATCTAGCGAGTAGACCTAATAAAAAGAAATCCTAACCTAGACAATAACTATTCCCCGGGCTGCGGCGCCAAAAACTTGATGCGTGGGAATTGCACCAGGCTTTACCTCTCGAGGGATCTTGAGAAGCTTACAACCCCCACCAGGCAGTGTACCTGATCGTTGTAGTATATTATAGTGACAAGTACCGGGGGATTGATCGTTCAACTTAGGAATAGTGTCGCTAGGATTAGAAAGCCTAAAAACTAGTTCTAGAGGTGAGGGATGATTCTTTTTTGTATTTTTTATGTTTTATAAAAGCAAATAAAAATCTCGGTTTTTGAAGGAGTGGGCGGAAATAGTTGCTAATCAACTAACCCAATTACTAAAGATGCAATCAAAATAAAATAATAAAAATGAAAATAAACTAAATTAAACTAGTGGTGTGAGCAATATATGGGAGAATTGTGTTTACTTAGATTTCACTACTCCATAGATATCTTTTACAGGTTAATTACTTGGTACAGTTGTGTGGATGACAGATTGTATTCCTTAATACCATTCATGGGGTGGCGTACTTACTTCCCCAATCCTATAAGCTCCTACTTCACTCCTATGTCGAGCCGGCTAAGAAGCTCCTAACATGGGATCACTAGAATTCGCTCATGCATTAAATACAATCATAAAAACCTAGTACACATCGGTTCATGTTTCTTAAGACGTTCAAGCAAGTTACACAATGGAGATCTGCCAGTTTTCTTAAGACTAACATTGAAATCATTCATCCATTACAACTATAAACAAGCAATCAACCTATAATCAACATCTAGGTTTAATTACATCTAAGAAAACACATGAAAGATCTAGCCTAGCATGTTATAATCAAGACAAGCATAAGATATATTCAAACAACACATAGACATATTGAATGAATTGAAAGAAAACTTATCTTAATTGAACATGAAGGGTTTCAAGGGGTGAAAACCGTTGAAAATGCTGTTACAAACGACCTAGGGTTTATTAGGTTCAGCCCTAGAATTCTCCACACAAGTTCCTCTCTTAATGAATGAAAAATAGGAAAGTATATATAGATTCTGTGAGGTAACGGCGTCAAGAGGAAAAATCTGACGCCGTCATCTCGCCGCCAATAAAGTTCTCGGACTGCCTAGATCCATGGGTGACGCCGTCATGTGTAATCCTGCTCCAGGCCGTCACCAAATTTACTCTTGACGCCCTACTTCTGACGCCGTCACGTTTTCTCTGGGTTGTCATCCATTTTGCTCTTGACGCCGTAAAAAAAGCCTTCTTGACGCCGTCAGGTACTGTTCCCAGCAAGGAAAATTAAGTCTTTGTCGTTTTCTTCACTTTTATGCTCCAAAAACGTCCAAAATGCTTCCTTTTCCAGAATTCACTCCCAAAGTACCTAAAATCACAAAAGGAATGATTTAGGGCAATATTTGATCAAATAAATTCCAATTCCAGCTTAAATGACCCCCTAAAAGTGGTTCATTTTTCGCCTCATCAACCTCTAAGAGGTGTTCCATCACCTCCTGGCATTGACTTAGCTCACATAGGATTAGAAGAATTCCAGGAACCAACCATGACCTATGGACCAAAATTTGTTAAAGAAACTGTTACTGAAAAGGTTCAGGTTGAGGTTGATACATTTGATAGTGCTAGTGACTCATCTCTTAAAGATGAAAATTTGAATGTTGAGTCTAAACCTAGTGTTCCTGAGAATGTACATATGGATGTTAAAAAGAGTATTCCTGATGTTGTCAAAGAGAAGCCTAGGACACAACCTAATTTCACTAGGTCCACTACTAGATATGCAGAGATGAACAGAAGTAGGTCAAGAACTCCTAGGGGGAATATGAGGAGTTGGAATCATGTTAAATCTAGGAAATTTGGTAGTGACTTTGAGTTCAACAACAAACCCTGTCATATATGTGGTAGCTTTGATCATCTTTCTTATAATTGTAACTATCACATGGGTAGAAGGGAAGTGTTTGGGAATACTAGGATGAATGGATATAATGCTAATAACTTAACTCACCCAAATCAACTTAGCAAGATGATTCCCTGGTCTGTTTTGCTTAACTCTGGCATAAAACCAATTTCCACTGCTAGACCAGCAGTTGCCACTGCCAGAAATAAAAACAGAGTTTACCCTAAGTCCCCTGTTACTACTTTTGTTAAATCTACTCAAACAGGGAAAAAGACCAATTTTGAAAAGAAAGTTTACAATAATCACAAGTGGGTACCGAAAATTTCAAAACCAGCAGTTTCCACTGCTAAGCCAGCAGTTACCACTGCAAGGCCAAAGGTTTCCACTGGTGGTTCTGTGAACAATAAGAGGGTAAATATGGGAAATGTTGTTAAGGCCTCAGCACTTTGGGAATGGAAAACAAAAGGAACCATCACCTCAAACAATCCCAATGGTGTATCAATGACCTTTGACAGATACAATTATATTGATACACGAGGCAGATCCAAGTCATTTGTGGCTTGGATCCCCAAAAGGAACTAATTCCTTTATTTTGTGTGCAGGAACATTCAAAGACAACAAATGATCAAGGATACTCAGACAGTGGATGTTCCAGGCACATGACTGACAATAAGTCCTATCTTTCAGATTTCAAACCTTATGTTGGACAATTTGTCAGCTTTGGAGGAGGTATTGGTGGCAAAGGAACAATCAAGGCTGGAAACTTGGACTTTGAGAATGTGCACTATGTGAAAGAACTCAAGTACAACCTTTTCAGTGTGTCACAGATGTGTGACAAGAAGCATAGAGTTCTATTTACAGAAGATGAATGCTATATCTTGTCTAAGGATTATAAGCTCCCTGATGAAAGTGAAATTTTGCTTAAAATCCCTAGAAAAGGCAATCTATATAGCATTGACATGAAGAACATAGTGGCTAATAATGATGTTACTTGCTTGCTTGCAAAAGCCACTTTGGATGAATCCATGCTTTGGCACAGAAGACTTGGTCATGTTAATTTCAAGACCATTAACAAGATTGTGAAAGATGGTCTAGTTAGAGGTTTACCAGAGAAAAGATTTGAAAATGACCAAACATGTGTTGCCTGTCTCAAAGGAAAGCAACACAGAGCTTCATGCAAGACCAAGGCATTCAATTCTATTGATCATCCACTTTTCATGCTGCATATGGACTTGTTTGGTCCTACATCTGTGAGCAGCGTCAATTTGAAGAAGTATTGTCTTGTTGTGACTGATGACTTTAGTAGATTCACATGGGTTTTCTTTTTAAGAACCAAGGATGAGACCACTGGCATCCTTAAGACATTCATCACTGAAGTTGAAAATCAAGTTGAAAAGAAGATCAAGATCATCAGGTGTGACAATGGGACAGAGTTCAAGAACAAAGTTATGGATGATTTCTGCAGAGACAAAGGTATTAAGAGAGAATTTAGTGTTGCAAGAACTCCTCAACAAAATAGAGTTGCTGAAAGAAGAAACAGAATACTAATCGAGGCTACTAGAACCATGTTAGCTGATTCAAAGCTACCAGTGACTTTTTAGGCTGAAGCAGTTAACACTGCTTGTTACATTCAGAACAGGGTTTTAGTGGTTAAAACTAAGAACAAGACACCTTATGATTTATTCAGAGGAAGACCTCCTACTTTGGAATTTATGAGGCCATTTGGATGTCATGTTACTATTCTCAATACCATTGATCATCTGGGTAAATTTGAAGAAAACTCTGATGAAGGTTTCTTTGTTAGATATTCTATGGTTAGCAAAGCTTTCAGAGTCTATAACTTAAGAACAAAGAAGATTGAAGAGAATTTGCATGTTGAGTTTCTTGAAAATAAAGCTATCATGGCAGGTTCAGGACCAGAATGGCTATTTGATCTTGAAACATTATCAAATACAATGAATTATGTACCTCTTACTTCAAGTACAGGAGACAAAGAACTTGAAGATTCAGAAGAATTCATTGATGAAGATGAATCTTGCAAAGATGATGAAGATGATAAAGATCAAATTGTTATGCCACTTTGGGACTTTGTTGATAATTCTGAAAAGAAAAGTGATGCAGATGGAGTGAATTTTGATGTTCTGAATAAAGAAATTCCTGCTAGCAGTGGTAACTCAATTGCCATAGCTACACCAGAAGTTTCCACTGACTGTCCAAATGTGGAAAGTTCATCTCAGAAATCACCCAGTGATGATGTTGAGATCTCAAACATGCCAACAACATATGATATTCCTAGCACATCATAAGCTTCAATTCACAAAGTGCATCCACTTGATAATGTTATTGGTGAGCTACAATCAGGTGTGAAGACTAGAAGACAGACAAAGAAAGATGATATTCATGGGTTCATTAGTGAAGTTTATGAGTCCAAGAAGCATAGGAGAAAGAATGAATGTTTGTTTTTCTGTTTTCTCTCACAAGTGGAGCCTAAAAATGTATATATGGCTTTAGAAGAATCTAGTTGGGTTGAAGCAACGCAAGAGGAGTTGTTGCAGTTTAAACTTCAAAAGGTTTGGGTTCTTTGTGATTTTCCTGATGGTATGAAGGTCATTGGTACTATATGGGTTTTCAGAAACAAGAAATATGAAAGAGGTATAGTAATCAGGAACAAAGCTAGATTGGTTGCTCAAGGATACACTCTAGAGGAGGGTATTGACTATGAGGAAGTTTTTGCTCCTGTTGCAAGGATTGAGGCTATTAGATTGTTTCTAGCCTATGCATCCTTTATGGGCTTTACTGTCTATCAAATGGCTGTTAAGAGTGCCTTCCTGTATGGTACAATTGATGAGGAGGTCTATGTCTCTCAACCTCCAGGCTTTGAAGATCCTCAACACCCAAATAAAGTGTATAAAGTTGTTAAGGCTCTTTATGGCTTACATCAGGCTCCAAGGAAGTGGTATGAAACCTTAGCTACTTATCTTTTGAATAATGGGTTTCATAGAGGCAAGATTGATCAAACTTTGTTCATCAAGAAAGACAAGGGTGATATTCTACTTGTTCAAGTATATGTTGATGATATTATCTTTGGGTCTACTAGACAAGAGATGTGCAAAGAGTTTGAAAAGTTGATGAAAGATGAATTTCAAATGAGTTCTATGGGAGAACTTACATTCTTTTTGGGGCTGCAAGTACAACAGAGTAAAGAAGGCATCTTTATCAGTCAAGACAAATATGTGACTGAGATTGTAAAGATGTTCAAATTCACTGATGCAAAACCTTCAAATACCCCTGCTGATAAGACTACTCATCTATTGTTGAAGAATGCTAGTGGTGCTGATGTTGATGTGCATACTTACAGATCTATGATTGGTTCTCTGATGTATCTTACTTCATCAAGGCCAGACATTATGTTTGCTGTATGTGCTTGTGCAAGATTTCAAGTGACTCCAAAGACATCACATATGACAGCAGTAGAGAAGATTTTTAGGTATTTGAAGACATATCATAATCTAGGATTATGGTATCCCAGAGAATCCCCTATGGAATTGATCACATACTCAGATAGTGACTATGCTGGTGCAAGTTTGGATAGAAGGTCAACTACAGGAGGATGTCAATTTCTTAGATGTAGATTGGTGTCATGGCACTGCAAAAAGCAAACTATGGTAGCTACTTCAACCACTGAAGCAGAATATGTAGCTGCTGCTAGTTGTTGTGCTCAGATCTTATAGCTTCAAAATCAATTATTGGATTATGGGTACAATTTCATGAACACCATTATATATATAGACAATAGTAGTACCATATGCATTATTAAAAATCCTGTGCAGCACACTAAAACTAAACATATTGAAATTAGACATCATTTTATCAGAGATTGTTTTGAGAAAAAGCTTATTAATGTTGTCAAAATCCATACTGATGACAACTATGCTGATTTATTAACAAAAGGGCTTGATGTGGGTAGGTTTCAGTACTTGGTAACAGGTATTAGAATGCTAAATCCATAAATCTTTGATGTCCAACACTTTTTCAGTGTTGCAGGATAGTTTTTAGGTACTAATATTGTTTGTATATGTGTATGGTTTTCTACTAACTTGTATGCAGAGAAATTAAAGCACAGTGCAAATCATCATACAACAGTGGAAAGATTGACTATCTCAGTGATTAAAGAAAAAAGAAAAAGTACTTTTATTGATGCCAAACAAAGTACATTACAACCATTCAGAGATGATAGTCACCAGAAAACATCACAAAACAAAGATGAACAACCTAACACCTAAACATTCAGCACAACTACTCCATGGGTTTCTTCCCTTTTCCCTCATAATCATGCTTGCCTTTGGAAGCTCTCTTTCTCATGTCATCAAAAGAAAGTTGCTTTCTTGGACAAGCAAGGCCCAAAACTTGCTTGGGAGGCTTTCGTGCTTGTGCAGGCTTCTCAACAGCAGGCCACTTCTTGTTGCTTATGGCAGTCTCTAATGCTGTAGTGAGGGCTTTTGGAAGTTCCTTGGACAGATTGAAGGTTGGATCATCATTATCAGAGGAAGAACTGGAATAGAACTCTAAGGATGGAGCAGGAGAGGCTGCAGTCTTCTTGGATTTCATGTTGGATGATGTAGATGTGGCAGCACTTGGAGGAAAGTAATCACTCCATCCTGTAGAAGGTTCCTCTGAATTTGAGCAATAACTAATCTCCTCATCAGATGAATCATCTGATGATATGTAGACAATTGGAAACCAGCTCATTATGTTGATGTAGGGTTTGTGATGTTGAAGATATGTGTTGATGAAAACTAAAGGTTAATGGGCCCCCTTTTATAACAAAGTCAAGGTCAAATGCTAATTAATGAAGGATATTTACTCTTTCCTGTTTTGGTAGGTTGGAGGAGTAAATTTGGATATTGTCGGGTTGACTTTTGGGAGATATTTTATGAATAGTAACTTGGTCAAAAAGTTACTTTGGGTTAATTTTTATGGGTTATGTTAGGTGCTTCATACTTATGCAGAATACACCCCACATTGTTTGAGAAATTGGAGTTATAAGGTGTGTATCTCAGACACACAACAAATGGTTATTGATTCACCATGTCTAATCAACATAAGAATCAACTAGTCCAGAGCAAACGGCTCCTGGTAAAGACTTAACAAATCCGTTTATGGTTGATAGTTTACCAAAAACTATATGGTTATCAACTCATCGTACTCCAAGTGATGAAGAAGTTGGCTAGTCCATAGCAAACGGCTCATGGTAAAGACATATCAAATCCGTTTATAGCTGATAGTTTGCTAAAAACTATGATAAGAGCAGCTAATTTTCATGTTTTACTTACCACTGCTCTTTGATATTTTGTGAAAATTTTACCACTGCTAGTTCACTAGTTACCACTGCAAGAGTAATTTTTCCACTGGTGAACTAGCCGTTACAACTGTTGTGTCAGTAATCTATTTTTTACTAGCCGTTGTGAATATAACCGCCTTTCCTTATTAATAGGGTAAATTTTTTTTGTGAATTATCTACTTACCTACTTTAATTTATTCTTTTCCAAAGATAAATCTTTCTAAAGATAATTCACATTATACGAACTCCTCAAACCCTATTAGTATAAATTGATCATCATACGGCTTGCTTTTTATCTTTGATTACTAACACTTTTATCTTCTTTTCACAAATATCATGGCGATTCTAAAATTTGTCGAGGAGCACAACCAAGTGGCCTACCTACAGAAGTCAAACGAGAAGAGTGGCCCTGTTTTTCATCAGATTGTGGATTTTCTTAATACAACCCATATAAGGTATGCTTTAACTGTTAATCCCAAAATCTATGTCTCTCATATCAAATAGTTATGGAACACTGTGGAGTCCATAACTCTTGAACAGGGAGACACATACGAAACTGTGGAAGCTCTAAGAGCCGCAGTGGATGGGGTAACTATTGATGTTACTGAGTCATCCTTGAGGAGAGTTCTCCAATTGGATGATCTCAATGGTATCATCACATTACCCAATTCAGATATTTTCAAAAATATTGCTTCCATGGGGTATGATACATCTGAACAAAAAGTAACTTTTAGAAAATGATGTTTTTGTCCCCATTGGAGATTTTTAATTCACACTCTTTTACATTGCCTAAGTCCTAAGAAAACATCTTATGAGCAATTTGCATCAACCATGGCTTATCCTTTGGTTTGTTTGGCTACTGATAGGACTTTTAATTTTTCAAAGTTTATTTTCAATAATATGAAAGGCAATGTAAAGAGTTCATATAAATTTTTGATGTATCCAAGGTTTGTGCAAGCAGTGTTAAATGAATTTCAACTACAACCTCACAATAGAATTTATGAAACTTCCAGTCTTAAGCCAAAAGTTTTTCAAAACATGTGTAAGGCTTCAGAACTTTGGAATGGGGAGTTTCATCCACTTTTTCCTCAAATGCTTGCAAAGATTTCACATGTACAGGGTGAAGATGCACATATCCCAGTTGTATCCCATCACACACCCACTATTGTTGTTCCACCAATTCACCATACCCCTGCAGTAACTCACACTTATGAGAGGAAGCATAAACAGCCAGCTTCTCTCATCTCAACATTGCATGTTGCTGATCCTTTTGGTTTAGGAACAAGCAGTGGTGGTTCAAGGCTTCCTCCTAGTCCAACTAGAGAAGAGCCTGAATCAATGCCCCATGATTCACCTCTCCCAACAGGTAACACAGTTGGAAGTGTTGAGGGCAGTGTGCAACTAACTGAATTGATGGAATTATGTACAAAATTAGTCAAGCAGGTTCAAGCTCTGGAGAAACATCTGGCACAGACTAAACTAAATCATGCCACAGAGTTGAATCAGATGAAGGCAGAGACTCAAAGGTTATAGAATGAAGTTGAGAATCTCAAGAAGAAAAGATCTGCCAAAGTTGTGTTTTCTTCTTCATCTACACCTCAGGATGAGTTCTCTGCAGGTTCTAGTAAAGATTTGGGAGATTCTTCCAAATAGGGGAGGAAAACAGATGCTGAGACTAAGGGGAGGAAGATAGATTTTGGAGAAGAATATGGTTTGGATGCTGATGCTGATTTTGATTTTGATGATACAGTTACTAATATGATGTTGAAGACTCAGGAGAAGATAGATTTTGGATAAAGAACCTATAGTGATAAAGTCAAAAAGGTCAGGAGTGAGTCTTGGATCCAAAGATGCAAAGAAGTTGAAGACTCAGGTGACATCTCAAGCAGAAGAAAGTGTTAACAAGTTGACAGAAGAACAAGTTACTAATATGATGTTCATAGAGACTGATGTGCTTAACATTGAACCTTTACAAACAAAATATCCAGTAGTTGGTTGGGAGATCTATTCTGATGATTTTGGAGTTTCTTGGAAGATTATCAGAACTGGAAGTGTCACAAGTATTTGCAGAGACTTTGAAGATATTGTTAGATCTTGTGATAGAGAAGACTTGGATACTTTGTGGAAGATTGTTCAAGATCAGTTCAAGAAAGATGAACTTGTTGATGTCAAGGCTAAGGAGTTGTAGGTTCACTTTAGAAGATTATATGAACCTGATCCAAGTGACATACATTGGAGATTTGAAGCTCATAACATGAATACTTTGTGGAAATTTTATGACTCAAGTGTTGTACATCATCTCTCTACTCAAGATGGAGTTGATGTGTTTATGCTAGCTGAGAAAGAATACCCATTGAGAGCTGGAGTTTTAACAGTTATGATGTCAGTAAGGCTCAGATGTTGGGAAAGAAGTAAAGTCATAGAAGATTTGTTGCAAAGGATCTATGATCAAAGTGTGAGAGCTGATAAGGAATTAAGAAGAAGAAGATAAGTGTTTGGAAGAATTCCCATATCCTCATGTTTACTGATTACTTGAAGAAACTTATTGATTTACATATTAATCATAAGTTTAGGGGAGGATTTTTGAGAATTATACTAACAGTTACCACGGCTAGTATTGATATTACAACTGCTGAAGAATGCACTTGCAGTGGAAACACATTACCACTGCTAGTACATATATTACCACTGCTGTTAGGATAATTGTTAGGAAACGTGTAAAGATAAATATAGAATAGATCTTGTGTATATCTTATTCTATTAGAGTTATACTTATCTTGTAGAAGAGGACTCCTTGTGCTATAAAAGGAGGTCCTAGGTTAAAGGTTAGATATACGTTTTTCTAGAGCTTCAAGGTGTAACCCTAGTGATACAAAGATCACTCGTATTATTATCTTTAATAATATTGGAGCTTACAGTTTGTTACATACATTGTTCTCATTCATAAACAACTGTTTCATTCACAATCAAACTTCTAAGTATTACTAAGTAGATTCCGCATACTTAGTGATATAACTCAAAGTATCAATCTAACACAGTTCAAGGTGTTTAGATCCATCAAAAGCGCATTTGCTTGAGGACAAGCAAATCTCAGGTGTAAGGGTATTTGATGAGGCAAAAAGTGTCCGCTTTTAAAGGGTCATTTAAGCCCGAATTCGAGATTATTTGATCAATTATTGCCCTAAATCGTTCCTTTTATCATTTTAGGTACTTTTGAGGAGAAATCTGGAAAAGGAAGCATTTAGGGCATTTTTGGAGCGTAAAAGTGAAGAAAACGACAAAGTCTCAAAATTCCTTGCTGGAATAGTACCTGACGACGTCAAGTTTCTACACATGACGGCGTCAAGAGTGACAAAAGAGGTGGATGTGGAACTTATAACGTGACGGCCCAGAAAGTTTTTAAGCTTATTGGCCTGATGGCGTCACCAAGGCCGTCAGGGTCCAAATACACGTGACGGCCCAGAGCTCATTCCTACATGACGGCGTCAGAAGTGGATCTAGGCAATACGAATTTCATCATTGCGGCGAGTTGACGGCGTCACAAGCTATAACGTGACGCCGTCAAGGTGTAAAATCTATATATAGTTTTCTAATTTTCATTCATAAGTGTGGAACTCTGTGTGGGATATTAGGGCATAAACCCTAAGACAAATTTTATAGCCTTTCCAAGGGTTTCAACCCCTTGATTCTTCCATGTTCAACTGAAGATAAGTAACTATTCAAATCATTCAATATGTCTATGTGTTGTGTGATTATATCTTACGCTTGTCTTCTCTTTAACATGTTAGGCTAGACTTTTATTGTGTTTGCTTAGATGTAGTGAAACCTAGATGTTGATCATGGGTTGATTGTTTGTTTATAATTTTTACGGATGATTGTATTCGATGTTAGGCTTAAGAAAACTGGCAGACTTCCATTGGTAACTTGCTTGAACGTCTTAAGAAACATGATCGGAGGTGTACTACGATTTTTGGTTGTATTTAATGCGTAAGAGAATTCTAATGATCCCATGTTAGGAGCTTCTAATGGCTCGACATAGGAGTGAAGTAGGATCTTATAGAGCTAGGGAATATTGTACACGACCCTACGACTAGTATTAAGGAATATAACCCGTCATCCGTGCAATTGTAATAAGCTAATCATCCTGTAAAAGATATCTAGGGAGTAATGAAATCTAAGTAAACACAACTTTCCTCATTATTGTTTCCACCACATTAGTATAATAGTTTAATTTTCATTTCTTTTATTTTATTTTGATTGCGTCTTTAGTTAATTGGGTTAGTTGGCTAGCAACTAATTCCGCCCACTCCTTCAAAACCCGAGATTTTACTTTCTCTCCATAAAATATAAAAATACAAAAAGAATCATCCCTCACCTCTAGACCTAGTTTAGTAAGCTTTCTAATCCTAGCGACACCATTCCTAAGTTGAACGATCAATCCCCGATACTTGTCACTATACTATACTACAATGATCAGGTACACTGCCTGGTGGGGGTTGTAAGCTTCTCAAGATCCCTTGAGAGGTAAAACCTGTTGCGAGGGCGCAATTCCCGCGTATCACCATCCTTCTCCTCTGTTTTCTCCTAAAATGGTACTTCATTGTGTTGATCAGCAAAACGTACTTCAGCAATTTTAGATTATGTGTATAATTTGAATGATGATTGAATTGAAGATGTATGAAGCCTATTGGGTTTTATAAAGATACTGCTAGGGTTTGAGTAACTTGTGCAAGAGAGAATTATTTTTAGAATTAAATTATCTTTGGTAAAAGAATATTGTAAATAAGTAAAGAGATAATTCTCACAAAGACAACCCTATAAGTATGGTAACAAAATGGATTTACCCAGCGGCTAGAATTAAAAATCTGTTACTGACACAACAGTTGTAACGGCTAGAACATCAGTACACACTTTACACTATCAGTACTAACTTTGAACTAGCAATACAAACTTTTCCAAAAATTTTCAAAGAGCAGTAGGAACATAGTATAAGTAAAATAGACTGCTCAAACATAGTTTTTAGCAAACTATCAGCTATCAATGGATTTGATGTATTTTTACCGTTAGCCGTTTACTATGGACTAGCCAACTCTTCACTGTGAGATATGGTAAGTTGATAACAATATAGATTTTGGTAAACTATCAACCATGAATGGATTTGTTAAGTCTTTACCAAGAGCCGTTTGCTTTGGACTAGTTGGTTCTTATGTGGGTAAGACATGGTGAACCAATAACCATTTGTTGTGTGTTCTGCAACACACTATTCCAATCCAAAGCACACCATATCCAATGCAAGTTAAAACTTATATTACCTGCAAATGTTAGTCTAAAACCAAAAAAAAATACACACAAAGCATTTTCCATTATACCAATTAAGTATATGACTAACAATATGTTATGACAAAAGCAACTAGACTTTTGGAGCCCAAGCCATTACTGACTTGATTCTTCCACTTTCATCAATAAAAGTCTGTTTCTTTAAAACCATAGATGCTTTGTCACCTGTGATTGGTCTCCAAACCCATTGTGCTGTAGTTTTCATACCATTTCCCATATATCCCTTAACAACTTGTTTTTGCTTAACAGTTTCAACTTTTGGCCTAATAGTTGGAACCGTTGGCTTAGCAGTTGGAACCTTTGACACCTATTTTTGGTCTTTCCTAGCTGTATTCTTGAAAAAGGGCTTACTGTTTATGCTCATGGTAACTTTGGAACGGAGTTTGAAGACGTTGCTACCTATAGTCCGTTTATGGAAACGGGCTACGGCTCTGCTTTGCAAGCATTCTGCGATCTTGAATTCCCCTTGTTAGCGGATTGTTGGGTTTTGGATTCTGCCGCTGAGTGAAACTGCTGCTGTGATGAGAATGCTGCTAAGGTAAATGATTCTGCTGCTGATGTCAAAGTGCTGCTAAGGGAAAATGCTGCTAAAGGAATCTACTGCTAAAGTGATAAACATGTATTCGAAGTAGATAATTATAGAATAGATTGTGAGTATATTGTATACGTCTAGAATATTCTTATCTTGCATAGAAAGTTATTGTAAACCTAGTAGGACTCCTTGGCCTATAAAAGGAGAATCCTAGGGTTAGATTGAGTACGTATTGTTTTAATTTTCATTTACACTTCAAGGTTGTAAAACCCTAGCATTGTTGAGTGCTCGTATTAATAATATTGAAGTGTTGATAGTTAAATTGTTCTTCTTAAGTTAAGCTTTTATATTCCGCATTCTAGCTTAAGTGTTTAAATCAAGTCAACTTCTATATAAGATCGTTTGCTCAACTGGGATCAACAAGTGGTATCAGAGCTTGTGATCTAGAAGTTGTAATCAAGAAGAAACTGTTCCTTACACGTTTCCTGTTCCAAATCAATTGCTGAAGATGGGTGATGACACACATATGGTGACTGCTTCAAAGGTTCCCATGCTCAACCCTGGAGAATATGAGCTGTGGAAGATGAGGATAAGACAGTACATTCGCATGATTGACTTTAACATGTGGAATGTGATCATCAATGGTGACTCTTTACCAAAGAAGGGTGCTGATGGAAAAGAGATACCAATCAAGACTGCTGAAGAGAATTCTTTGAGGAAGATGGAGATCAAGGCACACAGTATTCTCTTAATGGGAATACCAAATGAATTTCAGTTGGACTTTGATGGTTGTGAGACTGTAAAAGACTTGATGGATGCTGTTGAGTTTAGGTTTGGAGGGAATGATGCTACTAAGAAGTCAAGGAAAAACATGCTGAAGCATCAGTTTGAGAATTTTACTGCTGAAAGTGGAGAAAAGATTAATGGCACTTACAACAGGCTCAATCAACTTGTCAGTCATTTAAAGATTGTTGGCTATGTGGTTCCACAAGAAGATGTAAACCTCAAGTTCCTTAGAAGTCTTGCACCTGAATGGAGTATGCACATAGTTGTTTGGAGGAATAAGCCTGATTTTGAAACTATGAAGTTGGAATGCCTCTACAACAACTTAAGAGTGTATGAACCAGAATTGACTTCTTCATCTACCTCATCTTCTGGTACACAAAATCTTGCCTTTGTATCTTCAAAGTCAAAAGGGTCCAATGAATCTCCCTCTACTGCTTATGGAGTATCTACTGCTGATGGATCTGCTGCTAGTTCAAATGATAAGAATTCCACCAGTGATATTGCTTTGTGTGCATTCTTGGCTGATCTAACTACAACTGTAAGGTCACAGGTCATTAATCAAGATTTAGATCAACTTGATCCTGATGATCTTGAAGAAATGGATCTTAAATGGCAAATGGCCATGTTGACCTTAAGGGCAAGAAAATTCTTGAAGAGAACTGGAAGAGAAATCAAGTACAAGGCTAAAGAAAATGTTGGTTTTGATAAATCAAAGATAGAGTGCTATAACTGCAACAGGAAGGGTCACTTTGCCAGAGAATGTAGAGCTCCAAAGAAAAATGTTGAAGCTCTAAAGAAGACCACTGAAGAAACAAAGAATACCACTACTGCATTGGTATCATGTGATGGATTGGGAGAGTATGATTGGAGTGATTTGGCTGATGAAGAACCAAACTTTTTCTTGATGGCTCAAGTCAAGCCTAAAGTGCATAACTTTGCACTTATGGCCTATGCATCATCCTCTGGATCTGACTCTGAGGTATCCAATGATTTTGATTTATCTGTGTGTTCTTTTAAGTCATGTGCTGATACAGTAGAAGAACTTAAGTCTAGGAATGAGAGCCTAATCAGAGAAGTTGAAAACCTAAAACTTGATAACTTAGGTTACAAAGTAGGTATTCAAAATGTTGAAAGAAGACTTGAGTATCTAAAAGAGTGTGAGCTAGAATATGTAGATAAAATTAACCAACAAGATGTTGAGATTTTTAAGAAAAACAGTGAGATTGAGTTTCTTAAAAATAAATTAGAAGAAGCAGAAAGAGATAGGGATGTAGCTCTTGCTGATAAAGAAAAACATATAGTAAGAGTAAATAAACAACAATATGCTTCTGATTTGGTTAATAAGTCTATTGAGAGTGCACTGATGAGAAAAGATAGTGGAATAGGTTACAATGAGGTTGCTCCTCCTGCTAAGAGTGCCTATGCTCCACCAGGAAAAGAATTATCTTTTATTAGTGAGCTAGATAATGAAAAACCTGTAGGTGAATCTAGTACAAGTGTCTTAGAAACACCTAAGGTAGAGGGTAGAAAATTTCCTGATGCTCCTATTATTGAAGACTGGTATTCAGATAGTGATGAGGAAAAGGAACAGGTTGAACTAGAACAAAAAGTAGAAAAGGAAGAAATTCCTACAAAAGTTGAACCTAAAATTGAACAGGTGAAGTTTGTGAGACCTGTGTTAGGTAAGGGCATCTCTAGGAAAATGGTAGAATATAATGAGATTTCTAGAGATAGATTGAATGGTTTTTATAATAAGCCTAGGGGAAATCAGAGAAACTTTAATAACCTAGTTTCTAACAAATTAGGTAGTGAGTTTAAATTAAAGAAAAAGGCTTGTTATAAGTGTGGTAGCTTTGAACATTTGATTAATAGTTGTCCTGACCACAAGAAGCCTGTTTGGAATCAATACTCTAGGGTGAATCATAAATATGTTACTAAAAATACTCACCCTCATCCTAACAGAAACATGATTCCTAGGGCTGTGTTGTTAAGATCTGGTGCAACTAGATCTATTTATGCTGCTAAATCAAATGGTGCTTTTAAAACCACAACTGGTTATGTTGCTGGCTCTACTGCTAGTAAGCACTCTGCTGCTAGTAAGCATTCTGCTGCTAGTAAGCAATCTGCTGCTAGTACAAAACTTTCTACTTCTGGGCCAAAAGTTTTATCAAATACAGTTGTTGGAAATCATTTTTATGATGTTAAGGCCTCAGCTTGTTGGGTTTGGAAACAAAATCAACTGCTACAAACAATGTTTCCAAAAACAACAGTGCATCAAGTGATTTAAAGAAATTTAACTATGTTGATACACAAGGCAGATCCAAGTCAGTAATGGCTTGGGTCCCCAAGAGAAACTAATTTCTCTACTTTCATGTGCAGGGTAATCTACTAGATGATCTTAAAGATATGGTTATAGTTGATAGTGGATGCTCTGGACATACGACAGGAGATGAGTCTCAACTTGAAAACTTTGAGGCTTTTGAAGGTGGTTATGTTGCTTTTGGGAATGATCCTCAAGGTGGAAAGATTATTGGTAGAGGCACTTTAAGAACAGAAAATTTGGACTTTGAGAAGGTGTTTCTTGTGAAAGGACTTAAGTTTAACCTCTTTAGTGTCTCACAAATGTGTGACAAAAGGAATTTTGTTCTTTTTACAGACACTGAATGTATGATCCTTTCTCCTGACTTTCTACTGCCAGATGATAAATTTGTGCTATTGAAGGTCCCTAGAAATGAAAATATATACAGTGACCATATTAAGAACATTGTTCCCAAAAGAGCTTTAACTTATCTGATTGCAAAAGCCACTATTGATGAGTCCAAATTATGGCATAGAAGACTTGGGCATCTGAACTACAAGACAATGAACAAGTTGGTGAAAGGAAATCTTGTGAGAGGCATGCCCACAAAGTTGTTTGAAAATTGTGAGACTTGTGTTGCTTGTCAAAAGGGTAAACAACACAGAGTTTCATTCAAGTCTAAGACAGTGAACACAAATACAGAGCCCTTGCACTTACTTCACATGGATTTATTTGGGCCTGTTTTTGTGAAAAGCTTGAACAAGAAGTCATATTGCCTAGTTGTCACAGATGACTTCAGCAGGTTTACTTGGGTGTTCTTCTTAGCCACTAAAGATGAAACCCCATAGATACTTAAGGAATTCATTACAAGAGTTGAAAACCTGTACAACCACAAAGTGAAAATTATCAGATATGACAATGGTACTGAGTTCAAGAATAGTGTGATGAATCAATTCTGTGTGGGAAAAGGAATTCTAAGATAGTATAGTGTTGCAAGAACTCCACAAGAGAATGGTGTTGCAGAGAGAAGAAACATGACACTTATTGAGGCTGCAAGAACAATGTTATCTGATTCTAAACTACCTATACCTTTTTGGGTTGAAGCTGTAAACACTGCATGTTTTGTGCAAAACAGGAGTAAGGTAGTGAAGCCTCACAACAAAACTCCATATGAGCTTTTTCATGGGAAGAAACCATTGATTGATTTTCTCAAGCCATTTGGATGTCCTGTCACTATTTTGAACACTAAGGATCAGTTAGGCAAGTTTGAAGAGAAAGCTGATGAAGGTTACTTGGTTGGTTACTCTGTTCATAGTAAAGCTTTTAGGGTATATAATAATAGAACCAAACATGTGGAGGAGAATTTGCATATCACATTTAGTGAGAACACATATAATGTTGAAGAAAAAGGACCTGAATGGATGTTTAATGTTGATATTCTTACCAAAACAATGAACTATGTACCAGTTATTGCTAGTGTTGACACTGACAAACCACAAGAAGACATTGTTTTGATTGAGAAACTGAAGGTTGGTCCAACTTTCTTTCCCATACAGAAAGATCAAGATATACAAGAAGATGTTGTTACTCAAGAGAAACCTAAGGAAGCTGAAGCAGATAGTGAAATTCCTGTTGCTGCAGAAAAGATACCCAATGAAGCTGCAAAAGTGGTTGTTGATGTCTCTTCTACTAGGCCAAAAGACTCTACTGCTGACTTAGAAGACTCTACTGCCAGACCAAAACAGGCAACTACTGCTTCAATCAATTCTGCTGCCAAGCCTATCAACTTTGCTTCTACATCGTAGTTTCCTTCTTTGGACACTCAGGATAGATCTTTTGATGATCCAAACTATCCTGATGATCCAAATATGCCTCCTCTAGAGAATATCTATGAAGACATAGATGATGAAGCTCTTGATGGTAAATTATTTGGAGCTAGGGTAGATTTTACTAATTTGGAAGTCAACATTCCTGTTAGTCCCACTACTACTACAAGAGTTCACAAGGATCGTCCAAAAGAACAAATTCTCAGTGATCCAAAATCATCTGTACAAACAAGAAAAATGACTAAAGAGCTCAAAGATCTTCAACATCAAAGTTTCTTTGCAAGATCTCTGCATCAAAGAAACAGTCACAAAGATCTACAAAATTGCTTGTTTGCCTGCTTTTTGTCTCAAATTGAACCCAAAAACACTTACAAAGCCTTACAAGAGGCAAGTTGGGTAGAAGCAATGCAAGATGAGCTTCTGCAATTCAAACTACAAGAGGTATGGACTTTGGTTGATTTGCTAAATGGAAAAAGAGTAATTGGCACTAAATGGGTTTTCAGATGTAAAAGAGATGAAAGGGGAATTGTCATCAGAAATAAAGCTATATTAGTAGCTCAACGATACACACAACAAGAGGGACTTGACTATGATGAGGTATTTGCATCAGTGGCAAGAATAGAAGCCATTAGACTATTCTTGGCTTATGCTTCATTCAAAGATTTTGTGGTGTATCAGATGGATGTAAAGAGTGCTTTCCTTTATAGGACCATTACAAAAGAAGTTTATGTGTCTCAACCACCTGGTTTTGAAGACCCTGATTATCCTGACAAAGTTTACAAGATGAATAGAGCAATGTATGGTTTACATCAAGCTCCTAGAGCTTGGTATGATACCTTGTCAACATATTTGTTAGACTCTGGGTTCAGTAGAGGAAAGATTGACAAGACTTTGTTTCTTAAAAGACAAAAAGATGATATTTTGCTGGTTCAAATCTATGTAGATGACATCATCTTTGGTTCTACTAACAGAGCTATGTGTGTAGATTTTGAGAAGCTTATGAAGGATAAGTTTGCTATGAGTTCAATGGGAGAACTCACCTTCTTCTTGGAACTACAAGTGGTACAAAAGAAAGATGGCATATTTATTAGTCAGGATAAGTATGTCAATGATATTTTGAAGAAGTTGGATTTGAAGATGCTAAGCCTGCTAAGACAACCATGGATACCAACAAACCTTTGTTGAAAGATGAAAATGGAAAAGAAGTAGATGTTCACTTATACAGATCCATGATTGGCTCATTGATGTATCTTACAACATCAAGGCCTGATATTATGTTTGCTGTATGTGCCTGTGCAAGATTCCAAGTATGTCCCAAAGAATCACATCTCAATGCAGTGAAGAGGATTTTTAGGTATCTAAGGCATCAACCCAAATTCGGCCTATGGTATCCTAAGGATTCACCTTTTGATTTGGTGGCATATCCAAACAGTGACTATGCTGGTTCTTGCTTAGATAGAAAGTCTACAACTGGAGGTTGTCAATTTCTTGGAAACAGATTGGTGTCATGGCAATGCAAGAAACAGACAGTGGTTGCAAATTCTACAACTGAAGCTGAGTATGTGGCTGCTTCAAGTTGTTGTGGTCAAGTGCTTTGGATGCAAAATCAACTACTAGACTATTGGTACAATTTCATGAACACCAAAATTCATATTGATAACAACAGCACACTTTACATAATTAAAAATGCTGTTTTTCATTCTAAAACAAAACATATTGAGATAAGACATCATTTCATAAGGGATTGCTATGAAAAGAAGTTAATTCAAATTGTTAAAATTCATACTGATAACAATGTTGCTTATCTTCTTACTAAACACTTTGATGTGGGGAGGTTTAAATTCTTAATTGCAAATATTGGTATGATAAATCTTTGAAAATCTTATCTCTTTTTGTTTTTGTAAAGTGTGTAAAGGTACTGTGCTGTTTGTTATTCTGTTTCTGCTGCTTCTTAAGAAGCATATGGTTATGTTGAAATGTACTCTGCTGCTTTTTCACTCTACTGCTGGTATATATGTTTGTATTCTTTGTGGTGTTTGGACTAACATTTTGTAGGAAAAAGCTAAAGTTGATGATTTGCAAGTAAACAAAACAAGAAGAAAGCATTTATCATTAATCATCAAAAGAGTACAACTTATCAGGGAACATCCACATCACTTCAAAACAACAAAAGACTTATACCTGACAAAATAAAATCAAAATACTACAAACATCACTGTCTAGGGCATGGAAGCCCAAGTACAACCTTTCTATCCTTAGGAAGAGGAGGGTTTGCCTTCCTTGTCTTGGATGATGTCTTGGGTCTTGGCCTTGAAGATTGTGGTCTTTCAGGAGTGGAAGGTGGATTGTTTTGTGGCTCATCCTCATCAGATGAAGTACAGATAAAGGGGGAAACAAGTTCCCTTGGAGATGGAGGTCTTATAGGGATCCAAGCAGGGTCTTCTGATGATTCTGAAGACGATGGAGACTTAGGGGACATCACCTCTTTACCCCTGGAAGTGCTTGGGGTCTGATTCAAGTTCAACAGATCTTTGAACACAATGAGATCGTGTTTTCTCTTTCGGGCTTGTTCTTTGGTTCTACATCCGTTGTGGGGAGGACGGAATGGAGGTACATAAGTTTTAAAGGGTGATTCAACCTCAGAAGATGAATCCGATGATATGTTGATTATTTCGGGAGAATATTTCATGGTTTTTGAGATTTGATTTGGGTGATTGGTGTTTTTGATTGCGAGATTGGCGTTATTAATTGTAATTAGGGTTTGATTGTGTTGAATTAGGGAAAAGATTTAGTTCGTTTTTATAGGGATTACGGAGTAACAAGCGCATTTATTGTTGAGGGTTCTTGACTTTTTGACCAAGTTTGATTAGTCAACTCTGCTGCTGGCTTAAACTCACTCTGCTGCTAGTTGTTTCATTCTGCTACTAGTTGTGGATGATATGGTTATGTTGCTACGGTTGTAAGTGTGAGTGTGGAATGTGTAACTTCTACAAATCAGTTTAAAACCTAATTAGTCATCACAATTGGTTTTTACACGTTCCAAATTGAAGTTCTCACAAACCCTAACACTCCATTATTCTCAAAGACAATTATCCCCAATTTCTCAAAACCCTAATTCATGGATTGTACACGTACCTGGGCAGAGCAACACAATAATGTTGCTATTTTGGATGAAAAGTTGGTTCCTGAAGGTTTCACAGATATGGCAAAATTCTTGAATGCTACTTCTCTTAGGTATGCATTAACTGTGAATCCTACGATATTTGTTTCCTACATCAAACAATTTTGGCTTACTGCTAAAGTCAAAACTAGGAATGAGGAACAATATGTTAGCGCTATAGTAGATGGTCAAAAGGTTCGTGTAACTGAATCTTCTATAAGGGAAACTCTTCTCTTAGATGATGAAACAGAGACCACGTGTCTTGCAAATTCTGCTATTTTTCAGAGTTTAAAAGATTTGGGATATGAGGGAAAGCATACAAATTTAAATTTTCAAAAAGCTCTCCTCTGTCCTCAATACAAGTTTTTGGTACACATTCTCCTTCATTGTTTGAGTCCTAAAACTTCTGGGTGGAATGAGTTTAGTGCTACTATTGCTTCTGCTATGGTATGCCTAAGCAAAGGACATCCATTTAATATTTCAAACATGATTTTGGAGGGGATTGTTAAAAGTGTTAAAGAGTCTGGTTCTTATTTGCTTTATCCAAGATTTATCCAGCTCTTTATAGAAAACCAACTTACAAATTTCAGATCACATACTGCTACTTATGATGCTCCCAAATTGGTTTCCAAAACTTTTACTTTCTTGATTAAACATGGAAAAGGTTTTTCAGGCACACATACAAATCTTACACCTTCAATGGTGCAACTTGTGCAAAATATTCAGGGTGAAGGATCAGGAAATCCTACTGATTCCCATCACACACCCAATTTTACTGCATCTGCTACCCAACCCAAAATACACTATACCCGTAGGAAAACCAAAAAGAACACTAATCTACCTCAGGATAGTGTTAGTATGGCTGTACCAGATGAGGCTGTCCTGGGTGATGGAGGGGACATGTTGGTAAGGGCTGTCATTACTGCTTCTAGCTTAGCAGCAGAGCAGGACAGTGATAACATTATTAAGACCCAAACCAAGGCAACATCTAGAGAAAAGGATTCTGTTGAATCTAATTCTCAGGATGGTAACCCTAGCCAAGTGGAAAACATAGGGGGCTCAGATGATCAAACTAGGCTTGATACTGAGTTTATGTCCAAAGATTCACCTCTCGGACCAGGTTACACAGGTCGAAGTGATGAGGACAGGACAGTGACAAATGAATTGGCGGAAAATCTTGTACATGATGATAATGTCCATGATTCACCTCTCGGACCAGGTTACACAGGTCGAAGTGATGAGACTACCATGAAACTCATTCAAGAAATGACGGTTACTTGTACCAACTTGGAGGTGAAGTGTACTTCATTGGAAGATAAAGGTCTTAGTCTCTCTACTGTTGTTGATGGTCAAGCCAATCTCATCACCAAATTGCAAAAACAGATCAAGAACTTAAGGAAATCAAGATCTTCAACCTCCTTAAAAAGATTGAAGAAAGTGGGCACTTCTCAAGTTGTAAGTTCACCTGAACTCTCTGATCATTTGGAAGAGGATGCTTCCAAACAGGGGAGGAATGAAGAAATGGATTCAGGGGAGGCAAATTTGAAGAAAGTTGACAGTGCTCAGGATATGGATGTTGGAATGGTTTCAGGGGAGGTTCCAGAGGTTGGGGACATGGAAGTGGAAAGTCCTCAAGATGCTGAAAATTTTGTGATTGCTGACAAATCAGGGAATGAGGTTGTAATGGAGAAAGTGATTGCTACTCAAGAAAATATGGTGGAAAAACTTAAAACTTTGGAGCCTGAGCAACTAGTGAAGGCAACAGGGTTGATGGGTGAAACTTTAAAGACTTTAGGTGATTATGTGGCTCAAGAACTTGATAATGCTGCTATTACTAATAAGAATGATAACTCTGCTGCTGCTCAAGATTCTACTGCTAAGGATTTTGCAGATCCTGCTACTAGTGGAAAGGTTAGTTCTGCTGATGCACAAGACTCTGCTGCTGGGTCTAGTGACAATGCTGCTACTGAGGCTATGGTTTTGTTAAGTAAGAAGACTACATAGGGTCCATCTGAATCATCTTCAAAACATACACCACTACCAACTCAATCACTACCACAACAACCAACAACCACAATCACATCATCTACACCAAGAATACCTCAAAAGGGAGTTGTAATCAGAGAACCTACTGCTCAACAAAAGAAGATTGTTTCATCATCTTCTACTGATAAAGGGAAGGGCAAGCAAGTTGAAGATCCTAAGTGGATGTATAAAGGGATTGATTACTCTGAGATACCTTTTCATTGGTGGCCCAAGGAATTACAAGTTAAACATGATTCAGCTGTTGTTATGAAAGAACAAGAATTGCTTGATCAAGAAGAACAACAATTGATTCAGGAGGAAAAGGAAAGGGTTGAAAAGGAAACTGAAGACTTAAAGAGGTATGAGGAGTGCGTTGATGAAAAAATAAGAATAGATGTTGATATAGAACTCTCCAAGATGATTAAGCTTGAAGAACAAGAAATTCCAACTTTTGATGTTCAATCTTGGATAAGAGAGTTCACTGCTAAGAAAAAGAAAGAAGATGTTGCTACTAGAAGAAAGAAAAAGGTTCTCAGGGGTCCAACTCCATTGCAACAAAGAAGAGAGCAAGAAAGGTACCTGAAGAATATGTAGGGAAGGAAATTGGTACAGTTAAAACCTAAGTCTGATCAAGAGGTTTTTTACTTGTATCAAGAAGCTAAGAAACAAACAGATACCTTCTATCCTATGGGTTGTCCTGAAGACTTGGAACATATTGCTCAAAGGAATAAAAAGTTGGTACCTGATAAAGTTGTTGAAGTAGAGCATGTTCAAGAGGCAGATGTTGTTAAGCAGCTTGATGATATTGCAGATAAGACAACTTCTTCTATTCAAAGTGGTAAAAGAAAAGGTGTTATTCATAAATCCTTTGCAAAGAAGAAGAGAAAAACAGGAGAAGAAAGCAGCTCTAAGCCTGAAGGAGATGAGTTCAAGAATGATTTGATCATATTCCTTCTGAGCATTTAAAGGAACAATTGAAGGTTCTCACTATGGTTGGTAAGATGGAGGAACCTGAAGTAGTTGATGCCACACCAATAGGAATCAAATATCCTATTATCAAAGTAACTACAGGATATGATACTAAAATTGGAGCATTTCATGATGTTGAGAGATCTGATGGAAAGACTCACAGGTTTCTTAGATTTCAACAGATGCTATATTACTTTGATAGAGAGGATGTTGATGATTTGTGGAAGTTATACAAGGAAAAGTTTGGAGCTAAGAAGTTTGATGGTAAAAAGTATGAAAAGGATCAAATTGATTACATTAAGACTATGTCTGATAATGTTCTCTGGAGAGCTCTGAAACTTATATATGAACCTTCAATGGATGATTCTGAATGGACAGAGATAGTAGGATATAAAGTAAGAAAATGGAGACTTTTTCAAGATTCTGGAATTCATGTCTTGGATATTGGACCAATTACTTTATATATACTGGCTGAAAAAGATTATCCAGTGGTAAGATACTGGAATACTGTCAATCAAATGGTTAAGGGTGCTGGATTACTCAACTTGCAGAAAGATTATGACACTGATGATCAAGCATTTAATTTCCTGTCAAAGTATAAGAAGATACTTGGTCAACAGACATCTCAAGATTTGAGTGTTTGGAAGCATCCTCCTAGTGTTTAAACTGAGCTTTGAAGAAACTTAATGATTTAGGAATAAATATTAAGTTTAGGGGAGGATTGTTGGGTTTTGGATTCTGCTGTTGAGTGAAACTGCTGCTGTGATGAGAATGCTGCTAAGGTAAATGATTCTGCTGCTGATGTCAAAGTGCTGCTAAGGGAAAATGTTGCTAAAGGAATCTACTGCTAAAGTGATAAACATGTATTCGAAGTAGATAATTATAGAATAGATTGTGAGTATATTGTATACGTCTAGAATATTCTTATCTTGCATAGAAAGTTATTGTAAACCTAGTAGGACTCCTTGGCCTATAAAAGGAGAATCCTAGGGTTAGATTGAGTACGTATTGTTTTAATTTTCATTTACACTTCAAGGTTGTAAAACCCTAGCATTGTTGAGTGCTCGTATTAATAATATTGAAGTGTTGATAGTTAAATTGTTCTTCTTAAGTTAAGCTTTTATATTCCACATTCTAGCTTAAGTGTTTAAATTAAGTCAACTTCTATATAAGATCGTTTGCTCAACTGGGATCAACACGGATTTATCAACTTATAAGGACTCATACATTGAGGACATCATGGACCTTCTCTGGCTTGAGTCCGAACTTGCGGAGAAGCCTGGTATGGCTAACTTACAACCTAGTTTGGAGCAACTTTACGTTTCTCTTTACAAAACTGAAGGTAATCTGGTTATTGGTGAAGCCCCTTTATCTTCGTCCCTAAGTGTTGCTCGCCAAAGGGTTGAGAAGATCAAAGAGAATATTGTTATTCGACCTGCCCTTACTGATGTGTTTGTTTCTTTGGTCAAACCTTTATCTCTGAAAGTTTTACTAGGTTCACAGACCATTACGTCCAATGAGCCAATCGCTACCGTGACTAATACTGCATCCGTGGCTATTGCTCCTACTGTGTCCGTCGAGCGTCTTACCACGGATGACTATGAAATCATGAATGTCAAAAATGACGGAGGTTTTGTTTCTTTCGTTCCATCCATTAACTTTGATGAAGGAAAGCTTGAGTCCGTTCCATAGCATAGCCGTGCGGAGTGGGTTCTACTGTTATTTTAGGCCGTGACCGCCTGTGGTCTTTTTTCTTAAGTGGCCATTTTGTTATTGGGTATAATCCCTAGTATTGTTTTGCGTTAGCAATTTTTCTTATATACTTTGGCCATTTGTAATCCCTTTGTGGCGACATTTTTTTGTAACTAGATATGATATTTTTGCCTTGTTTGCCTCATCGACATATTTTCTGTTAATGCTTTCGCTTATGCCGCGGTCATGTATTTCTAGTTTTTATGAACGTATTCATTATCTGCGCTAAGGTTACATCTAACCTTTGTGCGGCTTTTCGCACTTATGACTTGTGCTTTGCTATTATCTAAAAGACGTACTGATACGTATTTTATTTTCTAGTCTTAGTTGAGTATTTGTGGGTTATCCTCCCGGTACTGGGCTTGCAATACCTCTTATGTACTTTTGAGTTAATTGTTAGGTTTCTCATCATTTGTTATGCGGAATAACGTATTTGGGTCATGCCCTGGTGTGCGCGTCTTACTCACGTATGTGTATGTTTTTGCAAAGTAAATATTGAAAACATGTAAAAGTAAATTAGTGAAGGTAGCTAGGCTCCATTTTTTTATTAAAATATTTAAAATAATACAATTGGAAGATTTTGTATGCAAATGTTTATCGTGGGATGCACCTGAGTGGTCCTCTTTATTCTATAATTATAACATTCCTTGACTTTTGTTTATGTTCCATGCTTGCGGATGTAGACCTCCATCCTCTCTTGTTGACTTATATGCGTTCTTGCTTTGTACTTTGTGCTCCTTGGTATTCAGATTTAAAAGTTTCCGGCTGTGTATATTCTACGCTTTTACAGAAGTTGATGTCTGTTTTACTGTTATGCTTTTATTAATGCCTAAGCATGTACTTAGTCCGGAGACTTTGTAAAGTCAGGTCGTGCTGATCTTGTGTAGCTTCCCTTGCTGCCGTACTTTTAGCAGGCGGATTTGGCTTGTCCGGGTAGCTTAAGACCAAGGATTGCTTTAGCAATTGGAAATTTTACACCATGGCATAGGACATTTGGCTAACATTTCCTTTCTTTTTATGGTTGCTTTTGCCAATTACTATCCTAGTTGTGGGCGTGTTTCCCTGCTTTTCGCTCATATGCTAGGTAGCAATTAAGGATAGAAAATTCAATAATTTTCATCCTTAGTCGTTTGACGGCGTAGGGTGAAGCCTCTTGACATCCAAGGATCCATTTTTGTGGTTTAGCGTCCCTGGTGCATGCTTTGTGTCCATCCCTATAGAAGAATGCTCATCTACATTCTATCCATCCTGTCACTGGATCTTGATGATCCGTTTTTCCTATTCATGTTTGTTACCGGGATCAATTGATGGTCGCGTACCACTGCCGCTAGCCAGGTATCTGACGGGAGTCTATCTCGGAGTTAGACCCTTGCCGTCTGCACGAACCTTGTTATACACTCGAGTCTGTGGTTCTAGTACAACTATTTTGCATCCGCGGCGTTTGGTGTTTTCTTCAGTTGGTGATCACCAGGATTGATAGGTATGCATGGATGAATGAGCTGGAGAATGATGTTCAAGGGAACTTGGATGAATGGGATTTATAGAGCATTATTGTATAGTGTTATTAGTCGTCATTTAAGAAGGACTAAGTTTTATTAGTAGTCACTTAAGAACATATCCAGATTATTGGATTGCCTTTTGCATCTAATGTCTGTTATCGATTTTAGCGCCACGTTTGGATAAAACGTGAATTGATACAAAATAATCGTAATTACGTGACGTTTTATTAGCGAATTACGATTGTCGTGTTTAGTGAATGACCTTGTGTTGTAACGTGTTGGTAACGTATTCATCCTTTCTTGGGGAAATATTGGCATATTCTTTATCCTTGTATGTTTTTATGGATTGATTCTGAACTTGATTATTTCCATTTCTTTTGATGGCTATTTACAGCAGAGTTATTGTGGCATTTTCTTATTTGTGAATATTCTCCTTGTTTGCATTTATAACCCATACGCACGTGCCTAGGCTTGTAGCTAGGGTGTCTTTTTTGGTTCATTAGGTCTGAAAAAAATTACACAGACTAGTTCTTCCAATACCTTGGGAAGGAACACGGATTTGTATTTTCAAGGGTTTTCCCTTGAGTCATCTTGTGGACTGGGATTTGTCAATGTTGCGAGTTTGATCTTCCTGGCATCATGTGCTTTTCTACATTCGTAGGCTAGTCGACGGTAGTCAGGCTCTTAAGTTATCTGCGGAAGTTGTCTTCGTGTTTCTCCCTTAGCTATCTTGTTAAGGGGATTCTTCCTATCCTTAAACTTTCGTTCGTTGCTTTCACCGGTGCCATAGGTGGTACTCTCTTCTTGCGGCCTTTCTGCCTTGACTTAGATTGTGGTTACCGCTAACTTTTGCAGTTAGTCTTCGAGCTTTGTAACTTGCGGTGGTTATGACAGATCATGTGTTATCTAGTTCGGAGATCATTTCTATCCATTCTCCTAGGTATTAGGTGATCCTTGCGACTCGGTTGTACCAGCTGTCTTATGTGTTCTTATTCATCTTGTAATCTTTCGATTAGTGTGAAGAAGAGGTATTATGGCTAGAGCCAATTCGTCCTTTTCCTCTAGGTGGAGGTTCTTGGAATTATGTTGGTACCGTACCCCAGGAAGTAATAACTTGTGCTTGCGAAATATCGGACCCTTTATGTTGCGGAACTTATTGTTGTTGTTGTTTGTTGTTGTTGTTGTTGTTGTTGTTGTTGTTGTTTTTTTTTTTTTTTTTTCTCTTTTTTTTTTTTTTTTTTTTTTTTTTTTTTTTTGAGCATTTATGGGCAGTATTCCTTGCTCTTGCGAGCCGTTTTTCGATGCTTCCTTGTTAGTCCAGGGGCGGAGCCGCTTTTCCTTCTACGACTATGCCCCCATCGATCATGGAGCGGAGATTACTTTCTCCGTTCCAGGTTTCTGGCCGCTACTTCTCCCCTGCGGAAGGACATAGTTGCCTTTACCATTTCATTTATGGATTTCGAGGTGTTGCTCTGTAGGTGTTTGACCAATCTTGGGTTGGATATTCTATTCACGAATTCTGTGATCTTCATGGTATCCGATATTCCTTTTGTATTTATGCTTTCCACCAAGAATCCTCTCGTGAATTCTTCTATTGACTCTTTGCTCCTCTGCTTGGGGCAGCAGATTTTCATAGTGTTTTTAATGTGTCCTTCCTTTTTTAGAAAGTTTTTTTTAAGAACATCTCTCTTAGTTCACGGTGACTACTGATGGATTATAAGGGAATGTTGTTGAACCAATCTCTAGCGGGTCCGACGAGTGTGGACCAGAAAGTATGGCATTGGGTAGTAATGTCCCATTGCTGCGCCCAGGCTAGCACCTGGAACATCTTGATGTGATCCTCGGGATCCTTACTTCCGTCATACGATTTAACATGACTTGGTATGTAGGTCCTTTTTGGCAGGCTTGCCTTGCGAAAGTGATAGGTGAACGGATTGGTCCCCTCGGGTATATATGGATGTGCTTGGTTATCTTCCCTTATGTTTGGCTTTTATTTCTTTACCTCTGGTTCCTTGCTTTCGTCGCTCTTATTCTTAATTTCTACCGACCTTTCCATGTCTCGCAGGTACGCCTCATTGCGTCTTCCGAAAGAGAATTCCATTCCTTCTTTTTGGAAGCTTTGGTAGCCACCTGCGGCCTCTCCCTCCTTACAACGACATGGTTGTTTGCTGTGACTTTATTGGTGTACGGGTATGATCCGCTTGTTGTCTCCTGGTTTGGTCGGCATTTCTTTCCTTGGGCTTCTCGCTTCTTGCGATTTTAATCGTATGCCCTCCCGATCTGCATTCCTTGACATGTTTTTGGAATCGCTCAACTTTGCTTTTCTTTTGAGGTTCCTTCTTCTCTTGGGTGTTTCATGTCAGCATGTTGTGGAGTTTGCTCGTGGTCTTGACGGACCTGTATCCCCCTGATTTTTTTCCGTGGTGCCTTCTTTTGATGAGCTTCCCCAGCTGCGTTCGACAACAGCCAGTGGTCGTACTCTCGGGGAGCCGTATCAGTTGTAAGTCTATCTTGACCTCATAGTGCTTTATCCTTCCCTGTCGTATTCCGCACGGCAGATGTAGACGTAGGAGTGGTGTTTCCGAAATGATTGCTCATGGTGAGTATTTTCGAGAACGCAGTTGTGCACTGGGTCTCACGGATGGCGCCAACTTGTTAGTGCAAAATATGTAATAGGTAAAGATTAGGCTTGGTTTTGTATTGGGTTGTCCTTGATGGACTTCCAATAAGAGAATTACACATTAATTCAAGTGATAGATTTATCCCCTGCACAAATGAAAGTAAATTGTTAGCCTTACCGTGGGGACGGACTCCACGATTAAGCTCCGGCGTAAGAGTAAGTATTCATGTTGTCAGAGGAATATGTATGTATTGGGATGTGTGTGAGAAAGTCATACCTTGTCAATGTGTCGAAAGGTTGCCTTTTATAGGTGAGCCAAATACAAGGGTTTCCTGGTATTGTTCTTAATGGCCTGAGTGGGACCTTTGTCGGGTAAGGATCCGTAGCTTAATCATGATTGCGAACAAAGAACACCTTCCGCGATCGTGAACTGATCCGCGAGCTTACAACGAAAGTGTTTCTTGGATGATCTGTGTGCAACTTTCTAGGTCCAGACCGTGCCTTGCCCGTTGTTGGGCTTCCGCGATGTCTAGCGTTTATGTTTGTTGGGCCGGGGCCTGATTGTGTATAATACAGTCCAGGCCCGATAGGCATGCTACCCGTATTATACGTCATCACATTGCTTATTCATTAAGCTACGTATTTATCTAGGTTATAAAAGGCGTAGGCGTAGCGTAGCGGCATGGCCGCGTCTCAAGCTTTACGCGCCATGGTGTAGCCTTTACGTTTTATAAGGCATCACTAAAGCGGCAAAAATACATTTATAGATTTATGTATTTATAATTTTAGATCATATTACTTGTTATATTAGACATTTAGACTAATACTTAGTATATAATTACCAGGCCCATACCAAATAGCCCAAATTCCAAATACTAGTTCAAAATAGTTAAAAAAAATATATAAAATAAAAAATAAACTAGTTCAAAAAGTGGCGTCACGCGTTACCAAAAGGCGCGGCTTTTCACGCCTTTTCTCGCATTATTTCACGCCTTTTTGCGCTACGCCTAGATCAGCCGCCAAGGTCCATTTCGTGGCGAAGAGGCCATGCCTCGCGCCTTGACGACGCCTTTGCTGCACCTTGGCGCGCCTTTTAGAACACCGGTATCTATTTTATATAATAAAACTGAATAATGTACAAGCCCATTAAGCTAGAAAAATAATTAATGTGTTGATGTGTCTTCTCTCCTATTGGTCAATAAATCATTAATGCTCCAATAAATCATTAATGCACGAAAAATGTACAACACCTACAAAGCACCAAGCCACATTCACACCTTCATGCCCACTCTTGCTAACCCATATTTTAGTAAACTCATTAATACCATTCAATACCGATTCAAAATGATATGGGAGTTTCGTTCTCAAATACAAAAAACCATTATTCAATCTTCTTCAATATCCCATTCTTCTCCATTCACCAATTATACAACCCTTATACGACAGCTTTTTCGATCTATGTTTTTGGTTAATACTGCTGCATATTCCTTCTCAAAAACATAGTTCGTTTCAAATTAATTATATATCGCTGCATAATTTGTAAGTTATTTGGTCGTTTTGTTACATCTATTCAAGTTCTTTTTAGGGTTTTGATTCTTCCATACGCTCCTGATTTTAACCCTATACACGGCAGTTTTGAATCACCAATCAAGAATTCAAATCAATTGCTCTTTCATGGAGAAATTGGTAAGTATCAATTTAATTTTAATATTTAGATTTTCGAATTGGGTGTTGCAAATTACAATTAGGTTTTTGATTTTGCAGTAAGTTCTATGCTAACAACATTGTAAAATCGGTAAGAATTGCTTCTATTCAAGTTTTTTTTATTTAGGCTTTTGATTTAAATCCCATAGTACAACTATTTCGATGTGTTGATTTGTTTTTGCTTTGATTTTTTTGCAGGTCATTATTAAGGAGTTTTTTTTGGATAATTTTGTTAAAAAGATAAGTTTTGAGACGATGGGTGCTAAGGTTAGAATTATTCACATCTAATATATTTTATGCTTCTAAAATCTTTTTTTTTTTTTTCTATGTTATCAGGTGGTAAACAAGGAATCCAAAACAACAAAGTCAAAAGCTTATACAAAGCACAATAAGCGGATGAGCAGGTAAGCAAGTAAGTTCCAAAAAACCTCTAACTATATGATTGCGAAAAGTGGCAAACTTTGTTAAGTCATGGAATAAGTATTTATGGTTAATAAGCAAATAAGCTGCTTTAACTTCATAAGGGTGTTTAGGATAGCTTACTAGAAATGGTTAACCGGTTATTTGATTATTCCTTTCTGAAATGGTGTTGGGGATTAGGTGTTTATTTACTTATCATTAAAGCTCATATACAGTTTGGACAAAGTTGCTTATATGCTTATTCTTTCCTGGATGTGTGTTTGGGATTGCTTATTTAAGTGCATTCTGTTACTACTTAAAGCGCATAAGCACCTTTAATTGTTTGCATGAAACTGCTCATCTACTGATTTTAGAGCGACTGGTAATTGTTATACAATTTCCACCCAATTTGTTTGAATGAACCATTCAGATAATTGTTTTAGGGCTCATTGAATTTCCAGCCAATTTGTTTGAATGAACCATTTAGATAATTGTTTTATACAATTGTTTTAATTGATTAATTTGTTTTCAAAATGAAATAGATAAATATTTATGCCTAATTACATCTATGTGTGACTCTTGATTATAGTTGTATTGAAAGGTATTTTAGTATGTTAAAGTATATTTTATTTGGATCTTCTTTGCTTAATTTTAGTTTTTAGTTTTTGCGTGTTCTATATTAAACTGATGAAGGTGATGTGTCATGTTTTGCTTTTTATTCTGAATTTCTACTGATAAGTCTCCAAATGTTAGCTAATTGATGTGGTTGTTTTACATGTAGATTGTGGAACGATCGACAAGTAGTTATTGGAGATGGCAGTTTCAAATCAAAGGTATGTATTTCTGTACTTTTTTGTTTACTAAGAATTTATAAAGTCCACCTACTATTACTTTTTGTATGAGATTTCGAACAACTTTGTCTATGTGTTTCATGATGCACAAAAGCGAGCTGTGAAAGTTTAAGAGAATATGAAAGTAAGAAGTATATATACTAATTATTGTTTCCCCTAAACTTTTTGATTTATTATTATTTTTATAAGCGTCATATGGTGTGAGATGTAAAAGACTGGCCAAGAGCATGTCTTTTGTTGGTCTATATGTTTCGGGAGGCAGTGCAGTTCTCTACTTTCTACGTCTCTCATGCTTGCCATTGTAAGAAATGATAATCATCTTGGTGCGGCTGACATTCTTGAAGGAGCTCAGGTTTTAGAACCACAATATTAGTCATTGATTGTTGGGTTTTAAATATTGAATTTTTTTTAACAATCTAATGTTATTTGATTGGTACCTTTTATCAATGACATGTTTTATTATGATTTTATTGAGTAAAGTTATGAGCCAGTTATAAAACTTCTAATCTACAATCCACTTTCTTTTTCAGAGGATGTAATCAAATTATATGCAAGCACAAAAGATAAAATTGTGGATTTACGAGGGAACCAGCGATTGTTGTGACTTGTGAAAGGTTTAGAAGTAGTGGTTAGATACTTGCGGAAGGCTTTCATCGATCATAGTGTTCTTCCCCTGTATGATTTAAAGGTGAAATTCTTCTACCAATTAGGTAATTTTCTAAAATAGTCGAGTATTGTTTTATGCAATCATCTATACTTTTTGGCCTGAACCTAATCACTGATGTGGGGTTTCGATAGATTGAAGCCTCTGTCAGCCAATCATATTTGATCTAAAACGGTGGATTTGATGGCACTACTGGGTTGCAGGTAATTTTATTCTGATGCACGTGGTCTGTATCTTATAGCTAGATCCAACTTACTAATGTTTAAATCAATTACAGAATATAACAGTTCTCCGTGGGCCAAATCCATCGTTTTACCAGGTAATGAATGGCTCAAAAAAAGTTCTTTTCTTGATTAATATTTGAATAAATACATGGATTTACTTTTTCTTACATGGTTGGTCAGATCAGTCGAGTGTACAAGAATAAAGAACACGTAGAAGTCGAATTCACTGTAAGTTATATATTTTTCTTTACTTTTTCAGGCAAAGATTTGCTTCATATATTGCTTCTGAACTGACTTAAATAACAACATGTTTAAGAAATACGCAAATTATATCGCTGGACCGGCCTAAGGGGCTGTTTTCACATTTATTACTCTTATCTAACTAAGTAATGCTCCGTATAAAAGCTAATTTGACGTATTTTGTATCATCTGGGTAGTTTAATTAAGCTGTTGTTTGCACTTATTTCATTCATTCTGATCTGCAGTAAGCCTGTTAACTGATATCAACGCAATAAAGCCATCTTACTACATGACATGTACAAGCTGCACCAAAAAGGTTACCAACGACGATCCCATGCCTTTATGCTGAGAACATGGCCCACAACCAATTCCTACCTACAGGTAATTACCGTTTGGACATTTGGACCTACAAACATTCCCCTAAAACATTTAAAGTTCTGATATCTTATTCATACTTTGAACCTTAAAGTAGTTTTCATGTTAGGTGTAGCCCCATGTCCCTTAAAGTTATCCCAATCATCAATCTTTGTATGTTTTTTTGTCTTACTCCCTAAATAAGGTTTATGTTAATTTAGACTAACTGATACATGCGAATATTGAAAAGCCACTAACGACAATTAATACCAATCATGATGGATTTTATATATAGTATTTCGTGTATTTAATTTATTACCAGTTAAGATTTTTCTTGGGTGATGTTCCCAAGCCTTCTACCAACAACTTCATTGCATTTTTTGAGTTCTCTTATATAAGCGTAAGTTAAATTTACATCAAATTGGTTGCTTTGTATTATGCATATGTCATAATAGACAGATAAATTGTTACTCATCTTTAAACAAGCTTAGACAAAATGTGATCTCGGTAAACCCGAGACACACACAATAAAACAAACTATACCTGTTTTGACCAAAGCCTTTTTTACTTGCCATCTTTAAACAAGGTCGAGTTTTCAAGTCTTCTTGATGTTGTACGTTAAACCACTGGAACTAAGATGGTAGCAAATAATCAGATTAGAAACATCTCACATTATAATGATGACCGCAACAAATATTTTAGCACAGTTCACCATAAGCAATTAAAAAGTTACTATAATAATGTTTAAGTTACTTTTTTAATAAGATAAATATTTTGCATATTAAAATGTGATAAATATTTGGCATATTAACATGTGATATAACAATGAAATAGCAAGTTGGTCAGTATTGAAATTGGGCATGACCGAGTGCACCAAATGCAACTTTGTTAATGGTTATTGACAAGATAATCACAACCTTCATTTCTTTAGCTCTTTTATCAATCATGTTTATTTAATCAAGCACAATAGTTAAATGGCATGTTATAATGTTTTAAATTCATCCGCTTGCCCCTTGGTTTTATAAGTCTTTTTACCCATTGGCTCAAATGTGTCCAGGTCCTTTGCTCACAGATGTAGTCTACCAGAAATCTTAGTTATGTTACATATAAATGTGTCGTGGGGTGGTTAAGGTAGCAGTTAAAAAACGGGTTTAGTTTGTAAAGGGTCACTTAGTATTTGTACAAAAAGGTTGATCCGGGTTTGGTTGACCAATAAAAGTGGTACTGATTGTAGTGTTATAGAGTTATGGTTAGCAGATGAAAAGTTAACAGTTTAAGAAAATCAAACATCGTTTGAAGGTGAGCACAGATACACAATTTCAAACGGATTTAGTACAGGACTACAGGTTATAGGTGACCAAAAATACCTGATAAAGGGTGACATGGGATGCTGTGAAGAAACAAAGCAAGAGACGCCTGCAAATATTTCAAGTAAGTACTAAATGTTTGACTTACTGTTAAGTATTTTGTTTAAGAAAAGAAAAAAAGGCGTTTGGGATTGCAATTTTAAAGTGATTACGTACTTAAAATAAGTAGGTACCATGCCCGTAGTGAACATTTGCACCTGCATCCAATTAAAAACTTAAACTCTATGAGAGTTTTTCTGACACTTAAACCATTTGCCGTTGCAGTTTCTTTTTTTTTTTTTTTTTTTTTCTTTTTTTTTATACACAATAAGGAGGTGAGTATTTGAAATTTTTGATGATATTTTAGAAGTTTGTGATTCGCAAGGATTTGTGATATCATAAGACTTGACCACTTTCTGATCGGTTAGGATGATGGCGAAAATGAACGTGATGAAGATTGGAGCTATAACGAGGATTCCGAATATGAGTCAGATGTAAAATGGCAGGTTCCTTGGTATTGTTTCGAGCAAGCTAATGCAACAACAGTGGCGCCAATGGGTATTGGTGTCATCACACATCCAGGGAAACTCAAGTTTGTCGAGACACATGGAAAAAGCATGTAGTAAGATTAAGCCAGTGGCAAAATATTGTCAAGTAAGTCGCCATTACTTAAAAACATGATGCTATAAAAATGTGGTCTAAAGCTAAAAAGGATATGAAAATAAATTTTAAAACTTTTCCAGGACGTGTTTGTATAACAACTGATGTGTGGAGTGCATCTAAACCTAAGTGTTGCAATTGTATCGCATCTTTGGAAGTATTGAGCATGTTATTATCTCATTTGAAGGTCTTGAGAACATCCTTAAGGTTGGTGAAGTGGAGAAGAACTTAGGAAAGAATGGTGAAGTTAATTTTTATGCTCAGTTGATTAATTATGCCGAGGGAAAAGATTGAGAATTTGCACAGTCATGACAACAATGAAATATACGAGAAGTTATTTAAAATGTGGTTGAAGGAAGAGATGAAGTTGTTTTAAAATTCTTGAGACATAAAGGGTTTGATCGTAGCCGTTGATCAGTTTGAACCAGGAAGAAAACCTCTTAAGAGGTCTTTTGTGTTAATATTTGTATTTTTTTCTTACTTCCTGTAATGTGTCGTAGAGGTAGCAAAATGAACGGGTCAGGTAGGTAGGGTTCGGGTCAAAATGGGTAGTTCTTTAGTGTGAGTTTAGATTGGGTCAAACTTGCCATCTTTACTACAATGTATGAAATAATGTTTAAATTTGCTTCTTTTGTTACGAAATGCATTATTAGTTGTTTGGGTGTTTGGAATTTGTGTTTATTTGAGTATTTACTGTAGTTGATTGCTTCATATATCGTATATAATTACTATTTTAAAACTCGAAACAAGTTTTGCATGTCATATGAATCTGATGTATATGTTGCTAATTGAGTAACATAGTGGCGACAATGAGGAAATGTATTTAAATGACCGTAAAATAATATTTCTAAAAATGTACTTTTCCAAAAGTATTTAAATGACGGTAAAGTAATATATCTAAAAATGTACTTTTCCAAATGATACTAAGATTTACCACATTTATCTTATGCATATGTTGCTAATTGAGTAACATAGTAATGACAAGAAGGAAAATCAAACCAATGGAACTATGATAATAAATGAGGAACACCAATGGCTTATCACTGTTTTCCTCACTTTCCGCTAAAATATAAACTTGAGAACAAATTGGAAGGTGAATGTACGTTTAAGTTAAAACTCAATGTTGGAATAGCCTAAGCTAAAGCTGAATATTGTAGAAGTTGAAGCTGAATAGTATTTAAAATTGTTTCTTTGTGTGTTAGATACTTTATGTACTTAACTTTGCAAAGTCACCAATTGAGACTGATATAACCAAAAGTTGAGTACATAGAACTACAAAAAAAAAGTTTAATAATACACATAACTAATTGAATTCAAAAGTTGAGTACATGGAACTACACAAAAAAAAAAAAAAAAAAAAAAAAAAAAAAAAAAAAAAAAAAAAAAAAGTAGAATACACAGAACTACAAAAAGTGAGAAGTTAGATACATTTTCATGTAATTATTAGGTATTCTATCACTTACATTTTTTGTATACTTATTAGGTATTCACACAAAAGAACTTTTCTTCAAGTTTGAGAATCGTCACTACATCCATTTTGGTTCTGAAGACAAACATATTGTAGATCAAGATACAATCAACGTTAATTACACAGATTTTATAACCATTGTATTTTATGCTTTTACTCACTTAAAACTTTATTATTCTGTTAAAAGAAAATTTCATATTGTTTACGTTCTTTATTCTTTTTTATATTATTCATGTACGTATGTTTTCTTATTCAAATATCCTCTAAAATCCCGTGAATTTCACGGGTCTATAAGCTAGTTTATTATAAATACGAAGGTATTCTTAGTTATGTAAAAACACAAAAACACAATTAATAATCTCTCTTTACAGTTACAATATCAATATAGCAGAAGCAAAATACAATGATATAGAATATCACAGCTAATAGTAATAAATATGACAATGTCGTTTCCTCCACGCAAGAGAACCACTTCCTCAAAGGGTTGCATTAATTCTCTTAAGGAACTCGAACATGATTTCCAATCCTTGTTCGTCTGACAAGAAAGGAAGCAAATATTCGTGTGATCATGTCAATATTTCATATATACGCATGTTTGTATGATATGCGCAAATTGTGATGAGCTAATAATAAAGTGTAATACCTAGTTTTGGCACCTCATGACCACCATGGTGGTATATCACTAGCGGATCTACGTATGCTTCCACGAGTTCAGGTGCATTTGGCCTTGCAATGTCATTTTCGCCTAGATGTGAACAAATTTAATGACGTTTTCTATTAAAATTTGTTAAAATACAATAATACGATCACAAAACCTCTTTATGATTGTGATGGTACGTTTGTATTTAGTTTGAAACAGTTTAATAAATCTATTTGTTATGTCGGTAAGGTGATTTATCAACCCCGATTATATATGAGCACATGAATTCCATAACTTGACAATTGTTAGCATTAACGTTGATCAAAAATTCTGTTGAAAATCTAAATATTAGATATTTATTTTCGAAAGGGTGGAGTACTTTCAGTGGAGAAGATCTCCAAGGAGGTGCAATACAAATTAACAGAACAGGAGCAAAAAGAAAGAGAGTGACAACAAAATAATAACAGTTATATGAGCAATAACATGGCAAAATATTCTTAATACACATGATTCTTATCTTACCAAAAATGTGGAGCGAAGGAATATCTATGGGAGAAGTATAAGCTGCTTCAGCGAGCTTCGGCAGTGGAAATAATTTCCCTCCAAGTTTGGCACCAGAAATAATCACAACATGTTCAATTTTCCCAACTTTCTTCAGACAAACACCCTGTAAAAATACAATTACAATGACAATTAAGGTTCATATTGTCCATCTTTAATGGCTTGTATCTTGGTTACAGTCACTTATATTGTTATATAGAACGTACATTTATAATTTTAAGATCCCCTAATATACAAAGTTACATGCTATGCTAACTTTATACAATGCCATCGTATTTGTTTTCGTTTGACGATAACACACAATCGAAAGTTATAATGTTCCAATAGAGAGATTTTAAATACTACTAGGATCTACCTGTTCTTGCATTCCTGGTAATGAACCTGTTATAACGGCTCCCTGTACGTTTTTATTGTAGAAATAAATAAATTAGTAAATTACAAATATAAGATATGATTGAAAGAACAAAACTACTGATAAAGGTATGAACTATTTATGTTCTGAAATGCACATATAAATGTATTTGACTAAATAATAGGTTGGCCAATAAATCTTACTTCAGAAAAACCAAGCACTCCATCGAACGGTCCAAGCTCTATCATACGATTTTCTCTATATGAGATGCCCTCCTCAAAGTTGTCATGCTCCGTATTGACCTTAAATAAAGATAGATTAAGTTGCCATACTCCGTCTTAAACTTCAAATATATATATATATATATATATATATATATATATATATATATATATATATATATATATATATATATATATATATATATAGTGTCATTCATGTGAGAAATCTAATTTTTGTGAGAACGCGAGAACTAATTCTATCCACTCATTTTATCCTCCATAAACTTTGATATAATAGCTATTATTAGCTAACTATTTTTTTTTGAAAAATTTTCAAAAAAATTTCGAAAAAATTTCAAAAAAATTTCGAAATTTTTTTTGAAAATTTTTCAAAAAAAATTAAAAAATTTTCAAAAATTTTTTTGAAAAATTTTCAAAAAATTTTCGAAAATTTTTTTTAAAAATTTTTGAATTTTTCTTTCACATGTGACGAAAAAAAATTTTACATGCGACGAAATATTTTTTTCACATGTGACGAATTTTTTTTCACCTGTGACGGAATTTTTTTTCACATGTGACGGAATTTTTTTTTTCACATGTGACGTATTTTTTTTTCATGTGACAAAAAAAATTTGGTGAAAATTTCCAAATTTTTTTTCACATGTGACGAATTTTTTTTACACATGTGACGAAATTTTTTTTTCACATGTGACGAAAAAAATTTTACATGCGACGAAAATTTTTTTTTTCACATATGACGAATTTTTTTTCACACGTGACAAAAAAAATTTCGTGAAAATTTCCAAATTTTTTTTCACATGTGACGAAAAAAAATTCGGAAAAAAAAATTTCGAAAAAAAATTTTTCGGAAATTTTTTTTTCAAAAAAAAATTTTCAAAAAAAATTTTTTCGAAAAAAAAAATTTTCTAAATAAAATTTTTGGAAAAAAAAATTTTCGAAAAATTTTTTTTCAAAAAAAAAATTTCTAAAAAAAATTTCGAAAAAATAATTTCGACAAAAAAAATTTTCGAAAAAAAAATTTTTGGAAAAAAATTTTTTCGAAAAAATTTTTTTTTGAAAAAAAAATTCGAAAAATTTTTTTCGAAAAAAAAAAATTTTGGAAAAAAAAATTTCGGAAAAAAATTTTCAAAAAAAAATTTTTTTTCGAAATTTTTTTGAAAATTTTCGAAATTTTTTTTAAAATTTTTAAAATTTTTTTAAGAAATTTTCAAAAAATTGATTAAGTAATATTATCAATTAGATTAAAGTTAAAGGAGGATAAAATGAGTGGCTATAATTGCTTCTCGTATTCTCACAAAATTTAGGCTTTTTATTTGAACGCTTCACTATATATATATATATATATATATATATATATATATATAGAAAGTATCAAGTAAGAAGAATAATTAAAATAAGAAGGGTAAGAAGTAATTCTAGCCACACATTTCAAATTAGGAGAGAAATTTTGAAGGAAAATGCATCCACTTTTATAGATGCATCTGAAATGTGTGGTTGTGGTTACTTCTTATCATTCCTATTTTAATTATTCTTCCTAGTAAAAAACGGAATGAAGGTGAGATTTAATGTGACAATATAATCCTGCGTTTTGGGTCATTGTAAGCAAATAAAAGCACCTAAACATGTCTAGCAATACCATTCCGATTTCAGGAACAAGCATAGGATGACTTAAAACAACATGTAGTTACGTATCTTTACCTTATCTAGGGTAAACCATTCAAAATGTTCATCACCCGGTGTTGGATTCCCTATGGGAAATGGACCATTGATGAAAACAAGATCTATCTTATTGGTAACCGACTCTGGCCACTTATCAAAGTATGTTCTAAATATTGCAGCACTTGACCCATGTCCGTGGAGGCATAGGAATCTAGGTTTCTTCGGAAATCGTGTGTCGTTTGCCAATTTTTGAATGCCTTGAATTTTTCAACAAAACATATAGAGGTAATTAAGAAACAAGTATTTATTATGGTAAACCAAAACTATATGATTCTCTAGTTAAGCAATCATACCAACTGATTTTAAAATAACACGGAACTAAAACATAGAATACGAAATTTGATCCTAGCTCAGTAAAGAAAATGGAAACCTATAGGAATGTCAATTGGGCAGACGGACATCTCCATCCTCGATTAGCAAACCCCACCTCAAACCCGCCCCGATCTCTATTGGTGATCTTATTAGGGCATCTCATTCGGAACGAGATGCTCTTCCAAACCCGCCCCGTTCCCCAGTAAGACTGGTACACGCCTAGTATGTAGTATATGCATAAAATGATTTCCACCTTTTAAACTTTTTTTTAGTTAGGCAACAATTTTATAGAACTCACCCTAAAAACACAAAATTCAAATAAAAAGCATCTCACCCAAATTATTCAAAAAATTAAAAGGAGGAAAGGACCCAAGAGTTCAAAATAAAAATACACAGAGGACCAAAACTAATCCAAACATATCCTAAGACAGCTCGCAGCAAGGGAAGCAAGAGAGCGTGAGGCAGGTGATGCCACTGTGAGGCTTGCTGGCAGCCTCATGCTTACGACGTGAGCTCACAAACCAAGAGGGACGAACAGTGAAACATTCACTACCTATGGAAACGTGAAATGTGGGCCACACAAATCAATATATCCGTTGCATATTAAAAAATAAATAAATAAATAAAAATCTACTACCCCATTTTTTACTTATAAATACCTTTAACTTCTGCATTTTTAAACACAACTTCTTATTTTTTATACTTTAATACACTCAATACCATTTTACTTCTTTACCAAAATGTCTCAACAAAACACTCCCAGATAGTGGCAGAACCAGGAAATGTCAACGCTGGGGCATCGAGCAATAAGAGTGGTTAATCATTTAACCTCTTAACATGTTTTGTAGAATCGGGTCGAGTCAAAGATTACTCGCTTAACATATTGGGTCAAGTCAAGGACACAACAGTTATTACATAAACTAAAGTTTTTAAAGATTAAAGTTTCATTGTGGTGAAATTATTATATCATATTTAATATTAATGGTATTATTATACCAAAACATAATCCATACACAGCCATCCTATACTACATGTAAATTGCTACAAGGAAATAAATAAATAAATAATAAAAAATAAAATAAAAAACACTTTGACTCATTTCAATATTGCTACAAAACAAAATTATTAGAGTACCTATTACTATATCAAAAGGCAAGATTGCTAAACAATACTTGCTTTTACTAAGCAAATAAAAAAAACTTTGAGCAACTTCTTTTTGTTAACTGAATAGAAAACTTTGACAATCGTGTACTTCACCTTCTTCATCTACCACCTTGTCTCCTTTTCACCATTTTTCCCGATCAAACAAATCACTGGAAACAATTTCCACTTTTGTCTAAGAGGGTGGATGACATGTTGATTATTTGGGTGGGGGCACTAGACCTTTTTCTACCAATTTCCATTTTTTTCTACATGTTTTTAGTGTCTGCAACACTTTGGTTGAGGGCACCCCCTCCTACTAGAAGCATAGGTCTGCCCCTGCTCTCGGAAATACTTTACATCAATAACAAAACACTACCTGAAACACTTCCCAACACCTGAAGGAACATTCACTCTCAGAAATACTCCACCGTCAAACTAACAAATCAACTTGCCATTTTAATTTATGTTTTTAATTATCTATGTAATGTTTACGATTTTTTATTTTTATTATTTTTTTTGTACATTTATGTTTTTAATTATCTAGTAACGTTTACGTTAATTTAATGTATAAAAATTTTAGTTATTAATAAATAAAAATAGGTTGAAAGGTGAAATGATAGGAATTATTAAGAGTAAAACGAGAGATAAAGCTTATGTGACACTGAGGTTCGAGAAGCAATCTAATCCCCTACACTAAACTAACACATGATGTAAACTTAAAACCTAGTACCAAAAAACTCTCTAGTTACCAATCACATCACATAATTATATTGACCCACAAGCTATAATATCTTCATGAAGCAACAACCACTTTGACAGCATTTACTAACCTAGCACATGATGTAAACTTAAAACCAAATACCTAAAAACTCTCTTATCATTCACATCACGTAATTATATTGACCCACAAGCCATAATATCTTCCATGAAGCCACAAACACTTTGACAAACGTTATCTCACAATCTCATTTACATATCCATTTCTTTGACTATTCTTAGACTGCCACTTGCATTTTACAGAACACTTAATAGATAGGCAGTAAGATATCGGTAGTTGTTACTTGTTAGTAACTAGCATCAACGACATTTCATAGTTATGTTGTGCCAAGTAGGAACTAAAATGAGATATGGGCAACTCCAAACTAAAATAAAAGGTTCCTTGATTTATTTCTTTTACAACATCTTACACCACCACATGTACGAGAAGGTATACATGAGAGAATTCTGACCAAACTTAGCTAAAATAGCTTCGTCATATGGATCAAGGTAGAGATCTAATGATAAGAAAACTTTAATGTGAAAAGGACGAGAAATTATTATAACAACACATTTGAAATGTATCGACTTGAACTAGATGCATCTCTATTCATTAAAATTTAAATTCTTTACACTTTTGAGTGAGAATAAACCAAAGTGCATTATCAATACATTTGACACATAGAGGATACAAAATGTCAATGGTTTGATAAAATGCATTTAATACATGTATATACATCTAAATTTAAAACAAAAAATTCATTAGGATGTATCTAAATGAATAAAAATAAATATAATTTAATTCGACAATGATGTGTTGTTATAATCCTTTCTCGTCCTTTTCACTTAAGGTTTTCTTCTCATTCGATCCTAACTCATATGGAACAAGCGAATATCATATCCAGCCCATGAACATATATACTTAAAGTCTAGTAAGAACAAGGGTTTTTTCACCCCCGCTCCGATGTCGTTGCATGATTTTTATGTAAAATTATTTGTTTTTTACTTATAAAATGTTTTAAACATATACAAATAAATTTTAAGCAGTAAACTAAAAATATTAAATTGCTTTCAAAATAGATTAAAAAAAAGTAATCTACTTATACGTAAAAGTTAAAAACTATTTACCTACAAATTATACAAAGTTAAAAGTATTTAGGTAAAACTAAAAATCATGACAAACTATATAATTAAATATTGAACATAAGGTCGATTTTCGTAAACTGACGTAATTGACAAAGACTATTTATGTAACTTTTAAGAACGGCTTCTGTAAATTAAAGTTAACTAACTGACATGGACTATTTACAAAACTTATTGTTACACAAACAAATCCTAGATTTAACTGATGACTGTTTAAGTGATCTCATATAACGGTAGGGACGATTTTTTGAAATTTATTGATACTATCTTTTGCAAGGCAGTAGAACAGAATGGCGTTTTTGCCATTTTTACATTGGGTTTCACGGTTCATTGAACCGTGAAAGGCCTTGCATTTTGTTAGTATTTAAATTAAAATTAATTGGGACATTTTAGCACATTGGAGTTATATGGAGAGGCGCAAAGTTGAGCCACCTTTGATTAGTAGATTGAAAAAATCATTTAGTTTTCTAATTTCTAAAATGAAGTCATCCGCCGAATCAACAAAGTCTACTAAACTTGCAAGCTACAGAGTATATTTTTTGTTTCATTGATAACATTCAGAAAAATAGACAAGAAACGCGTACATGCATTATGAAGTGACTCAATTTGATATATAATCAAATGCCTAACAAATTATAAACCGAGCGCATTGTTTACAAACCTGTCGTTTCTTTATCTGGAACCATGGAAATGCAGTTGCGAGATGATGAACCCTTTCTGTCATCTCCTACTCCGTCTTCTGGCCGGACCATGACGGAATTTTGCAAGAGCAGTAAAAGAAATGTGATCATGAGCCAGTTGAAGAGCGCCCTCGCTTTGTTAAGTTGTTCTATCATTGATGATCTGAAAGCAGTCATCCGATTGGGGTTGTCAAACATTTTATTGAGATAAACTGATAAAGGATACATGTTATTCCACTATTTCTAAAAGTATCCGATAAAAAAGCAGTTCATATTACATGGTGAGGTGTGGCTATCGACTCCTTAGAATAGATGACGACATTAGCTATTCTATTAAATTCTGGGGCAGACCTAGGTGATTTCCAGGATTTATGCAACAAAAAAATTTATCCAGCCCAATGTAAAATATAGTAAAGTATATATCTCGATTTTCTAGAAATGCACTATGCGAAAACGTTTTTTTTTTTTTTTTTTGCTGTACGTCTGCCGCAATGGATGCTTTGTATTATATTCATGGTTGATATTTTAATATCACGTGATTAGATAAATTAATGGCTCTTGCAAAACATGTTAGCTTTAAGATACTAGTAAAACACAATTTTAAAAAACGCACATAATGAATTCATACGTATCATTTATTACCTTTTTTCCTTTTACAAAACGAAAGTTTTTAACTTTAGTTATTTTATTATTTTTATTCAAGTTTGTAATAAAAATTTCAAGTGAAGGTAGAAAAAAATAATAATAATTAAATAACTAAAGTTAAAAACTTCTTAGATAGGCTATGGGATAAAACTTCTTAAAAAAAAAAAAAAAAAAAAAAAAAAAAGGTAAGGACTAAATCTGTGATGTGAGACAACCCACATGGACCACACGCTTAAATATACGAGAGTATTAATGTCATTTCAACCATCCCTGACAGTCAAACTAACAGAAAAAGTGGTCAAGGGACCAAACCCGTTACGGGTCAAAAAGCACAAGGAAAGGATCCGGAAAAAAAAAGTCTGGGGACCATTTTTGTTATACCCGACAAACCATAAGGACAATTTAAGTAATTAACTCTAAGTTTCGTCTATTTTATTAGTTTTTTTATACAAAAGTTTAAAAAAATATATGATATATAGTTTGTCCAATAGACAGAAAAAGTTCATTGATACATAAATAACTTAGCTTCAAAAATATCACTCCGTAGTTGCTATTGCAATTATATGATTTCAAATTTATAAATCAATAAAACTTGAAGATGAAAAAATGAACTTACTTTTTCAGTTGATGTTGAGTATTCATCCCTCTTCTTCAATTTCCAGTTTCATATACAACATTCCCATCTAGTGTGCTCTATTTATTGGTCACTTCAACTGGTCACTTCAACGTCATCTTTCACAATTAATAATGAGATGAGGTGGTATGAAAACATTGTAATTTATTAGAGCATGGGGTACGGTGGCGCCGTGGGTGGCGCCATCACCACCAGCCCAACAAAACCGACGGCGCACCGTACAGGTGGTGGCGCCGTCGGTGCTCGCGTCGTACCCACGGCTCAGCGCCATCGACATTTTTTTTTTTTTTTTTTTTTTTTTTTTGCTGGAAATAGTGATCTTTTTTTTCAAAATGAGAGCATGATTCTAAAAGATTTCAAGTTAACATGGTTCTTTTATAAAGATTTAAAAAAAATAAATAAATAAATAAACTAAAAACTTAATAAAACATTAATTTCATTAATAAAAACGTAAACATTACATAAACATCATACAAAGTTAATACTCTCGTATATTTAAGCGTGTGGTCCATGTGGGTATGAACTATTTATGTTCTGAAATGCACATATAAATGTATTTGACTAAATAGTAGGTTGGCCAATAAATCTTACTTCAGAAAAACCAAGCACTCCATCGAACGGTCCAAGCTCTATCATACGGTTTTCTATATATGAGATGCCCTCCTCAAAGTTGTCATGTTCCGTATTGACCTTAAATAAAGTTCGATTAAGTTGCCATACTCCGTCTTAAACTTCAAATATATATATATACTCCGTAACAAAAGGTTAACTAGCTAGTAAAAAATGGAATGAAGGTGCGATTTAATGTGACAATATAATCATGGGTTTTGGGTCATTGTAAGCAAATAAAAGCACCTAAACATGTCTAGCAATACCATTCCGATTTCAGGAACAAGCATAGGATGACTTAAATCAACATGTAGTTATGTATCTTTACCTTATCTAGGGCAAACCATTCAAAATATTCATCACCCGGTGTTGGATACCCTATGGGAAATGGACCATTGATGAAAACAAGATCGATCTTATTGGTAACCGACTCTGGCCACTTGTCAAAGTATGTTCTAAATATTGCAGCACTTGACCCATGTCCGTGGAGGCATAGGAATCTAGGTTTCTTCGGAGATCGTATGTCGTTTGCCAATTTTTGAATGCCTTGAATTTTTCAACAAAACATATAGAAGTAATTAAGAAACAAGTATTTATTATGGTAAACCAAAACTATATGATTCTCTAGTTAAGCAATCATACCAACTGATTTTAAAATAACACAGAACTCAAAAGAATTTTGAATTTGAAGAAAATGGAAACCTGTAGGAATGTCAATAGGGAGCATGAGGGGCCGACATCCCCATCCTCGAATAGCAAACACCACCTCAAACCCACCCGATCCCCATCGGTGATCTTATTGGGGCGTTTTAATAGGACGAGATGCTTCTCCAAACCAGGCCCGTTCCCCAGTGAGGATCTTATTCGGGTGTCATCTTTGGGCGTAATGCTCGCCAAAACCCACACTTTCCCCGTTTATTATTTTTTTAACCATTAGCGGTACGATTGCATGCAATAACTTTAGAAATCGAGAACCCATTAATAATAATTAAGCTCTAGCCTTAACAAGTTTTCAATAATAGTATTAAATATAAATAACGACTAGTTACACCCGTGACAAATCAAAACTTCTCTTAAAAATATAACACAAAACAAGCCTATATAAGTACATTTAAAATCTTCTAAATAAGAAACCTCAAAAATTTAGAAAGTCATGTTTTTATTACACAATTACGAATAATCTATCTAATATAATAAACGCGAGTTTTGTACTACCCTTTAAAGCACCTCCTACAATTAATTTTCTGATGTGTCAAAGTTGTGATTGGTCAACAAAAAAGGAATGTACAACACCTCAATAATATTAGACTTTCAATACACTTTCAATACACTCTCTTTTCTTCCTTCATACTCTTTCACACACATAATAATCGGTTACAACACATCAAATTAATTACAAAATAAATTCTAAAAATAAACCCTTCATTCAAAATCATTCATGTTGCAAGAAATGTTATGTTAGTTTCGTCAATTACCACTTAATTCGAAAAATAAGAGCTACTTATTTGTTATGAATAACAATAGGGGATTTGCTTTAACCGATTGTATATGGAAACTATTTTGTGATCCCTAAATAAATGCAGAAAGGTCAAAGGGTTTTAAGAACATTGTAAGTTGATTTTTATTTTTAATTTTCTTTGTTATTATTATTGTTATATTGTTTGATAATTTGGCAAAACTATTAAATTATTTGTTGAATTAATTGATTAATTGTTGAATCGAATAACAACATTCTAAAAAATCGTTGTCTTGCACACGATTAATTAACAATTGGTTTTTAAAAAAATACAAAAACCCTAAAAAATAATTTTGGGTAAATGTTTTAAAAGATGATTAGCAGCTTTTGGGGACTAATTCTAGGAACAAATATGCTATATGAATACATGATTCGTTTAAATTAAATACCTTCTTGTTATTTTGATAACTAATTTTAGGAACTTTAGTGCTATATAATGAAGGCATATTGTGCACTAAATGTACAAAACACATCCTCCCATTCTTATTGTCAAATATTGAAAAAAAAAATGGCTACCTTCGTTGCTGGCTATATCAAAGATCTGAGTGCAGTGAAAGACAACATTCTCATTGTCAAATTAATGTCAACGCATTCAATTATCCAAAATTGGTAACAATTTTCCAATAAACAACCGGCAATTTCGACTCAATAAGTTCTTCTACCCCATACCGATTCAAACAGAATCAATAATCTTTTTGGGTCACAACAATTTTCCAGTCATTCATCTATCAACATTTTTACATTGGTAATTTTTTTTCTATGCAAACCCTTAGGGTTTCGATTGAAATCTCGTAGTAACACTAATCATCTATTGAATTAGTTTTAATAATTTTCTTCTTCCTCACGATTTAACTACAATGAATGATATCATATTTTGTTTTGTTTTGTTTTATAATGACAAGTTTCAGAAGCCAATCATCTATTCGTGTCCTAATCTATGACGGGTAAGTTTTGTGTTTTTTTATGTTACTTTACTACTATTTAATTTTTTGTATATATATTTTTTTATACCTAGCACATGTATGCCATTAACTTATTATGCACATGACGTGCTTGATGAAATGCGTACTTAACAACAGTAACAATTGGTATTACTTAGTTTTTTTTAAATATGGTTGATGTAGATTTGATACCTTTGATTCACTTTTTATGATGTCTACCAAACATTTTTATAAAGTCCGCATATAAGATGTTCGATGGAATGTTTGTGACAAATGAAAATGCAGGAGGTAATCATCTATGCATTGATTTAGTAATTTAATCAAATGAAAAACACGAATTGTAGGGTATGATAACGGGGATTATGGGAATTATTTTTGCACATTTTTGACTCGCCTACTTGACTAATTTAAACATTACTACATGTGTAAATATAGTTGTTGTCATGGAAGTGGTAATTGTGTTGTTTAATAAATGATGAATATAGTTGTTTTCAGTAAAAACAACAAATTTGGAAAACTAGATTATGAATTTCTATAAAGAGTCTGATTGAATGAGTGGTAACAGTGTAACACAATGCATATATAGTTAATTGAATGAGTATTGATGTGTATGATCTTTGTTATTGCTTTCGTGTTGGTTTCTTCTTTGAAAGCCTATTGCCTTAAGTTTCAATTTTGCTCAATGTCTATACTAAGTATATTTTCTTTTTATTATTTTGGATATGCTGATGCACGTTCGTATAAACTCCCGCCCACGTCAGAACCTGTCAACACTACATACCAATTGTGGCAGTGTGATTCTGCCGTGAGGCCTTTGGTCTTCGTGGGTTGAGCACATGTAGGTTTTTTTTTTAAGTTAGAACCATCTTTTCCACGTGTTGAATGAATAATGTTACACATTTAATCAAGCTCTTCGTTTTGTGTAGCTTCATCTTGAAAGCTTCCATATAGCTTGATCTTTGTTGTTGCCACATTAAATGCATCATATGTACCCAATACGCCATGCATCTTCTGTACCCAATTCTTACAAGATAGATATGAGGATACATTTACGTTATTGTTTATTTGTTATTTCTTACACACGCTATTTTCTTAAGCTCCAGTGTTCCACTAAAATGTATTAAATGTACAAATATACTCATGTATGGCCAGTTAGTTTTTAGCATACCATATCCATGAAATTTTGAATACTAAATGTTTAAACCAATGCCTTTTCTTAAATGCATTATGTATGTAGTCGTAGCGTAAATGTGACGGTATTTTAAGTTGGATTGCTAATTTCATGATTGTGTTGAGTTTAAGTGAGATTTTGCATGCTTAATTGCCTAATAGATTAGATAGTTAATGTTTAACGCTCGAACTTTAGAAATGTGGTATTATGATTCTGAGAGGTATATGTAGAAGATGATTTGTTATATTTGATTTGATGCAAATAATGCTGAATAGTAACTGCCACGCACTATTAATGTAACCATAGTTTAAGTTGCGCTACTGATGGACATGATACCATTGTGTTTTATCTATGATTTTGCTTGCTTAAATGCAAAACATTATAAATTGGAACTTGGTTAGATTATATAGGTTGTTTTTTAACTACTATGTTCATCTTTTGCAGGTGAAGATCAATCAATCTTTGTTTGGATATGCTCAGTGGAAATGGAGGAGGTTGTTTATTATCTAAATTGTTAGAAAACGTTGAACTTGGTAAACAGTATGTTGCTTAGAGACATGTAAGGATTCTCCAGAAAAAAATTGTTAATCACTGTATTTTTATTTCACGTCTGAGTTAATTTGTAGGACGGGGGAGAAATTTAATGTTTGTTGTAGGAAAGAATTATTTTGGACCGTGATGGAGTATTGTCGATGACTTGGTTTAATGAAGATAGAAATATATGGGAAATGGAACCGATAGCTGTTCCTTATGCTGTTTCCAGGAAACTTCTAGAGAACGTGGAGATCAAACATGACTGGGCCGCAATGTATAAATTACAATGAAGCGAGATGACAAGGAGTATTATGTTGATTTGAAGGTTATCTTCTGATTCATATTCTGATTATGTATAATTATTAGATAGGCATATGGGCGTCGGTTGGGTTGTGTTAAAGTGTCAAAATGGGTCCAGGTCAAAACAGATGATTTCGGAACGGGTCGTGTAGACCCAAAACACCTTTTTTTCCAGAGTTTTGATTTTCTAAGTTAATACTTAGTGCGTCAAGAAGTTATATTATCTCAATAATAGCGTAATTCTATGAAGAAATTGGAACTCTTTAGCAAGTTTTTAAGTGACTTAGAAATCTTTTCAAATCTAGATAGAATGTTAGCCATTTCATTTGCTTTCTTAATATCATTTTTGTAATCTTGACACATTTCACATTTTAGATCAATTTCTATGTTACTGTCAAGTCTAGACATTTTATCTTCTAAGATGATTTCTTTTTCTAAATTACTTTCGTATGACCTCATGGATTTATTTTGGACCGTGATAGAGTGTTGTCAAAGACTTGGTTTAATGAAGATAGAAATATGTGGGAAATGGAACCGATAGTTGTTCCTTATGCTGTTTCCAGGAAGCTTCTAGAGAACGTGGGGATCAAACATGACTGGGCTGCAATGTATATTTCACAATGAAGTGAGATGACAAGGAGTATTATGTTGATTTTGAAGGTTATCTTCTGATTCATATTCTGATTATGTATAATTATTAGATTGGCATATGGGGCGTCGGCTGGGTTGTGTTAAAGTGTCAAAATAGGTCCGGGTCAAAACAGATGATTTTGGAACAGGTCGTGTAGACCCAAAACACCTTTTTTTCCAGAGTTTTGATTTTCTAAGTTAATACTTAGTGCGTCAAGAAGTTATATTATCTCAATAATAGCGTAATTTTATGAAGAAATTGGAGGGTTTGTGTACGGAAAATACACTTTTGGTGACTTTTGACCCATTTCTTTTAAATATGTTTTTTAAAAGATTTTACTCTCGACACCCATTAAAGATCAAACATACTTAAACCGACTAATTCATAAGCCCCAATTTTACCCATTTATAATTAAATGAAATTGGAACCATTATGAATCTGTCGTGCAAAGTTTTAACTTTGATTACAATAAATGATTCTTATTTGTATCAGTTTGACATGCTTTTTGTAGATTTTGGAGGAGTTGACGGGAAGTATATGAAGATGCTTGCTTCAGATGTTCCAACTTTTGTTCAGTTGATGTGGATTCCTTTCTCAGAGTTGGACATCCGCCAACAGTTCATGGTGTCGCTTTCCACATATTTGAATATTAACTTGGACAACAAAAAGCATGTCAGATATCGGCATCATACGATGCACTGTTGGATATTGCTGGTGGAAAAGTTCATATTCATGTATTAATGGCTCTTGCAGCATTTGCATTTGCATTCATAGGGAACTCATTAGAAGGAGGCTTGCTTCTTACATACATTTGCTTGTGAAGAACATTTAGAGACGACGATACATGGACGTTTATTATTATGGAACATATGTACATTCGTTGTTGTTTATTACTTTATCCACACACTCAACTTCTTAATGAATAATTTCTTCAAAAACCCCGTGAATCCACGGGTCTATAAGCTAGTTTACTATATGTGCAAAGATATATCTATATGTTTTGGGGCGGGACTAGAGCTGGCATAACAGGTCCGACACGACACGACACGACACGAACACGATAAGACACGGATCTGTTAAGCCCTCACACGAACACGACACGATAAGCTAATCGTGTCAGATCTTAAAACACGAACACGAACACGAAAATTAACAGGTCACACGAACACGACACGATAAGACACGATAAGAGGTCTTAACAGGTCTTGACACGCTAAAACACGAAATCTTAACAGGTCTTATCGTGTCTTAACAGGTCTTTAACAGGTCTTAACAGGTCTTTAACAGGTCTTAACAGGTCTTATCGTGGCTTATCGTGTCTTAACAGGTTACACGAGGTCAAAACACGAACACGACACGAAATCTTATCGTGTCATCTTATACAAACACGAACACGACACGAAACACGATAAGCCAAACACGAAACCTGTTAACTTCGTGTCGTGTTTTCGTGTTTCGTGTCGAAATTGCCAGCTCTAGGCGGGAACTCGAACCCGAAAAAGTTCATGTTAAGCCCCAAAAACTGCCTCATATAGAATTTTTTACCAAAACTTTTACTATATGTGCAAAGATATATCTATACGTTAAGCCCCAAAATTAACTTTTTACCAAAACTTTTTTTTTTTTTTTTTTTTTTAATGATTTGAAAGTTTTGACCAATATTTGAATTGGTCATTAATAAATTGTTGAAATATATATCTCTTCTCTATCTCTATCTCAACTACTTATAAAAAGTATATATCTTTTCTTAAAACTTGAATCTTTAAATCTTGAAATTTAAATTAATTTAGTTTGCTTAAATTACTCTTAAGTATCCCTTAAACTTAGCAAATCTTTTTTAGAAAACTTGACAACTTAAATTATATCTTTCCTGGATCAATTATAAACTTTACAACCTTTAAAAAACACACACTATATTAATTTTAAAAAACACATGTTTTGTATATTAAAAAACACACGCTTTGCGCTAACATTCGTCTAGTTACATATAATGCACAAATGATCATTAAAAACTTAAAAAATGAGTAATGTTTAATCCTCAAAATACCATTTAAAAAAAAAGATTTTTGAAACAGTTACCTTAAAAATAGTTTCTATTTGTAAAATTAATGTTCTTTCTAAAATTACCCGATCTCTACAATTTTTTTTTTCTTTTTTACAAAATTCATCACGTCTTGTTCTTAATCTAGATCCATATTTCAATCCCAAATTGTCAAAGTAGAACTGGTATAATGTTGTTGTCATCTCGGATGATGATGAAGAGTTGTCAACGTCAATTGCTAAACGTTATACGAAACACTTAACCACAATATCTCAACTATAACTATGTGCCGCTTTAAAATATCGTCGTTATGCACGGATACAGGCCTAGTATGTAGTATATGCATAAAATGATTGCCACCTCTTATAAACTTTGAAAAATATTTAACAGGATACTTTATATATATAGGAAGTAAGATATCGGTAGATTTTACTTTTTTTTTTCTTTGGAACAGCGGATAGTTTTTACTTGTTAGTAGGGTTGTAAATGAATCGGACGAACACGAACGAGTCCTTGTTCATGTTCGTTTATTTAATTTTAACCGAACAAATAAACGAACACAAATGCTTAAATGGACGAATTTTTTTATTCATGTTTGTTTATTAAGAAAATGAGTTGTTCATGTTTGTTTATTAAGACAGAAAATGAATGTTAAACGAACATAAATTATCGAACTAGATGCATCTCTATTCATTAAAAATCATCTTATTTAGTTTCGATATGACTTGGAAGTGAGAGTGATGCAAAGTAGCATTATCAACACATTTGACATGTAGAGGATACAAAATGCCTATGGTTTGCCTAATTTAATGAAATGCATTTAATATATGTATATTCTTATAATTTTAAGACAAAAATTTTATTATGATGCATCTAATTTAAGTCGATGCATCTTCGATACGTGGTTATAATCATTTTTCATCTTCTTATTTAAGGCTTTTTTTCTCATTTGATTCTAACTCATATGGAACAAGCGAACATCATATCCTTCGGCCTGTGAACATATGTACTTAAAGTTTATTAAGAACGAGGGTTTTTACATCCCTCTCTGCTATGTGGCGCGAGTTTTACGTAAAAATTTTTAGTTTGATTACTTATAAAATGTTTTAAACATATACAAAAAAAAAAAAAAAAAAAAAAAAAAAAAAAAAAAAAAAAAAAAAAATTAAGCAATGAACTAAAAATATTAAATTGTTTGCAAAATAGATAAAAAGAAATGCTAATCTAATTATACTTAAAAGTAAAACTATTTGCTACAAATTATACAAAGTTAAAAGTATTTAGGTAATATTAAAATTTTGAACTTAAGGTCAATTTTCGTAAACTGACGTAAGTGACAAAGACTATTTATGTAACTTTTATTTAAGGATGAGAAGTGATATGTACACCACTAAAAATGGTGTGCACACCAATAAATTACACTGATGATGCACACAGTACAATATCCAAATGCAGAATTAGTGGTGTGCACACCAGTTTTAGTGATGTACATATCACTTCCCTTTAAGGATGGTTTCTGTAAAGTTAAGTATCTGGCATGGAAAATTTACAAAACTTATTGTTACATAACTAATTTCTAGATTTAACTGAATGACTGTTTATGTCATTGCATATAACGATGCGGACGTTTTTTGCAATTTACAAAGACTATTTTTTGCAATGCAAGTAAAATAGAATGACATTTTTGCCATTTTTATATTGGGTTTAGGCCCTGCATTTTGTTTGTATTTAAAATTAAAATTAATTGGGACATTTTAGCACATTTAAATTATCTGGAAATGCGCAAACTTGACCCAGCTTTGATAGGTAACAAGTGAAAAAGTCAGTTTTCTAAAATGAAGACAACGCGCAGAATCATCGATCTACTAAACTTTTTTTCTTTTTTTTTTTTTTTTTTTTTTTTTCTTTTTTTAACATCATCGATCTACTAAACTTGCAAGCCATATTTTTGTTCAGAACATTTTTATATATGAGCCATTTATGATAGTATATCACGTAAATGAACCACACACTCGTATTTTACGAAAATGATCTTTTAGCGCGCAAGCATGCACGCTTCTGTTAAATATAAGACAAATTGCTCATCAACAACTCTAGAGTAACCGCGTGTCCAAACAATGTGCGGTGTGCATGCTTTTCAGCGCACATGTTGCCTAGCGTTCACATGATATCCAACGCACTCCATCTTGCGCGCTTCACTTATCAAAATTAATGTGAATTCAACACTTAATGCGCATTTCACTTATCTAATTAATGTGAATCCAACACTTACAATGTGTTCTCAAGTTTGTCGAGGAATGAAAGTGAAAGGAAGCGTTGTTCTTGAGTTTTTAAAAGGAGTGAAAGCAAAGAAATAGTGAAAGCATCTTATATCTTTTTTATATTAAATTTTCACCCTATATTTGTGATGAAACATGAGTAAAGAGAAACATACAAATAATAAGAGAAGTTTTATGACAAATATGAAGTACAACCTGTTTTAAAAGGTGTAATAATTCACAAAAATCAAGAATATAATAAGCTACCACATTTTTTTCTTTTTCTTTCCTTTAGACCATGCGGTAACGTAACCTCCACCCTGAGTTAAAACTTAACCGGGCAAGAAAAATAGGGTGTGTTAACTTACCGGGTATCAAAGACAAGAGGTGTGTTAAGTTGGATGGGCAAGCACTTAACGTGCGTTAAGCCAGGCAAAGCAAAAAAAAAAAGAAAAAATTTTCATCCCACCCCCTCTAACGGGGTTGAAATTGAAAATAATAATTTAGGTGAAGGTGAGTTATAGGTGAGTTATGTTACCGGGGTGGAAAGTCAAGAGTTAAGGTTAAAAGGGAAAAGTCGATGTGACGCTGACGTGGCAGTGCGTTAAGATTTAACTCGTGGTTACCTTACCACATGCTCTTAGAGCATCTACAATGCATAAAGTTTTAAAGACTTGATTTATTTAATACATAAGCTTTTTAATTAATTTTTATTATCAAAAAGTCATGTTGTAAATCTTCCTCCAATGCAAAAACTAGTCCAAAAGCTTTTCATTAATAGAGATTAAGGGCACGTTTGGTAGAGAGAAATTCAGAGATATGAAATGAAGCAGAGATTAGAAATTCAGAGAATAGAAATCAGTAGAGAATTTTGATGGATTCCATTGTTTGGTAACTATAGTGACATGAAACGAGAAATAACAAAAAAATTATTATTATTATTATTCTTTTTTTACAATATTATATAAAAACTGAAGAAACATAAGAAACAACAGGACAACAATCATGAGAAATAAAATTAAAGATCATCATTTGATATGAAACTACTTTTTGATCTTATAAGAAAGATTTTTTATTGTCCCATATCAAACATGTTAAATTAACCTAAACCAGTAGTTTGAAAAATTGCTTGAGAAAAACCTGCAAATTAGGAAGATACTTGTGATCGCAACTTGTTATTTCTATTATACAAATCTTGAAAATATTAATTATAATAATTTTAAGATCAATAAAAAAACATCAAATAAAAATAAAACCAAATTAGATAAAATACCCAACAACTTGAGATCTAGAAATTAACCAAGATACAAAACTTTACAAAAAGCAAATCAATCATATTGCTCTTCAATTTCGTGAAAGAAAAAAAAAATGATCTGTATTAATCAAAGATGCAATTTCTCACAACCACAACTATGGATCGAACAAGATAAGAAGTAGAAGGGTTCAGCAGGACAATAACAACCAACGGGCGGTAACGAAGATCGTCGGAAAAATGGATTGAAGTAGAGAGCTGTTGAGGGGTTTGGTGACATTTGTTTTTAAGATTGGTGTAAAATGTGGATGTCACGTGCATATGTTGACTTATACTCCCTCCTTTTAAAAAGCAACAGGAACATTGTGGTAGAGAAATTCAATTTCCATCCCAAAATGGGTGGAAATAAAAATACACTAGAAGCAACTCTCGAGAATTCCAAATTCTCCGCCTCCCCATTTCTTTAACGTACCAAACAAGAGAAATGTGAGCAATTCCAATTCTCCCACTTCTTTTCCCCCTACCAAACACACCCTAAGTGGAAACTAAAGCTTTCAAACACTTGAAAAACTACAAGCTTTTACTAAAAGTTTTATAAAAAGTTTTAATTGAAATGCTAAAAAGTCTTTAGAAATGCTTTTACAAATAGTAAAAAGCTTTTTAAAAATAATGCTTTACGGATGCTCTTAGTTTAAGCTCTAAAACTTAAGAATAATATCAACTTTTGTTTCCTCTCGTCCCTTTATTTCTTATAATTTTTTTCTTTACTTTACGGTACTCTTTAAAAAAACTTGAGAAATAGTGTTTATGCGTGCTTTACTTATTAATGTGAGGTGATTTGCACACTTCACTAATTGCTTTGCACACTCAAAACTATTGTTTCTTTATATTTATACCCTTGTAGAGGTGAATATGAGTAAAGGGTGTTTACCAAAGAGCTATGCTACAACCATAAAAGATCTACAACAAAACATCCACACAAATGAGGTGTATGAACAATCTTTGCATGTATTGTCGTTGAGGCATGGAGATGGGAAGCAATCATGTGTTTTGGAAAAGCAAGAAGCAATATAAAAAATAAAATTAGGTGAGGCATGGAATCATGGTTGCCACTAAAAAAGTATGGTGAGGCATGAGAGATGCATAGAATGAGGTGACAGGATATTATTGGTGGGTGGTGAGACATGGGGATGCATGAGATCATGATTACCACCCCCCTTATGTTGATTGGGTTAATAAAAAAGAAGAGAGAGAAATTATTGCAAAAGCTACCAATCAAAATATGACACCACATTTAGTGGGTGTTTTTTTTGTAAATCTTTTGTGGTTGTATCATAGTTCGTTTACCAAATTAAGTGGCTTCATATAAATTTCTTAATTAGCCTCTTATTTGGGGAGAGAGAAGCTTTAATGCTTCCTCTAATTAAGAGGCATGAACGGTGTGGGCCCACATTTCTTCCCTATTAAGAAGAAGGGTTTTATTAAACACTGCCCACTGGACAATGTTTAAGCAACATTAAATAATCTGTTTTTTTTATATTTAAAGTAATTATGCATTTAATGAACAATAAATGAACATAAAAATTAACTTAAATATATATGATTTTTGATTTAATTAAGTCAAAATTTCTTTTTATATTGATATTAAACATTGCCCAGTGGGCATTGTTTAGCAAAACCCTAAGAAAAAAGGAAACACTCTTAAAAGTGATCTAAGGATATAGATGTCAAGACAAAATACTTTTGAGTCTACAAATCAATTAGTAGAGCTCTCCTTATTAATATATATGAATTAGTAATTTTAAAATATATCATCCACCAATTACAACCGCAGGCATACAAGTTGACATTTGTTTTAATATTGAAGCATACATGGCATATATGCATACAAGTTGGCTGATCCAGATGCATACAAGTTGGCATTGGTTTTATATATCGGGTATGTTTGGCGAAAGTAACTGTTGCTGGAGATGGTGCTGGTACTGGAGATTATAAAAAAAGATTATTTTTATAAGCTACATGAAGTAACTTTTGGTTTTAAGAGATTATGAAAGATTATTTTATTTAGAATCTCTTATAAGTTATGTCTGCCAAATAAAGATTATTTTTTAAGTAGCTTATTTTTTGAAAAAATAAGCACAATCTTCCAACAATCTTGTGTGTCAAACATAGCCATCATCAACCAATTACAACCACATGCATACAGGTTGACATTAGTTTAAATTGATTGGTTTTAGCTAGAGGCGCGCGCGAGTGACACGCATGAATGCGCGGAAGTCTATACTCGTAAATAGGGGTGTCAGTAGGGTCGGGTTGACCCGACCCGAACCCGATAACGCTTATCGGGTCGGGTCAAATCGGGTCAAAAATCTAATCGGGTTGTTTTAGAAGCCCAATGTCTCTAACGTTTGGTTACCCCAGACGTATACATTCAAAGAAACTTTCAACTATGTTGACTTTCATCTCTTTCCTAAACAAAGCTGACATACGTATTATTGTATTGTGTTATAACTTCTGTGATGTAGATGTATACAAGTATGGCGTGTATTAGTTCGACTTATGTTACTATTGGTACATATTTATTATATTCTGAAGTGCAAGTCTGCATGAAATGCAAGTCTGCAAAAACTTGATTTTTAAGTAGTTTGTAGATTAGCATTCAAAAGTCAATTGAATAAACTTTATTACTATACTGTATGAAATGCTAAACTTACAAACATAAGTTACTGACAGAAACTCGCATTTAATCGGGTCACCCGATAACCCGAATCACCCGACCCGACATAACCCGACCCGAATCTCACCCGAACCCGATAACCCGATTGTTAATCGGGTCGGGTTGCGAGTCACTTTTAAAAAATTCAAAACCCGACTCAACCCGATAACCCGACCCGATAACACCCCTACTCGTAAAATAGAGAAATATGGTTTGGTTTCGTAAATGGTGTGTGGTATAAGACTTATTTGGTAATTTGGTTATTTTTGTTTCATTGATAACATTCAGAAAAATAGACAAGAAAAATGTACATGCATTATGAAGTGACTCAATTTGATATATTATCAAACGCCTAACAAATTATAAACCGAGCGCATCGTTTACAAACCTGCCGTTTCTTCATCTAGAACCATGGAAATGTAGTTGCGAGATGATGAACCCTCTGTGTCATCTCCTAGTCCGTCTTCTGGCCGGACCATGACAGAACTTTGCATGAGCAGTTGAAGAAATGTGATCATGCGCCAGTTGATGAGCGCCCTTGATTTGTTAACTTTTTCTATCATTGATGATCTGAAACAGGGGCGGAGCTACGCCTTGGCTACCTGTGGCACGGGCCACATACGGTTTTGGCCGACCAAGTGTAGTTTTTTGTGATTTTTTTTTGATTTCCGAGAGTGCTACACCCCAGGGCCCTGGCATGGGCAGGCTGGGCGACAGTTTTTTGGTTTTTCCACACTAATTTTTCTGGTGAAAGCACTTTTTTTGTTACATATTTGCAATCATGTCAGCCTCTGTTACATTTTGCTTTAGGTCTGCCGCGATAGATGCTTTGTATTATATTTATGGTTGATATACAAATATCAAATAATTTAGTAAATTAACGGTTCTTTGCAAAACTTGTTAGTTTTAAGATAATACATAATTTTGAAAAAACTCATAATCAATTCATACTTATCATTTCTTACCTTTTGCAAAATGATAGTTTTATCTTGAATTATTTAATTATTTTTTAATCAAGTTTGTAATAAAAACCTGAAGATAAAATATAAACGCGAGCAAATTCATATATTTATTTTTAGTAGTTGCTAATTAATTTAGAACAATTCGAAATAAAAAGGTGGACAAATAATTTGCGACTGATGAACTATTTTGATATTATTAACATGCGAAGGTTACTTTTTATTGTAGAGATATATCATATCTTTAGTTGAGTAACTAAATATGTACAAGTTTCGTCTTTTTTTTTTTTTTTTTTTTTTTTTTCTTTTTTTTTAAATGCAAAATTAAAACAAACTTTATGATATATAATTTGTCCTATAGTCAGAAAACTCTCATTGATGGATAGAATAACTTAGCTTGAAAAATATTAATTAGTTGCTATTGTAATACTACCTCTGTCCCAAAATATAAGTTCAGTTTGACTTTTTTAATTGAACTTTGACCGTAAATATTTTTGTTTGTATTATATATCACTTGATAAAAATTTTACCAAATAAAAATACATATAAAACACTATTTATTTATAAATTTTGTGTGTGTGTATATATATATATATATATATATATATATATTGGGTATGGTTCTAGGACTAAGGATCAAATGAGAAGAATTATTAAAATAAGAAGGATGAGAAATAATTATAACTACATATTAGAGATGCATTAGTTTGAATTAGATGCATCTCTAATCTTTTAGATGTATCATAATATATTTTCTAGCTAAAAATTAGATGCATATACATATATTAGATACATTTCATCAAGTTAGACGAATCCTATGTATTTTTCGTTCTCTGCGGGTCAAATTTGTTGATAATACTACTTTGCATCGTTTTCACTTCAAAATTACCTTTGAAACTAATTGTGATGCATTTAAATGAATAGAGATGCATCTAATTCAAGTCGATGCATCTCAAATATGCGGTTATAGTTATTTCTCATTCTTCTCATTTTAAGTTTTCTTCTCACTGGATCCTTACCCATGGTTCTAGAGAAAAGTGCATTTTGGTAGAAAAGTGAGAAAATAACTGTGATGCACTAAAATAAACATTGATGCACTAAAATAAAAATTGGTGCATCACAGTTAAAAATTTTAGTGTATCACAGCTATTTTCTCACTTTTCTACCGAAATGCACTTTTAAAATAAACCAAGATATTACAACATGAACCAACTGTTCATGAGTCAAACAACATACCAAAAGTATGAATTAAACTTTATAAATCAATAAAACTTGAAAGATATACAAAAAATGAGCTTACTTTTTCAGTTGATGTTGAGTATTCATCCCTCTTCTTCAATTTCCAGCTTCATATACAACATTCCCATCGAACGTGCTCTATTTATTGGTCACTTCAACGTCATCTTTCACAATTAATAATGAGATGAGCTGGTATGAAAGCATTTTATTTATTAGAGGTATGGGATATTGCTTTGAGATATCGAATATAATAGACAAGGACTCGTTTGGGCAGCTCTTTGGATAGATGGTATATACTGCATCCTGCAAAGTGAAAATGAAGGCGCATGTGATAACCGTAAATGTTATTATTAATAGTATTGGCCGGTAGTTAATTGCAGTGTTCTAAAGGGCGCCCTAAGGCGCCGCCAAAGAGCCACAAAATATACCTTGGCGGCTAATCTAGGCGTGACTCAAAAAGGCGAGAAAAGGCGTGCCTTTTGATAAGACGTGGCGCTATTTTTGGAATCAGTTTATTTTATTTATTTTTTTATTATTTCTTATTTTTTTTGAAATGTTTTGAACTAGTATTTGGAATTTGGGCTATTTGATATATGAGTCTGGTAATTATATAGTAAGTAGTAGTCTAAATGTCTAATATAGTACGACTAATATGATCTAAAATTATAAATACATAAATCTATAAATATTTTTTTGCCGTTTTAGTGACGCCTTATAAAACGCAAAGGCTCCGCCAAAGCGTGTAAGACTTGAGGCGCGGCCTTGCCGCCACACCACGCCTTACGCCTTTTATAACCTTGACATAATTGTATCTATAATACAACTAAGAACAAGTAATTACTGTTTAGTTGAGAATTATTATTTAAAAATTATCCCGTTTCAAAATTGTGGCTAAAAAGTCATAAACATGCAATCCGTTACAATTTCAAGCCTTGAAAAGATAACTGCGCTCGTTCCATATTGATTTAAAATTATTTGAGGACTAAACTTTTTTTATATATTAAGAGACTAATTTTCACCCTTCATCTTCTCTCCATCTTTATTTGATCTAATGGATGAGATTAATACCAACAATTTAAAAAACTCACTTTTATTTATTTTATTCAAATATTAATATTTTTCAAACTGTTAATCGTTAAGCAATATATATATATATATATATATATATATATATATATATATATATATATATATATGGGATATGTTAGCTACAATTATTGTAGCCAACTAGCTACAATCCTTCACTAAAATTACATAAGAAAATATTCAGGACCCACAAAAATAAATCAGGGACCCACAAATGTACTCAGGGACCCACAAAATGTAGCACAAAATTGTAGGGAATTAGCTACAATAAATTGTAGCTAATATATATATATATATATATATATATATATATATATATATATATATATATATATACCGTTACGACGAGCATTTAATTATCTTTTTATAGATAGGCACTTTGATATATTTTTGACAATTTTTTTTCGTTTCTTTCACGTTTTTTTTCGTTGCCGAAAAAATCACATATGATATATCATATATGATATTACATATCATATATAATTTTTTCGGCCACGCAAAAATCGTGAAAAAAACGATTTTTTTTTTTTTTTTTTTTTTTTTTTTTTCCGAAAGTATATCAAAGTGCTCATGTATAGAAAGATAATTAAATGTTCGTCGGGATGGTATAATTATTTTCGCTTAACGATTAACAGTTTAAGAGATATTTGAATTATTAAAAATGGTTGAAATATTAAAAGGCTTTTAATCTCAACCATTGATTTCTTTTTAAATGGATGGTGGGGATGAGTAACTTGGTATGTAAGAAAAATTTGGTATTTAATATAACTCTCCTCTTCCATATTTATGGGTCATCTATTTATTAAAAATCTTTCACTATCGCTAAACTTATAGGCTCAAAACAAATACGTAGTAATACTAAGGGCATCCACTATTATTGTTTATGAAAATGATTATAAAGTTATGAAGAAGTTTATGAAAAGGTTTATAAAGTTATGAAGAAGTTTAGAAATTTGTAAATTATAGTGAACATCTATTTCAAGCTAACTATTTTCGTAGCCGTTATATAATATTTGATGCAAAATATATAAATGGATTGTGTTTTAAGTATATTTTTCGATTTAATAATTTTTCATCAAATATTATATAAAAAAAAATTGAGGTCAAAGATGAACGAGTTTGACTCTTAAAAGTCAAACTGGACACTTATTTTGAGACGGATGAAGTAATATCAAAACACAATTACAAACCTTTAGAAAAGTTTATCATAATAGATGCCCTAACAAATTAAAACATACAATAAACCAAACACATTCATAATTGTTATGTGTTGAAAGTCAAATAAAGAAAGACCTCACGTGCTAGGCATGTGAGCCCTCTCAAACCAACAAACTGACCCAAACCAACTTTCCTGCCCAAATTGTGTAGTTTAAATATTTGTATCAATTCTCATTTGTAACTAGTTCTGATTTGATTTCTTCTCTTTGTATAACCGGAATTAGTCAACACATTCAACCAGTAATTCATGATAGTAAATGAACTTGAAGCAAGAATGGTTAAAGGGTTTTGTTATTAATTAATGAAAGTTTACAATGAATACCAATAGAAGAATCAAATCAAAACAAGTTACAAATGAGAATTGAGACAAGTATTTAAACTACACAATTTGGGCGGGAAAGTTGGTTTGGGTCTGTTTGTTGGTTTGAGCGGGCTCACATGCCTAGCACGTGAGGTCTTTTTTTTATTTGTTTTTCAACACATAACAATAATTAAACACTAAAAAAAACACTCTCTTTAAATTAGAAAGTAAATGGGGGTAGTGTAGTTCGTCGAACATGGGGCATTTTTGGAGCGTATAAATGAAGAAATGACTTGCATAATGCGGTGACTATGGTGAAGAATGTGACGTTGATGCAATGACGAGAATTCTGAAGGGGAGATCAAGAATGGTGGGTTATGCTTACTTGTCTGCATTCGACGCAAAATAAATCTGCGGTGTTTTTCGAAAATGAGAATTGCAGTGAACTCCTGAAAAACACCAGATACACCATCCACAAGAAAATATAATAAATAGACATATATGCATGTGTGTAGGAGAGTTAAAGATGAAGATGGTTATATATGCTTTTAGTTTAGGAGATAGCTAGAGAAAAGAGAGACATACATGTATTAGCTAATTGACGTTTTGGAAATTCCAATTGTTTTTGTTGCAACTAATGAAAGCTTTTAGCCTTTTGAAATGCTATATAGAAAATAAACTCGTTAATATAAGCTTTCTACTCATAAATTTGTGACATAGAATTTTTCTTTCTTTAGCTCACGGGGTCATGGCGATTAAATGATTTGAAAAATTAACATACGCAAATCTTGCTGACAGATTCATGTTTTAGAAAGCCACTGCTAAATATCAATCTTAACCAATTAGAAAGTCACTGCAACGCGTGACCCAGCTCTCCTCGTTTAATAACATGTACAAAGACGAATATTAACAGATGAACCTTATATTTTACAGGAATAGTTACATTTATTGTCCAAAATTAGGTCCCTAGTTGTCTTTTGTACCAGATTATTATGTATTTGGTTTTTGTTTTTAGTGAGGATAAGATTGAAGAACTAGCTAAAGAGTATTATAAGATATATATATGCCCAAGCCCATTTGTGAGTTTAGGGTTTCTAGGGTTTCATATATAATCACCATTATATAACGCATAACACCTCAAGGGATTTACATTATCTTACATGGTATCCGAGATTTAGGTAAGATCCGCCTACAAATTTGCATTATCTAACAAAGAGTACATGGAGCATTAGGAGCATGACAAAAGGACCCGAATCAAGAAAATGTGGCTTATTTTTCTCTACGGTGTATAGATATTTCCACGTCTATGCCATATAAGCTATGTCTATTTATTAATTTTGTCTTAGGTTTCTCTACGTCGTAGAGGCATTTGTCTCCGTAGGCCGCAAAGCTCTCAAATAAGGATTTTTCATCCATCAAACATCTTTACATCGTAGAAGGAAAACCATTTCTACACGATAAATAGCTCGATAGCTTAGATTCCAATTACAGTTTGAGTCGGTTTTTGCTTTGTTTTAATTACGTATTCAGTTTTTCCCCAAGTTTTACTTCTTTAACAATATAGGGCTTGGGTTCATTGTTTAAACAATCAATTGTTGATATATTATTGACTCTTTGTGTTTAAATACTTTGTGATTTTGGTTAACCCATGTTAAGGTTTTAATACAAATTTTGTAATACGTCAGTTGGCATCAGAGACTTTTGGTATCCTGATGATGAAGGATGCAAAGATTCAAAATACCTACTATTAGTGGGGTACGGTCGCGTGAAGACATGAATCGTGCAATCACTGATCTTGGATCCCAATTCGCGAGTATGTCCACTGCTATCAACGAATTACGATCCGCGATCATATACAAGTATGGTAACCATTCAAATCATGAGGGACAATCACGGTAATCGTAGATTTTGTACTAGCAATAAGGGTTTCTTTAAAAATCATGAGCGTGACTATTCTCCTAAACAAGTATGAAGACAAGAGGAATTCGGGCCTTCAGATGAGAAAGAAGATAGAGACTATGGGTTTTTTTATGGAGGTCTAAGAGAAGGAAATCGTAGGACTATGGTTGTTACTATAAAGAATGATAATGGGCATGGGCATGGGCATGGGTATGGTGAGAGGCAAGGGTATCGTGTCATAGCCGAGATTCCCAATTTTGTTGGAAATATTGATATTGAAGCATTGTTGGATTAATTGTAGGAAGTTGGCAAGTTCTTTGATATTATGGATGTCCCTGAGAAGAGCAAGTAAAGATTGTGGCTTATAAATTACGTGGAAGGGCTGGAGCTTGGTGGCAACGTGAAAAAGACAACCGTAGGAGACAAGGAAAATAACCCGTGGATGCTTTGACAAGAATGAAAAGAGTGATTAAAGGTAGGTTTTTACCACCGGACATTGAACAAATTTTATTCCAAGAATAACATAATTGTCTTCAAGAGAATTGTGGCCGAATATACTAGTGAATTTTGAAGGCTAGAAGCCCGTTGTAATTTGAAAGCGACTAGATATGTAAATGGGTTAAATGCAACAATTCAAGATACGTTATGTTTGATTTCTGTTTTGTCTGTGGATCAAGCTTAAAACATAGCTATGAATGCTAAAAGGATGGCTTCATAATCCATTCTTGGGGATAGGAGTTCAACCGGAGAAAGTTCTGGTACTTTGACTAGTCATGGGGGTCGCCCTAATTAAAGCCTTGTCAACCCCTGGACTCGGCTTTGTAAAACCCAAACCAAGATAAAAAAAACTCCTCCATCGAGAAAACAAATGTTCCTAAACCTCGGTCTACAACTCCTCTACCGAGAAGTAACTTGAGAAGACAAAGTTATCTAAGTAACTATCCCATAACTTGGAATAACCTTCAACAACGAAGTTACTCACCGTAGGAAATTTGTGCTCCGTGTAGAACCGTCAGGGGGGGGGGGGGTGAATACGGTTTCTTAGGCTTTTTGAATGTTAAAAAACTTTAAGCCGTAAGAGTCACCAAGTGGTTGTACAATAATCCAACAATCACAAACACAACCTGTTGATATAAATAATGCTTAAAAATGTTATTAATATCTCTCAATAAACCTATGTTTTGATAATCACAAAACTTAAATCAAATTAAGTCAAGATTAAGAAGTAAACAAGTATTTGGTAACAAATATTTACTTCTACATCTAATATCACTTAAGGTATGCATAAACTAAGCATCTTATGCATTACATGATCAAAGGAAATTTTGTCTAAAGACATAACATCTTATAAAATGATATAAACATTTTATATATATTTGTAAATCATTTTTGGTAATGCCATATTAAACCACAAAGATATGATTTCAAATTTCCAACCAAAAAGGGCAAATTTTATCTAGAAAAACTTTTCCAACGTTCAGGAGGGCGGCCCCCTTAATTTTACTAGGCAGCCCCCTTAATGATTAAGGGGACCGACCCCTAATTAAGGGGACCGGCACGCTCCCGAACAGTAAAATCTGGCCCTATAAATATTGGATCATTTCACACATTTTCCTCACCTTTTGGCACTATAAACTTTCTGATCCAACTTCTATCTCTAGATCTAAAATCCTTTGATCATATAATTCATAAGTCTTTGTTTTCAAGTGATCCAAAGCTTCATCCATTCAAGTGCAAGAAGAAGAACACTCCTCTACATCCATCTAATTGTAGTAGTGTTGTGAATAGCTTGTTTCATATTGTAGTTGTGGTAGATATTTGTAAAAGTGTTGTGTAAATTTGTTGTGTGTAGAAAATAGGTGTGTTGTAAAGTAGTTTAGTAGTTGTGAATTAGTTGTGCATAGAAGAAGGTGTGAAGTTGTGAAGGTGTGAAGAAGGTGTGAAGCCTTGAAGAAGTTGTGAAGTTGTGAAGAAGGTGTGAAGCCTTGAAGAAGTCGTGAGATTGGTTCTAGCTACGACTAGAACTCGACATTTAGCTTAGTGTCGTTAACTCGTGTAAGCCAAGGTGTGTAAGGTTTCTCCACCATAAGGAGTTTGTTGACATAGTGAAGAAAACTCTCGAGTGTGGTACTCGGGGAGTGGAGTAGGGCAAGGAAGGTGTCCTTGTAGCCGAACCACTATAAATTCTCGTGTTGTGGTTTGATCTTTCTAACTCTATCCTTTCTTCGTTACATTTCAATACTTTCATTACTTGATTAGAATTGCTTATATTGATTGTCATTTGAATTCACTTGAGATCGAATCGAAAGTTTTTAATAACCTACAAAATATTTTGGTAACAAACTTTTAAAAGGACGTAAAACTATTCAACCCCCCTTCTAGTTTTCCACAATTGGTATCAGGAGCCACGTCTAGCAAGATCTTTAAAATATATTGTATTTTAAAACTTGTAACGATATATGGAATCTGAAAAATATTTAGAAGGGCAATCTATGCAAAGACCACCACTATTTGAAAGTGATGGATTTTTATATTGGAAAAATCGATTCAAAACTTATGTGAAGTCAAAAGATCTAGATCTTTGGCATGTTATTACTAATGGTGATTTTTTACCTATTCAAAATAACCCTGAAACTAAGAAAGATGAAATCGTACCTTTTGAAAAACAAAATGATGATTTAAAAAGAAAACTTGCTAAAAATAATGAAGCAAAAATGGTTATTTATAATGCGCTACCACGTAAAGAGTACGAAAGGATCTTTATGTGTGAAACCGCAAAAGAAATTTGGAACTCTTTATTAATAACTCACCAAGGTAATAGTCAAGTCAAAGATAATAAGATAGATCTACTTGTTCAACAATATGAGCAATTCACGATTCCGGAAGAGGAATCAATTGATAATGCGTTTGCTAGATTTAACACTATCATCACAAGTTTAAAAGCACTTGATGAGAATTTTTCTAGTAAGAATTTTGTTAGGAAGTTTCTTAGGGCTCTTCATCCAAAATGGCGAGCTAAAGTGACGGCTATTGAAGAATCGAAGAATTTGTCAACATTGCAACTTGATGAATTAATTGGAAATCTAAAAGTTTACGAAGTCATCATTAAGAAGGACTCCGAAATGGTCAAAGAAAAACGAGAGCAAAGCAAGTCAATCGCCTTGAAAGCTAGAAAGGAATCTAGTATCGAAGATAGCTCATCTTCCGAAAGTGATGACGAAGAATACGCCATGGCCGTAAGAGATTTCAAGAAATTCTTCAAAAGGTGAGGAAGATTCGTAAGACAACCGCATGATGAAAAGAAAACATTTCAAAAGAGTAAAGATGACAAGAACAACAAGATTGAAAGAAAGTGTTTCAAGTGTGGTGATCCAAATCACCTCATCGGAAAATGTCCAATGATGACAAGAGATCAAAATCAAAGAGCTTTTGTTGGAGGTGCTTGGAGTGATAGTGATGAAGATGAGAAAGAAACGACAAAAGAAGAAAAGTGTCTTATGGCAAATACATCAAATGAGGTACGTTCCGAAACCGAATATTTTAGTGATGAAAGTTTATCATTAGATGAAAAAGATCTAGATAATGAATATAATAGGCTATGCAAATTAGGACAACTAGTAATGGCTAAAAACAAATCACTAAAATACATAAACAATCAATTGGAAAATGAAGTACTTGAACTAAAAATTAAAATACATCAACTTGAAAAAGGTAAAGAAATTTTTGAAGAATGCAAATCATGTCAAGTGCTTAAAGATGAAAACGAAATACTTAGGGAAGAAATTCGCAAACTTAATAAAATTAAAAATAGTAGTCACTCACTTAATAAAATAATAAGTATTCAAAGAACATCCGGAGATAAAACCGGTTTAGGATTTAACTCAAATGAAGCTTCAACAAGTGAGATTAAAAATGTCAAATTTGAAAATGAACCTAACGAACAAAAACCTCTAAAATCTAATCCAAAGTATATACTTGTAAATGATAGAAAAATACCTCTTGCCAACAATGAAGAAGTAAAAGCTTTTTACAAACCGTCTTTAAAAAACGAGGTAGGATCTTCTAAATCTAAGACAAGATCTAAAACACCACCACCTAGAAAATCAAATAATTCTAAACCTAGGTCTAAAACACCTCAACCAAGAAGAAACCAAAATAGGCAAAACTATAATAACAATAGTAATCAAATGTGGAACTACCAACAAAGCTACAATCCTTGGGGTATACTACCACCTTTCATGCATCCTAGTCAAATGTTAAACATGTTTGGACCAAACAACTTTGGACCAAAGAGACAATGGGGATCGAATGGCTAGATGAACATTCTTTGAGGCAATCTTGAAGTTTCTCTCAACATAGATTTTTCAAAGTCTATGTGTCATCTTGATGATTTTGAAGATTTTTTGAAGACCACCGGGTACGCCATTCTTTCATAACTCATTGCCATATTTAGATAAATAAGCTTTAGTTAATTACATTGTGTGCATAGATATAGCTTGCCTTTTTCTCTCTACTTGTTCGATCATATATATACTTATTTACATATATATATACTCCTATACTTAATATATATATATATATATATATATATATATATATATATATATATATATATATATATATATATATATATATATATATATATATATAATTGCTTGCACATAACCTAGATACGTCATTAGTTGACTCATGATGATGAAGGGATATGAGTCAAGTGGACTTTTATCATGCAAGAACGCCTTCGCACGTGAACACTATGGATGAAACAAACTCCTCTCGCCGACTATATCCTATCTCCGCTACTATCTTTCAAACCTCACCCATCAACCCATCTTTCACTCACATTTATACTTATATATATATATATATATATATATATATATATATATATATATATATATATATATATATATATATATATATATATATATATATATACACTTATTCACATATTCCCGAACACACCTCAAACCCTTCATCAACTTAACACTTTGATCATTTTATCCAAAATTGTCAAAGGTACATTTTAATTATCGAAACGGTAATTGAAAATTGTTAAGAATTTTATCATCGTGCCAATAAACTTTTACGTATTTTTGATATATTATAAATCTAATTATATACGTATAAATATTTTTGTTCCAGAAACTAATTCCGCGAAATTTCGAAAATTTAAAGGCGGCCCCCTTAATAATTAAGGGGACCGGCTTGTTATCGAGGGCGGTCCCCTTAATGTTTAAGGGGACCGGCCATCTGACACTTCCAAATATGTTTTCCATCTTATTTCCATTCCCAAACACCCCATTTGCTCATTCATCTCTTCCCATTGCTGCTGAGTACGAACCAAAACACCCAAAAACATCAAAATCCTCCACCATATCATCAATCCGGGGTTGTTTCGCAAGGGGCAAACATCAACCAAACATATAACAACATCTTTTGTAAGTTTTTCAACATGCATTTCATCACATTTCATTCGATTTGGTGTCTAATCAATAATTATGCATTTTATTAAAATTAATTTTAATTCGAATTTAAGTGTAATAGAAGCTAGAAATTGAACTACTAAATGCTTCTCATAGGATTAGGATGATGTATTGCAACTCAAATTTAGTATAACATATCATTTTGTCAAAATCATTAATCGCCTATAAACCCTTGTTAAATTTTATTTTTCAAGAGGCACATTGTTGATATAACTCTTAAAAACTACTTAAAACTTACTACATTACATTGTTTTAACATTCTAAACAATTAAAACATACTTCTCAATTTGTTATAAAATGGTTCATGAAGACAACATGGGCGTTTGGTTCATGAACAAACTATAACTATATGTTGTTATTTGAAACTTAAAACTAGTTCATAAAACTTGTTAATACAACTAGAATCAATAGACATCGTCAAGATATATAATCAATATATATATATATATATATATATATATATATATATATATATATATATATATATATATATATATATATATATATATATATATATATATATATATATATATATATATATATATATATATATATATATATATATATATTGATATTTTAGGATAATTTTATCTAGTTAAGGGAGCGTTTGGTTTATCTCGATAATGATATTTTTGAAAAATAAAATTCGCATTTTAATCTTTTAAACAAGCTTATGTTGTGTCAAACTCTTACGAAATAGAAGATATATAATCTAATATATATCTAGCCTTATTTCGAAATGAATTATGATATCATACTCTTTGATATTATATATTCTAAACGAGTTTAAAATCAAAATAAAAGGAACATTATGAAACTACTTCATTGAATATTTTTTTTGTGTCGAAGTAGAATTTCGTTCCACATATATTGCATATAATTATATATACATATATATAACATATGCATGATAGTTATTTTTATATTAATCCTATTTTTGTTGTTATATTGTTTAGGTGAAAATGCCTAAGACCACGGTTGGTGATGTATCGAAAACCAAACATTACATTCCAAATGTCTCTTCTACTCCCGACATGTCTCCTTCAGTTGCATGTTTCTATCGTCCTATTGAAAATAGAAACATTCACGAAGGACGAATTGTCGATCCATCTTTCTATGAAAATGATCAAACCGAACGAATGTTCACCAATATTCGTTTCGAATGTCTTCTCCAAATCAACGAACCAATCATTCCTCGTTTTGTCCTCAATTTGTATAGCCAAGTGATGGTGCAAACCGATCCCTATGGCAATATCCTCATTTCTTTCATGATTCAAAATCAATTCATCACTCTTACTCTTGCTCAATTTGGTCAAATTCTTCGAATCCCATATAACGGCCAAGCCGTTTTCTCTAATGAATGGGATCTTTCCTCTCTTGAAAGAAATCGTCCTCAGGATGGCCCCTACTATTCTGAGATTCCTAGTCCTGAAGACATTCGTCGAATGCTTGAACTAGAACGTCGTACGACTAGTCGAGTAATCAAGTCGAAGAATGTCGATATTCATGCCAATCAAATCCTCCTCAAAGAGCTAAGCCAAGATATGAAGAAGTGGGAAGAACTCATTCGAGAGAATTCGTTTGGTACTGGTGGTCACCGTGATCATGTCACGGCAAGCATTGCCCACATGCTTTATTGTGTTATTGCTGAAGAGCAATACAATTTGGCTTATCTTTTTATTCATCGAATCATGTCTGCCAAAAACACCCCTAATGCCAATCTTCCTTACGGTATGTTCCTTACACACCTTTATCGTTATGTCATGGAACATTACCCTCATCTTCAAAGAGATTACTACGTTCAAATCCTTCCTACCTTGAACCAACTCACTCTTGTTCGTACTCGTCGTCCTCGTAGTGACAAAGGAAAATCTCGTGTTCCTTTGTACTCTAGGCCTCGTGGTTCTACATCTCATCGTGATGATGATGATGATGAGGAGGAAGACACCTCACGTGTTAGTACTCCATCCCCCACGACCTTTGTTGAAGGTCTTTCCGATATTGATGATACCGAGTATCAAATTCCTCTTCCTCATGAACGTACCGATGAACTTCTCTTCACTCGTCAAACGTCTATCATCAACCGTAAAAAACAAATGCATGAAGAACTTCATGGAGGATTCAAATCCATTGGGAAAATGTTTAGGAAGATGCTTGGAAAGAAAAAGAAGTAGAAGATATTGACATGTTGCTACTTGTTATCACTTGTTTCCTTTAGACATTTGTATGGTTTGCCATTTGTCCGATTTATTTGGAAATACTTGTGTTTTTTCTTGTGTTATTTGGAATGATGTTTAGACTTTTATTATTGTCATGCTTCTATAATAATGTTATGCCATGCTTCTTTTATGGATTATAATATGTTGATTTGCATGCAAAATTTGATTTTATATATATATATATATATATATATATATATATATATATATATATATATATATATATATATATATATATATATATATATATATATATATATATATATATATGTTTATATATCATCATTCCTAGAGTATGTACTTCTAATAGAGCTTGCTGGAAAAACACACTTGAAAAATCACCAAATTTTGCAAATTTTGGGTTTCTGGTCGTCTGGGAAAACACCAGATGGGCGGACCCCTTAATTCCCTAGGCGGTCCCCTTAATTATTAAGGGGGCCGGCATACAATTAAGGGGACCGGCCATCTGGAACTGGATTCACTGTTTTCTTTTGCATCTTGTGAACCCTTTCTCTAGTTTCAGCTACCATTTCCCATTTTAACCCAACTGATTTTAGAATCTCATTCAACCATTTCAAATACATACCTAAATCAACCATTTCCATACTATAAATTCCCTCCACAATCACCATTCTTCATCTCATCATTCACCATCTTAATCATCATGACTCCACCAAGCACCTCACACTCCAAAACCTCCAAGAAACAAAAACTTGTGGTCATCCCCCCAAAACAACTCTTCATTGATTTAACAAATGAAGACAACAAAACACCATCACCTCCACCCAAATGCTCATCCCCAAGTGCACCAAATGCACCATCTAAAACACCTTCCACCCATGGAACTTCCTCATCCTCCATACCCTCAACCTCATCAATCAATGACTACATCAACTCACACTTGTCACCACAAGTATCATCACCACCTCCTACACAAGAACCCATGTCCACCCATCTTACCATCTCACTTTTACCAATAACACCACTTGATGCTCATCTCTCATCTCCACTAATTACACCACCATTTTTTGCCAATCCCGTGCCTTGGAGGCTACTTGAATCCCATGGGGATACTTGTCTTTGTTGCATCCACAACCGCACGGTCATCTTTGGCCTTAGAGATGAAATTCAATATATGTTTTCATATATTGAACATTTGCTTACCAACCCACCACCACCACCAACTCCACCATCCTCTCCAATAATTCCTCCACCACAATTCTCACCCATTCCTTCACCATCACCATCATGCTCTCCTAATTAAGCATCTCATATGCTTAATAAATAAAGCCTCTACCACCCTTTTGCTTGCAAGCTCTATGAAGACCATGTACTTTTTGCATGATGATGTATTTTCCTAGTTGCTTATTTGTGAACTAGCTTTTCTACTTGTAATTCAAATTGCTACTTGTATGTTGTGTCTTGACACAACCAATTATTTAATATGAATGCCTTCTTTTCAAACATGCTTTATTTTTTTATTATCACCTTATACATGTTTGCATGCATATACTTGTGCTTCTAACATTTTTTTTTGCAAAGCATTCCATAGCTCGTTCTCTTGGTGCCCCCAAACGAGGGGGAGTACACATCAAGGGGGAGTTTCTACCCGTCAATTTTTCACGTTTGAAAATTGTCGGCAAAACCTTTTTGATTCTACAAAAAGGGGGAGAAGTAAATATAAACTCACTAAAATACTTGTTTAAAAATTAATTTTCGAGTTAATGAGTTTAAGTTTTGTAATCATCAAAAAGGGGGAGATTGTTGATATAAATAATGCTTAAAAAGGTTATTAATATCTCTCAATAAACCTATGTTTTGATAATAACAAAACTTAAATCAAATTAAGTCAAGATTAAGAAGTAAACAAGTATTTGGTAACAAATATTTACTTCTACATCTAATATCACTTAAGGTATGCATAAACTAAGCATCTTATGCATTACATGATCAAAGAAAATTTTGTCTTAAGACATAACATCTTATAAAATGATATAAACATTTTATATATATTTGTAAATCATTTTTGGTAATGCCATATTAAACCACAAAGATATGATTTCAAATTTCCAACCAAAAAGGGCAAATTTTATCCAGAAAAACTTTTCCAACGTTCAGGAGGGCGGCCCCCTTAATTTTTCTAGGCGGCCCCCTTAATGATTAAGGGGACCGGCCCCTAATTAAGGGGACCGGCACGCTCCCGAACAGTAAAATCTGACCCTATAAATATTGGATCATTTCACACATTTTCCTCACCTTTTTGCACTATAAACTTTCTGATCCAACCTCCATCTCTAGATCTAAAATCCTTTGATCATATAATTCATAAGTCTTTGTTTCCAAGTGATCCAAAGCTTCATCCATTCAAGTGCAAGAAGAAGAACACTCCTCTACATCCATCTAATTGTAGTAGTGTTGTGAATAGCTAGTTTCATATTGTAGTTGTGGTAGATATTTGTAAAAGTGTTGTGTAAATTTGTTGTGTGTAGAAAATAGGTGTGTTGTAAAGTAGTTTAGTAGTTGTGAATTAGTTGTGCATAGAAGAAGGTGTGAAGTTGTGAAGGTGTGAAGCCTTGAAGAGGTTGTGAAGTTGTGAAGAAGGTGTGAAGCCTTGAAGAAGTCGTGAGATTGGTTCTAGCTACGATTAGAACTCGACATTTAGCTTAGTGTCGTTAACTCATGTAAGCCAAGGTGTGTAAGGTTTCTCCACCATAAGGAGTTTGTTGACATAGTGAAGAAAACTCTCGAGTGTGGTACTCGGGGAGTGGAGTAGGGAAAGGAAGGTGTCCTTGTAGCCGAACCACTATAAATTCGCGTGTTGTGGTTTGATCTTTCTAACTCTATCCTTTCTTCATTACATTTCAATACTTTCATTACTTGATTAGAATTGCTTATATTGATTGTCATTTGAATTCACTTGAGATCGAATCGAAAGTTTTTAATAACCTACAAAATATTTTGGTAATAAACTTTTAAAAGGACGTAAAACTATTCAACCCCCCTTCTAGTTTTCCACACAACCAAAGTATATAAATCAAGTAAAGAGACACCACGATATATATTGGTTCGGGATGGGGGGTTTATACCATCCGTACGTCGAGTTGCGAATCCATGACACGATATTATTCCACTAGTATAATCCTTTCGGTGGACTACAAACCGCTACAATTCACTCCACCGATACTCATCAATATCGATGCTCACAAAGAAGGAGTTACTCCCCAACGGTATTCCGCCCTCGAAAACCACCCAAAAGTATCTCACGATTCGACTTCACCTAAGGGTCACCAAGACCACTACCAAGACTTCTCACGAGAAGTATCAAACCCCAACTAGATCCCCAATGATCTAGGCTTGGTCACCAAGACACACGACTTCCCTTACAAACAATTGAATGAATGAATAAGTGTTTGTTCAACCAAGTCCTAACCTAACCTAGAGACTCGATTGTAATAGAAATGGTAAATATAAGAAGACCCTCGACACAATCACAAGAGTGGATTAAGTTATTGAGATTCTTCCCTTGCAATGAGGTGTGTTCTTTCAAAGATGTTAATGTGTTTAACTAAGAACACAAGATAAAATTAGAGAGATTAGAGAGAAAGAATGTAGAGAGAAATAGTAATGGCAAGGGGTGAGGAATACAAGAGCCACGGGGGTATTTATAGGCTAAGACCAAACCTTGGGAATTATTTACCGAGGCCGGCGCGTCGCCCGCGCGTCAACGCGCGGGTGGCGCGCCAGGCCCCGTGAAAATTTTCCAAATGTTGGGTGTTGGTCTTGTAAATACCTACCCTTGCTAAACCCCCAATTGTACTTCACACACTAAACCTTATCATTAATCAATCTAAGGTTTACCAACTCAAATAGCCAATTTGGAAAATATTTTGTGAAGTGTTTATTAGAAAACCAATTATCAAAGATAGAAAGAAAGAAGGGATAATTGGGTAAGGGTAGAATGGGTATTCCTCATATGGCATAGAAAAGAGAGAAAGGATATGCCATGGGATATTCCTCTAAAGGGAAGAGTGTGAGATGTTAGGTTAAGAAGTAACCATGGTTAGGTTTAGAAAGAAGTGTGTAGAGAATAAACCATGGTTAGGTTAGAAAGTGAACCATGGTTAGGTTAAAGGTTGTATCCAAGGGAATTTCCCATCCTCGGTGTGGTTAAGAGTTAACTATAGTTGAGTGATAATGAAGTGAGTTGGGAACTAACCATAGTTGGGTTAGATGTGAACCATGGTTGGGTTAAGAGAGGATATTCCATTTCTTGGGGAGGGAGGAGAAATGGATGGTTGAGATGTGTTGTAAGAGAATGAATGGTTGAGATGAAGAGTGTGTAGAGTATGAGTTGGATTGTGTAAGAATGAAGAGATGTGTGTAAGGGAATATGTAAGTGTTGGATGTGATGGGGTGCCTAGTATGTGTAGAGAATGAGATGGTTATGAGTAGTGTGTGTATTTTGAAAATAAAGTTGTTGGGGTTGTGAAGGAATGTGTTGGATCGGATATGATGTGTGTAAGAATGAGTTGTGTGTGTAAGGTTGATACGATGGGGAGCCTTGTGTATGTGAAGAGAGGTATGTGAGTGAAGTGTGTGTATTTTGAATATAAAGGTGTGTGTGTATAAAAGAGTGTATATGTGTATAGGGAAGTGTATGTATTGGTGTATGAGAAAGGTATATAGGAAATGTATAAAGTTGGGAATCTTGTGTCGGAGAGTGTGTGAGTCAAAAGGTATGAATGTGTAAGAGGTGTAAGGGAATATGTAAGAAGATGTTGGGTTGTTTGGAGGCTTTGTCTCTTGTGTTTTTGGAGGTGATTAAGAGAAGATTAAGAGATAATATAATTGTCATTAAGAAGAGAAGGTTTAGACAATTAAGATTATAGTTGAAAAAATCATAGGTTACTTATAAGTTCAAGTAACACAACGTCGAGAATCCATATTTTCATAACTCGTGACTTTCCACGACTCGACGTACTCAACTAACACTTTGGTTCAAACAAGTTAAGTGCTTTGCCTTGATGTAAAGCATAACCCAAGTGGGAAAGGATGCATTTACGCAAAGAGACCTTTGACTTAGTTTGACCAATAATGAAGTAAACCCGTTACGTGATTAGAGAAGACGTAAGCACGGGATATGAGCATATGGATGCTTTCACATGATGTTACATGAAATATATAAGCTCCCTAAGTTCAGAAAAGCCTTGGCTAGAGGCGAGAGTTAGAAAACATAAGTTGGAATTTTCCCGTAAGTGGGTGCTTTAAAAGTTGGGTCTCTCTAATCCCAAAACTCATTTTGAGTGTTCTCAATTAAGCACATAGCATATTCATACCTGTATTGAAAGATCCACATTTGTTGGGTAAGGGGAAAGCCGACTTTCAAAATTTGTCCCGATCCATACAGAAGCCTGGCACGTCAGCCACACGTCAACGCGTGGGTGACGCGTCAAGAACAGATATGGATTCGAGGAATTTTGGCTACCGTTTGTTATTTTATGTGTTTCGAATGTTTATTTGTCATCATTAAAACATTAGGAGATCTTGACAATGTTGCCTCAACACTCCGTTCCAACATCCTAACCAAATGCAACAAATGCACAGGATGTTTAACACTAACAACTCTGGACCCATGAGATATTGGGGACCAAATGTTTGAATATGTGTATTATTCAATAGATATGCTTGGGAATCGACTTGGAGCCCAATGAATGGGTCAAGGATAGTGGATGCACTAATCACATGACGGGGAACCGAATTTTATTCTCATCATACAAAGCTTACGACAGAGGTAATGTCACTTTCGGTAGCAAACTTAAAGGCAACATCATAGGCAAATGTACAATCTCTCAAAACTCCCTCACTATTAGAAATGTTGAGCATGTAGATAACTTAGGATTTAACTTGCTATTATTAGTCAAATGGTAGATAATAAGTGTAGAGTGATATTTTCTGAAGAGGGTAGTGAGATCAATAAGAATGGCAAAGTCATAGGCAAAGGAGTTAGAAAAAATGGCTTATTCGAAATGAAAATAGGAGATAAGGCTCAGGATAAGATTTTTCTAGCAACCATAGATGATAACTCCACTTTATGGCACAGGAGATTAGGTCACGCTAACATGCGGTTAACACAATCAATAGTATCTAAGGATCTGGTTAGAAATCTACCTAAGCCTAAGTTTGATCAACAATTTTGTGACACTTGTAAAGTTGGAAAACAAGCTCACTCTAGTCAAAAAGCTAGGAACATGGGCTCAACCTCTAGATGCCTAGAAATCCTTTACATGGATCTATTTGGTCCATCCGCCGTACGGAGTTACGGAGGAAACTACTACACCCTAGTAATAGTAGATGACTATTCTAGGTACACTTGGACTAGATTTCTTAAGAATAAGACACAAGCTTTCAAAGAATTCGAAATCTTTAGCAAGAAGGTCCAAAACCAACTAGGTTGTACAATAGTGTCTATTAGGACGGATCATGGTCGGGAATTTGATAATGAAGTGCAATTTGGAGTATATTGTGATGCTAATGGTATTACACACAATTTCTCAGCTCCACACACTCCACAATCAAATGGTGTAGTTGAGCGGAAAAATCGTACTCTACAAGAGATGATTAGAACGATGTTAAATGAACAATCTATTCCGCAAAATTTTTGAGGTAACGTGGTTGACACCTCAACTTACATACTTAATAGGATCCTAATTAGACCAATCTTAGGAAAAACACCATATGAAATCCTAAAAGGTAGAAAACCTACCTTGGATTATTTTAGAGTTTTTGGAAGCAAGTGCTTCATATTAAATACAAAAGACTATATCACCAATTTTGACCCAAAGTCTTACGAAGGTGTTTTCCTAGGTTACTCCCAAAATAGTAAAGCCTATGTTGTCCAAAATAAGGAAACCATAAAAGTCGAAGAATCACTCAACGTGACATTCGATGAAAGTCCTCCCTTAACTAAGACATCACTGATGCGTGGATTGCGGTCTACACAAAATTTTTACTTCTCAAGGGATCTTGAGAAGCTTACAATCCCTACCAGGCAGTGTACCTGACCGATGTATATAGTGAAGTGGCAAGTACCGGGGGATTGATCGTTCTCCATAGGGAATAGTGTTCGTTAGGATTGAAATTAATCTAACTAGGTCTAGAGGTGAGGGATGATTCTTTTTGTATTTTTATATTTTATGAAAGCGATAAAATCTCGGTTTTGGAGGGAGGGGCGGAATTAGTTGCTAGTCAACTAACCCAATTAACTACTAATGCAATAAAAATAAAATGACAATGAAATAAAATGAGAAAACTATATATGGAGAAAACTTGTTTACTTAGACTTCATTAATCGCTAGTTATCTTTTATTGATTGATAAGCTTGTTACAATTGCGTGGGTGACGGGTTGCATTCCTTAATACCATTTGTGGAGCCATGTACGATCTTCCCCAACTCTATAGGCTTCTATCTCTTCCTATGGCGACTCCTTAAGTATCCAAACCATGGCCTCCTTAATAGTCACTTATGCATTAAATACAACCATTAAAATCGTAATACACATCTGATTCATGTTTCTTAAGACGTTCAAGCAAGTTACCGTATAGGAGATTAGCCAGTTTTCTTATGCCTAACATCGATTATCAATCACCCAACAACAACTAATAACGAACCATCAATCAATAATCAATAACTAGGTTTCATTACATCTAAGAAAACACAAATAAACCTAGCCTAACATGTTAAAAGAAAGACAAGCATAAGATATAATCAAACAACACATAGACATATTGAATGATTGATGGATTACTTATCTTTAATTGAACATGGAAGAAACAAGGTGTTATAGCAAATATTACGATATTTAATCTACACAGTCTCGTTTGTTTTGATTGATGACAAACATATAACTTGCTACATAACGTAAAATGAACAAGTTACTTGTAATCTTATTTTGTCTCAACATACATTCAACACCTCTCAACGTCTCGAGTCCTCGTATGCTACAACACAGGTTTGTACATATTTGTTATGTGGCATTATGATCAAACCCCTTAACCAACCATTTAGAATGAGTAAAATACTTTGAGGGTCTTTAAGTATTTTAGGTGTCAAAATACACTTTAGGTGTTAAACAGAATAAGTGCCACATTAGGTGTCTAGATAATATTAGTAAGTTTCCAATATATAAAAATGTGTCTTATAACAACATAAGTACATAAAACATTTTTAGTAACTTGCTAAATATTATATAGCTAGCTAATATATTTTTCATATACAAGTAACTTACCTTTTTAAGTTAGTATATACATTTTTCTAAATGTATTTTTTCATAATATGGAAAACACGCTTTTATTACCTCATGAATAGTGTCTTCTAGAATGTATATCTTTTCAAATGATCTTGTAAGAAATGTCATAAATTTTGTAAGAGAATGTTGTAGTTGACATTAGAAGATCTTGATGTGACTAGAGATAAATATAGTAAGATATTTAGAACATGGTTTTGGAACATGGTTTGGAAAAACCTCTTTACTTGTTTCCTATAAATAGTAGCTCATGGTTTTTCAAACAATTTGATGAAACTTGAAAAAGAAAAACACACACTTCTCTACACTTTGCATAGACCTTAGATCAATAGATAACCATGTAGAAAACACAATCAATCACCCTCATTATCATGATCATAATGCTTCTAACATTCATCTTTGTTGTAAGCATATCATACATCTTGATCCACCAAAGAAGCTTGGAGATCTTGCCATCATCATCATCCACCACATGCATACATATATGAAGATCCATCACAACAAGATTGGAGAACTTGTGATCTTTATTCATTGAAGGCTTTCTATCAATGGAAGTTCTTTTAGATTAGTTATTCATATCCATTAGACATATATGTCTTGGATCATCATTGTACTCTTTATTATAGATTAGATGGTTTATGTGTTTGTGCCATAAAACACAAGGTTTCTATGTTGGGCCACAAAACATAGCGGGAGTTGTTGTACCCTTGTAAAAGAAATAGCGGGAGTGGTTGTACCCTTGGAAAAGAACTCGACATCTAGCTTAGTGTCGGAAATATTGTATAGGCGACGATAGGAGTGGTTGTACCTTGTAAAAGAACCCAATATGTAGCTTTGTACCGGAAAAAGTGTAAGCGACGATTGTAAGGTTTTCTCCGCCAAGAAGGGAGCTTGTTGATCTAGTGAAGTAACTCTCGTGTTGGGTACTCGGGGAGTGGAGTAGGGCGTAGAGGAGATCCGTGACCGAACCACTATAAATCCTCGCGTTCGGTTTGCACTTTCTTTACTTTTACACTTGCACTATATTATTGTTTGTGTTGTGTTGTGACTCGATGTTTATGCTTGTGTGACAACTTGGTATATCGTATGCCTTATATTAGTCATAAGACTATTATTAACATTTTTCATATTACAACAAGCTAGATCGGAAATTTGTCATATGGATGTTTTTAGAAAAGAAAAACAAACCGGACTAATAATGGCGTAACTTGACACAATGGTTTATACTATATTTGATACAACAAGTTTAAAGATTTTTAAACGGAAACGTATTCACCCCCCCCCCCCCTCCTACGATTTCACAATTGGCATCAGAGCTTCGTAGCTCTTATTTTCAAAACAAATTGTTTTTAAAATAGAGCACGATCCATGTATCAAATTACCGTTGAAACAGAATATAATATGAAAAATGTTTCGCTAAGTATACTTAGAAATTTTGTGGTTAAATATTACTTTGTATACAAGCTTGTAGGTTTCCTTGAAAGATAAAAGAGTAGATTTCTTAAAAGAATTTGTAAGTGTCTAATTATGTGCTTAGAGCTAATTTACGAAAAAATACATTTTAAAAAAGGAGCGTTTGGGATAACTAAAACCTTAGTTGAATGATCACCTTCGTAAATGATTAGATAAGTTACATCAGTAGAAATGAAGTAAAATAAGTGTATTATATGTTTGTTATCAAATCTAGTAAGTCATACATGTTTTCTTTATGTTAAAAAATGAGTTTTGGTAAATCTGTCGCAGATGCCAAGGATCCAAACAATATAAAGGGCGGAACCCTTTATTTGGTTCATTGAAATCCGTCGGTACAGTAAACAGTTTTTGTCCAACTTCAAAATTTCATAACTAATTAACCGTAAGTCCGTAGGAGTCGCCCCACCTATCATTTTAAAGGTAATTGAGTCTATTTTCTATTAAAAATAATTTTATGGCCTAAATCTAATATGAAGTCAAACGGATAAACCAAATACTATAGTGTGTCCAAAATATTAAGTTTTGTTTTGACGTAGAAACTCAAACTTTTGAGTTAGGCAATTTTAATTAGTATCCTTCGAACATTAATATGATTTATTTTGAAACTAAATAATTTGGTGATATTTATATATGTAAAGGAAACTAATCAAGCTTGGTATACATCGTCATGTTTAAACACAAAGTGACGATAAGTATCTTTGTTTTATGCCATGCTATATGACTACTTGTTTTGGTTGTTTTGCATACATGTTGTTTGCTTATTGTAAGTGGTAATTGCATTTGTTTATGTGTGATTTATAAGTATCGTGCTATAAGATAGAAACTCATCTTTGATTGATCATGTAAACTAACCATGTCATGTTTGGACAATAATACTTTGGTGTTATCAATTTTTCGTGTGTGGCTTAATTTCCATTTATGGTAAGTTCATAATCCTCGGCTTGATCTATATGCTAACATGTGTTAGAATATGTGTTTTTGGTTTTTATTTTGGAAAATCAGAAAATGTCTCGCCCTCGAAAAAGTACTCTGTCTCGATTCTGAGCCTCCACGGAAACGGAGGAACCCAATGTTTGGTTCTGTCCGTTCAGAAACTTGGTTCCGCCAAGTTTTTCCAGCGGATACGGCGGAACCTAAAACTTGGTTCCGTCCGTGTTGTCGTTTGGTTCCTCCAGTCCTACAGCAAATTTTCATTATTGAATTTTTTGAATTTTTCTAGTAATCCTTAGGTTCCAAACTTGCTTCCTACATGCTAGTTAGTATTTATCAATAATTCTAGAGCTTTCTTAGCACACTTTAAACAATAGGATCATCATTCCCGCTAAAATTTCAAATTTGCCTAAACTAACCCAAGGAACCTTTCTGATACAAGGAAGGAACCCTTCCTTTGGTTCCTCCAAATCCGTGAAACAACCTGACAACATGTATCCTTCATGATCACATAGTATTTACTTCTCCACTTAGTCTTTCACTTCACCCAACTCCATTGGATTGACTTCAAATGATTTGAACTCTTCCAAATGATTAAGAACCTACAAATGTGTATGAAACAACATCTAATCCAAACACTACTTTTCATAACATGTTATTCCTGTAAATTGACAAACATTCATACTTCCAATTCACACCATCACCATCACTTCTCTTATTCTTATAATTCTAGCTAACCAAAGTCTTGAAATGACTTAATCCAACACCTCATCCGAATCATCTAGAACTATTAGGAAAACCGCTAGGATTAGTCTAAAACCATGTTGCTTTAACAAAACTATTCAACTAAGCTCATCATTATCAAGTGATTCATCACTCAACATTTCCTCACCCATCAAAGATAAAAACGTCCTCAACCTTGCTACTCCAACACCGCCTCCAAAATCTTGCAATGCCAACGCAATCACCACTCCTCCACCAAATCATTCACTTTAAGTGAGAAACATTTTACTCAGTATTCATTAAGCATATTAGGATCATTTTTATAGGAAACCACTTACCGCCAAAAACTCAATTTAAACCAAACTCACCCAAGGAACCCTTTATTTGGTTCCTTGCCATCCGTGGGTCCCTAACCACAAATGTTTTGTAGTCATTACCCACGGTTACTACATTCTTCCATCCTTAACTCATCCTTCATCCATTAGCTTCACTTATTTGGTGACTTGACAACTTCATAACTAATCCGGACTTGTTACTTACAAAGATTACATATAATATCAAAATCACAAGTCTAACTTGTGACTATAGATATTGTCTTGTATCTACATATGTTACCTCACTTGGTTAACATGAAAGTAATGTGTCATCCTTCAAGACGATAAGGATTTACATCAAGTCATAACTTACACTTAAGTTATAGATGTATTATTAAGTCTTGCCATCCTTTAGTACTATCTAATCTCAACAAAGTAGGATTGACAACTTAAGTATTTCGTCCGAAATATTCAAGTAAATATGACTTACGATTTTAGTCATTAAAAGTCACATCCGAAAGAATCTACACCCAAGTATTTTAACAACATATGTTAAAACACTTATCCTAACACTCTCTCAATCAATAGGGATAAAACAAATGACAATAGGTCTTCATCATTGAACATTGAGTAGTTAAGTTCACTTGTTCGTTCACCATCATCTCATTTACTTCTATGATATATCTCAGCCCCTAAGCTTCACAAACATAACCAAAACCTCAAGAACTTCACTCACGAGTTATGGACCACAAGGCTTAGTATCCATCCGTTTTACTTTCAACATCTATGAAACTTAAGTTCTTCCATAGCACAACAAACCTCTACATTACCATATCTTTATTAAGACACATTAGAAGACCTACCACCTCAATCAACCAATCCACCATTGTTACTGATGAGTGCTCAAACACTCATCATTTTTGGTCAATCTGAGCTGCAAAAACATTTAAAAACACTCAGAAATGCATCAAAATACTGAAAATATTCCAAAGATTGTGTTTTATATGTTTCAGATGCAAAATGAGTAAAAACAGATGAAAAATGCACAAAGTTTGCATATTTGGCAGTTTCAGTCCCTGAACTTTCAAGAAATGACAGTTTTAGTCCCTGGAAGTTTATTTTGGAATAAAAAGTCAAAAATGGTCCTTGGGAAATCAAAAGTTATCACAAAAGGTCCTTGGAGTAAAGTTTTCACAAATTGTCAGTTTTAAACCCTCAACTTTGAAAAATGACATATTTGGTCCCTGGAGGTTTAAAAATGAAAAATTGACATTTATGGTCCTTTTATTATTTACCTTGGCAAAAATGGTCCTTGTGTTAACTTTTGGAAAGTTACAAAAACAGTCCTTAAATTTTTAGAAAATACAAAATTGGTCCCTATAATAATTTCTATAACCAAATGGACCCTTGTATTATTATCCAAATCCAACACTCCAACACAAGACCTGGCCTGGTCCATTACTTAAGCCCAACAACCCACAGGCCCAACCCCACCCCATTTTTAATATAACCTGTGGTCAAACGACAGGTCAAACCCGTTTGACCAAACCATCTTCCCCCTCATAATCCCATTTGGAAAGGAATCCAACCCAAAGTCAAACATAAACCTTGTAGGAGAACAAGTAGAAATTATGGACAGTTAGGTCGAACAGTTGAAGCAGAGTCGAATTCCTATCGTTAGAGTTCGCTGGAATTCTCGAATATCATCACCTTTTCACCAATACGTTTTCAGAGACCAACATAAACTGAACTTCGGGACGAAGTTCCATTTAGAGGGGAAGACTGTCACAACTCACCATTTCAGGTCATTTCCCAAACTTTGGAAAATCACTATTCATCAAACACTATTCATCGTTTTACTATTCATCATTTTCGAGGTCAATTTGATATTCTGAGAAACATTTGAGAATTCTACTATTCACTAAACACTATTCATTTCCGGAAAAATTTTCATCATTCACGTGCATTATTCATTTCATCGTAAATTTAGTTTACGGGTATTAAAATTCACGTAACCGTATGGGTTTAGGTGCGAATTCATTTCATTATCAGTAAGGACATTGCATACGGACTAGAGACAGTCTGCATATCCTCATAACAGCATTTTCATGTTATACCACTCTTAGGATTTTCAAATTTATATATTTGATACATTTAACGTTTTCCTTATAATTATTTATAAATAAACGTTAACACACGGTTAATAAACACAACGAATATATTTAAATATTCTCACAATGGTCCCGACATATTTTTTAATCCATTTTATCATCATAAAAGTTATTATATTCATTTGCCCAGTATTTTGGAAATTTATTTTATTTATAACGTAAGTTTATAAATATTACGACGGTTTTCGTGAAAACTAAACAATAATCACCCGAACACTCAGTACTTGTACCCAACATATTTTTAATATTTTTATGACTTTATTAAGTCCCGGTTAACTTCGTTAATATTTATTTCTAGCAAACCGGGTACCCGATTATAACTAATACTTACACTAAACTACAACTAATATTACCCTACATTTCCTAAGTGATCAAAACCGATTTGGCTACCCCTTGCTCCTTTGAAAACCGGCCACAAGACCATCCCAAGACCACATGACTAACAATTTTAACCTTAAGCTTTAACTATGCATTAACTTAATATATATTTCTACCTAAATATCTACAAACACATTTTACATAACACATAATAAAATTTTGGATCAAAGTTACTCATCTCATCTCTTTCTCTCTTCAAACCCACGACCAAACCAAAGGACCAAGATCAAGTGATCATTTTTCAAGATTTAAAGCTACAAAGTTGTTCCTTTTGTCATTCTAATCAAGAATCTTACAACAAAAACACAAGTAACACAAGGTTTCTCATCATCTAATCACCCATTATTTCAAAGTGAGTTATCAACTTTATTTTCATGATTTCATCTAATTAACACTTGTATCTTATGGTTTTCATGCTTAATTTCATGTACAAGTTAGCTATACCACATTATTTTTGTTAACTTTTTGAACATACAAACCCTAGATTTTGATTTAGGTGTTCCTTTGTTAAATTAACATGATTACTAGTGATTAGGAACCCATGGCACCCTAAGAAGGTGTATGGTAGGATTAGTATAGCTTTGTGGTGTTTGCAAGAGATTTGGTTGAAGTAGAAACTAGTTTTGAACATGAAAAATGGATTTGTAACAAGTATTTATACATTCTGTCTCATTTTTGTAAATCCAGGAAAATCAGTAAACATAAAGTAAACTTTGGCAAAATTTTTAGAAAATACTTTCAAAAACGAATCCGTAGGCGAAAGAACGGATTAAAAAGAGTTTATAACGAAGAAGTTATGATTTTTGCAAGTTTATTGACGAAAAGTATATTTTCTGAAAATACATGCTGTTGGACGTTTTTCGTCTGACAAAAAGAGGCTTTAGACGTAACCCGGAGGAGCCAAGCTTTCCAAAATATATTACTACATACTAAGACGTAACCGTGGATATAAAGAACAAGTAAAACGGACTTATAACGACAAAGATATTCACGTTTCAATATCGGCAAAACTTATATTGTTTTGACAGCTTTTGGTAGAATAATAATACTAATACTACGTAGTAACTCTAGATTTCTAGAAATAATACCAAGTACCCAAATTCATAACTAATGAAGTATTAGTGATTACAAGTATATTTTTATCACTATAAGGCGTTATATCAAGGATTTCAAACCGAGGATTTCAACACTAACATTGATATATATATATATATATATATATATATATATATATATATATATATATATATATATATATATATATATATATATATATATATATATATATATATATATATATATATATACATTTCAACTAGTTTTATTTTTCTAGTTGCCTTATTTTCCCAAGTCATGAAAAATGTATATTTTTTATAACAACAAGTATTTTCCAAAGAGGGAGTGGTATAGGAAACATGTGCATGGACATTCATAACATCATTTTGTGATCTAAAGTAGATCGTTCATCATTCATATTAGGTTGAGGTAGCTAACCGTTCATTGTTGTTCATTTCACTTCATCACAGTATCATCAGTTTAAGGTGAGTTTTCATAGCCCCGTTTTCAATTCAATATTTTGATTTCAAATCCCACGGGGGAATACATTGCATCAACCATTTAAGTACGAGCCCAAGTACCAAAACATATGTACATTGCTTAAGTTGCCTTACCAACCTGTTAAAGTCCCCTATTTATTATCATGGACCGTTAATTTGCCGATTAAGCGAGAGTGAGTGGATAGATCTATCGAGGGTGACGCCTCCATCCGTGGTAGTTATTACCAACAGTAAGCGGATGCATTTCATGTCTACATTGTGGGAGTGTTCTGGTAAAACATTCGGGAGGGGCATATAATTTCATCAGTCATGGCTTCGGGGTCATGAGCTTAAGGTCTATTGTACTATTTTAATTGATTTTTATCTTGCACTTATACTTGTGGTGGCCGTACAACATTACATTTTATAAACCTATGGAATTCACCAACATTCGTGTTGACGTTTTAGCAATGTATTTCAGGTTATTAAGGTAGCTCTTGTGACATGCATTTGGACCTTTATGGAGCCGCGGAGTCGACGCGTCTCATCATTATTTCATGCACTTATGTAAACGTTTGATCTAGTAGGACTTGTTTTCATAAACTTGAAACATCTTTTGGGGCCTCATATTGTAAACTTTGGATTATTTCAATGATCAAATGCAGTATTTTCCAAACGACACTTTAGGTCGTTCAATGTAACTGTAACTGTGATGCTATGACAGACACCCCCAGGTATTCCATTCCGCTGCAAGTCAGGTAAATTGGGGGTGTGACAGATTGGCATCAGAGCTAAGGTTATAGCGAACTAGGATGTATCTTGGACCCTAGACTATAACCGCATCATCATAGCATCTCATCATTTCATCATAAGTGCATAATCATGATACATGTTGTTTCATGCATACCCTGTGCGAGTTATTTATACTCATATTTGTATATATATATATATCATTTTATTGACCTGGTTCATAAGTGACATGTCTTCAGATACTCACCCTGACATCCTTTTATCGGATTCCGACATTGAAGATGCCTTGTCATCTTCCACTACCATTATACCACCAGTTGCACTTACACCACCATTAGCACTATTGATTTGCCATAGGAACAGGGTTTTCCTATCATTCAGCCCATACATAGAATGCCTTTTGGTAGAGTATTCAGACTTAATCTTAATGGACATATTAGATTGCTTATTTCAAGGGAGATAGTGTGTTTTCTTTCCTTCACTAGTAGAGTACTTACTATTCAGGTACTATCACCACCGTCAGCTACTTATTACACTATTGGTCATCCCACAGTGCGTACTTTAGTTTTACCTCTTAGATGTCGCGAGGTAGCGCGAAAGAGGGTAGTATTCCATTCACTAGTATCACCATTGTCATTTTACTTTTCCATTCCCACTTGCCATGAACTAGATAACACCTAGTAGATAATATCAATATCACGGACTCAATAGGAACATCCGCAGATTCTTCAGGAATGGTTCAGAACCTACATTATCTAAGATTTGATAGATGCACAACTTCAGACACCACTTCAGGACTATCTCGACCTCATGATGCCACAAACCTGATTTCACACAGAGGGACACCAGGAAGTCCCTAGACCAGACTTATATCCTCACTAGCTTCTACTATTATCCTAGCCACAGAAGGTGTGGGACATAGTCTAAAGAACTTGTTGTCTTTTGATTGTTGTACAAACAAATATATCAAGTGTGACTCTACTATGTAAGAAATGGTTGTGCTATTTGTGATATCGGTTCACGTAGACCGAAATTTTTCATGTATTATATTCATGTGTTGTGAATATGATGACTTTGATTAACTATATATTCTCATGGTCTCTTATGATTTGATGAAGAGAGATTTAAGCAAACCACTCCAAGCATGACGCAAGCTGCTGTAGGACAAGTCATTGCCAAGAACATAGCCACCGCCTTTACTAAGGAACTTACTCACGTGGAATTTATGGGGTGCAATCCTCCCTCCTTTAGCGGAACTAGAGACACAAAGGAATTTCTCAAATGGTTCGAAGAAATAGAAACAATATTTCAATGTGGCGACTGTCGTAAGGAAGACAAGGTTAAGTTCGCCACATGCACTTTTCAGGATCATGCCCAGGTATGGTGGACCAAACATATTAAGATGGTGGGAGTTGATGCTGCCTACTCACACTCTTGGGAGAAACTAAGAAGGATGATGAGTATAACATTTGGTGTAGGAAATGAATTACGAGCAAAGGAACAGGAAACACTAAACTTTACCATGGTAGGAAATGATGTTGACGAGTACACTACTCATTTTTATGAATTAACACAATTAGGTTCTGCAATGGATGAACCGGAAAGAAAGAAAATTGAAAGGTACATCGGGGGAATCTCTCATGAAATTCGTATGTTGGTCATCGCATGGGAACCCGATACCATGTCTGAAGCTATCAAAATGGCGATCGAAGCAAAGGAACTCATAGTTCACGCCGAGACATCAGGAAACAATAGTGACAATAAAAGGAAGTGGAACAACAATCTAGGTTGTAATGCTGCTCAACAATCACCCAAAGGACAAGAAGTGAATAGAGCCTTTGCTGCAGAACCGTACACAAAGAGAAGGTATATTGGAAAGTTACCTTACTGCAACCTGTGTAATCAACATCACCGAGATCATTGCAGTAAAACATGTGGAGTGTGCAAGAAGCGGGGTCATTGGACTGAAGACTGTAGGAAACTCACAAATCAGAAGACCCCAGGGAGTTGCTTCAAATGTGGAAACTTAGGGCATTTCAAGAATGACTGCCCGGAGCTAAGGAACAAGGAAAATCAGGAACTTGGAGTCAAGACTGAATCGCTCGAGGAATAGCGTGAGCTGTTGAAAGAGAACCGTCAGGATATTAGCAACATCAAGGATAACAACAATGTTTCAGCAGGAGGAGCTTTGTTAAGCTATTTTATTACCATTCTATAAATTGATTTTCTGTCATTACACCAAGTATTTACTATTATTACGCGAGGCAATTTTCATGTTATTTGATAGAAAACATCAGGATACCATTTTAATAACAATGCGTTGAACATCATCTAAAACTTTTGAGAAAAGTTATGATATTTTGACAAAATCTAACATCGCATCATTAGTCCTCAATTGTACATAGCCTGATCACCTATGTAAAATTCAGGAAGGATTATGCCATGAAGGAAATAATTACCTTTTCAAAGGATTGTTAATAACAATCTTCATTTAAAAGTTTTGTAAACAAAAGAACTCTTTCATAAACATCCCTTTTGCCGAACTATCCCCGGATACTTACCCCACCTGTCACCCACTTAGCCATTAAGTTGGATTTTCCCATTGACTTCCCTAAGAGAGACTTTCCATATCAATTACATGCAGGATTCCTCTATACAATAGAAGCAACGAAAGGATTACAGAACTACTAAACAGAACTAGAAGTATATAGTGCGAGAATTCATAACTCAACAACAAATTCTAAGATACCGCGAGACCATCTGAATCACCATCTCTGACTTAGTTGTCAAATTCTATCATTTAAAAGTACTAGCTAGACTGAGCTACGGGATTGAACTCAATAGATGTCCGCAGGACAACACAATAGAAATAAACCGAGCTTCTAATTGAGACTGTAGAGCATTTCATTTAAACATGGCCTCATCCATACATAAACTTTCCTGCAGTAGGTTTTCACAAAGGACAATTGTTTGAATCAAGAATATCGATGTAAATTCCTCTAAGGCATTATGTCTCTAGAAATTTCAGATAACCTCACCTTCATATCAAGCAAGGGATCAAACCAGAACATATCTCCTCATCTACCTGGGAAAACAGAATAGACATTCATCGACGCAACATCAAGTGATACGTTCGCCTTGCCAATTACAACGATAAAATATTTCAGGACTTAAGTTAGTCAAAATACCTATGCTTGTAGTTATGCCTAATAATCACCTATAGGCATTATCCAACCTCAGGAACTAAATGTTAGACATCTATGCATTTAAGCGAACATTTCCTATTCTACCATTTTATCCTTGTTAGGGTTATCACTTTTAAATAAAGTTGATGCGTTTACATAAATCACATACCTTGTGGAAAAATGATTTCTGAAATTCCTATTTTGAACAAGTACGATCCTTTTTGGTCAATCTTTAGCAACACTATTGTACAATGAGAAATATACATAGACATCAAACTTTGGTAAGCAGTCTTAATCACAACACGTTTGAAAACATTTTTCTATTTCATAACTACTGAAATTTTGAATCAACGGGAAAAATATTACTAAGTAAATCATTTGCTCCATTTTTCTAAATTCGTTTATTCAGAAAAAGATTTCAACCAAAACTCACAATCGCGAGACAAATTTCCAGAACCAATTTCCCAACAACATCGCTTATGCATTTAGGATTTGTGACTTGACAATAAAGAATATTTGAATATGTGATGAAGGAATTAGGAAGGACATCACAAATTAATCACGAACTTCAGTAGTGGAGACCAAACCCAATAGACAAAGAAGGACATATGTCTTATCATCCATTGGAACAAAACACAAGGAATCAAATTGTTACCTATATTCTATCCCTTTCAGATAACGCCAAGTTCGAAGGACCGAACGTTGTGGAATTAGTCACAAAGGTTTATTGTACCCATTTTAGTTATTCCTGTTAAGGAAACCAATTCACCTTGGACTTCAAGCTATCATTTCAGGATTTCCTTCAGAAACCCATTTAGATGTAAACATCACCTATCACCCTCAGAACGATGGTCAAAGCGAGAGAACAATTCAAACATAGGAAAGTATGCTCAGAGCATGAGTGATTGACCTTAGAAATGGTTGGACTAATCACTCAACATAAATCAAATTCATCTACAACAATAGTTATCACACCAACAGCGAGAAATTGGCAGAAGTTAGGTTAGTACATAACACACATCATTTGGATTGGGTATCCTAAACAACAAACCATCCAGATTCAAGTGGGAGAACAAATTAAGTTAAAAACATTGCCTTGGATTGGCATGATACAAATTGGATAACAAGAGAGGTTGAACCTTTAGCATATTGGACCATTTAAGATTCATTTTAGAATCGACCAACTAGCATACAAACTTGAGTTCTGGCAGAATTCAGCAGTATATATATTACCAGTATCACATTTAAAACATTAAGAAGCGCATACCATCTATTGATGGGCCAAACTCGGAAAAAGCTCAACTCACTAGTCCAGTAGGCATTCATGAAATAACCAGAAATTTCCTACAAGTCAAGAATCAGTTACAAGTTCAATAAGTTGTAAACCATTAAAACTTCAAGTTGGTAGGCAGAGTTATGCAGAAAGTTCTGCCTAGGAAAGGCATGATATCATTCAGAAAACTTGGAAAGTTAAACCCGATATACACCGGACCATGTAATATTTCAGACAGAGTAGGCCTAGTGACCGTCAGACTTGAGCCTTGTTAGAAAACAACGGGATTATACAACCATGTATTATCATCTTTTCAGATTAGTCACTCATAATCCCATTTGGAAAGGAATCCAACCCAAAGTCAAACACAAACCTTGTAGGAGAACAAGTAGAAATTATGGACAGTTAGGTCGAACAGTTGAAGCAGAGTCGAATTCCTATCGTTAGAGTTCGCTGGAATTCTCGAATATCATCACCTATTCACCAATACATTTTCAGAGACCAACATTAACTGAACTTCGGGACGAAGTTCCATTTAGAGGGGAAGACTGTCACAACTCACCATTTCAGGTCATTTCCAAAACTTTGGAAAAACACTATTCATCAAAACGCTATTCATCGTTTTACTATTCATCATTTTCGAGGTCAATTTGATATTCTGAGAAACATTTGAGAATTCTACTATTCACTGAACACTATTCATTTCCGGAAAAGTTTTCATCATTCAGGTGCATTATTCATTTCATCGTAAATTTAGTTTACGGGTATTAAAATTCGCGTAACCGTATGGGTTTAGGTGCGAATTCATTTCATTATAAGTAAGGACATTGCATACGGACTAGAGACAGTCTGCATATCCTCATAACAGCATTTTCATGTTATACCACTCTTAGGATTTTCAAATTTATATATTTGATACATTTAACGTTTTCCTTATAATTATTTATAAATAAACGTTAACACACGGTTAATAAACACGACGAATATATTTAAATATTCCCACAATGGTCCCGACATATTTTTTAATCCATTTTATCATCATAAAAGTTATTATATTCATTTACCCAGTATTTTGGAAATTCATTTTATTTATAACGTAAGTTTATAAATATTACGACGGTTTTCGTGAAAACTAAACAATAATCACCCGAACACTCAGTACTTGTACCCAACATATTTTTAACATTTTTATGACTTTATTAAGTCCCGGTTAACTTCGTTAATATTTATTTCTAGCAAACCGGGTACCCGATTATAACTAATACTTACACTAAACTACAACTAATATTACCCTACATTTCCTAAGTGATCAAAACCGATTTGGCTACCCCTTGTTCCTTTGAAAACCGGCCACAAGACCATCCCAAGACCACATGACTAACAATTTTAACCTTAAGCTTTAACTATGCATTAACTTAATATATATTTCTACCTAAATATCTACAAACACATTTTACATAACACATAATAAAATTTTGGATCAAAGTTACTCATCTCATCTCTTTCTCTCTTCAAACCCACGACCAAACCAAAGGACCAAGATCAAGTGATCATTTTTCAAGATTTAAAGCTACAAAGTTGTTCCTTTTGTCATTCTAATCAAGAATCTTACAACAAAAACACAAGTAACACAAGGTTTCTCATCATCTAATCACCCATTATTTCAAAGTGAGTTATCAACTTTATTTTCATGATTTCATCTAATTAACACTTGTATCTTATGGTTTTCATGCTTAATTTCATGTACAAGTTAGCTATACCACATTATATTTGTTAACTTTTTGAACATACAAACCCTAGATTTTGATTTAGGTGTTCATTTGTTAAATTAACATGATTACTAGTGATTAGGAACCCATGGCACCCTAAGAAGGTGTATGGTAGGATTAGTATAGCTTTGTGGTGTTTGCAAGAGATTTGGTTGAAGTAGAAACTAGTTTTGAACATGAAAAATGGATTTGTAACAAGTATTTATACATTCTGTCCCATTTTTGTAAATCCAGGAAAATCAGTAAACATAAAGTAAACTTTGGCAATATTTTTAGAAAATACTTTCAAAAACGAATCCGTAGGCGAAAGAACGGATTAAAAAGAGTTTATAACGAAGAAGTTATGATTTTTGCAAGTTTATTGACGAAAAGTATATTTTCTGAAAATACATGCTGTTGGACGTTTTTCGTCGGACAAAAAGAGGCTTTAGACGTAACCCGGAGGAGCCAAACTTTCCAAAATATATTACTACATACTAATACGTAACCGTGGATATAAATAACAAGTAAAACGGACTTATAACGACAAAGATATTCACGTTTCAATATCGGCAAAACTTATATTGTTTTGACAGCTTTTGGTAGAATAATAATACTAATACTACGTAGTAACTCTAGATTTCTAGAAATAATACCAAGTACCCAAATTCATAACTAATGAAGTATTAGTGATTACAAGTATATTTTTATCACTACAAGGCGTTATATCAAGGATTTCAAACCGAGGATTTCAACACTAACATTGATACATATGATATATATATATATATATATATATATATATATATATATATATATATATATATATATATATATATATATACATACGTTTCAACTAGTTTTATTTTTCTAGTTGCCTTATTTTCCTAAGTCATGGAAAATGTATATTTTTGATAACAACAAGTATTTTCCAAAGAGTAGAGTGGTATAGGAAACATGTGCATGGACATTCATAACATCATTTTGTGATCTAAAGTAGATCGTTCATCATTCATATTAGGTTGAGGCAGCTAATCGTTCATTGTTGTTCATTACACTTCATCATACAGTATCATCAGTTTAAGGTGAGTTTTCATAGCCCCGTTTTCAATACAATATTTTGATTTCAAATCCCACGGGGGAATACATTGCATCAATTATTTTAGTACGAGCCCAAGTACCAAAACATATGTACATTGCTTAAGTTGCCTTACCAACATGTTAAAGTCCCCTATTTATTATCATGGACCGTTAATTTGCCGATTAAGCGAGAGTGAGTGGATAGATCTATCGAGGGTGACGCCTCCATCCGTGGTAGTTATTACCAACAGTAAGCGGATGCATTTCATTTTGACATTTTGGGAGTGTTCTGGTAAAACATTCGGGAGGGGCATATAATTTCATCAGTCATAGCTTCAGGGTCATGAGCTTAAGGTCTATTGTACTATTTTACTTGATTTTTATCTTGCAATTATACTTGTGGTGGCCGTACAACATTACATTTTATAAACCTATGGAATTTACCAACATTCGTGTTGACGTTTTAGCAATGTATTTCAGGTTATTAAGGTAGCTCATGTGACATGCATTTTGACCTTTATAGAGTCGCGGAGTCGACGCGTCTCATCATTATTTCATGCACTTATGTAAACGTTTGATCTAGTAAGACTTGTTTTCATAAACTTGCAACACCTTTTGGGGACCTCATATTGTAAACTCTGGATTATTTCCATGATCAAATGCAGTATTTTCCAAACGACACTTTAGGTCGTTCAATGTAACTGTAACTGTGATGCTATGACAGACACCCCCAGGTATTCCATTCCGCTGCAAGTCAAGTAAATTGGGGGTGTGACAACAACCCTCACCCTTATCCTTCCAAATTCCACACCCCAAGATGCAATTAATGCCAACCCCCCTATGGCTACTTCACAGACCCCCAATTGGTCAAAGCTTCATTTTCCCGCCAAATTCATAAAAAAGACAAGACTCATCCAATGGATGATTGGAGTGATGGGAAATGATCGTGTGGGTCCCACAAACACCCTGGAAGCCTTATAAAGAAGAGAGAAGCCATAGAGAAGGAGTATTAGTTTAGTTTTTAGTTTAGTTATGTCTTAGGTAGTGTAATTTATTTCTCAAATTGTATTTCTAGTTCAAATCAGTTGTAATCAGTTTATTTTGTGCAATGTAAACCACTTTTATCATCAATTTCAAGTTACCTTTATAATTTCAAATTTGGCATTTTTTAATGAAATTGACAAATTCATTCAAAGTTGTTAAAAGTTGTTGTTTCCTGTTTGTTCAAGCCCTCTTTAGCCTAATTATAAGGTTTCTTAGGTGTTTGAGGCTTGGGAATAACCTGGTACTCAGTTTATCAAAAATACAAAAAAAAAAAAAAAAAAAAAAAAAAAAAAAAAAAAAAATCCAAAAATACTTAAAAAATAGATAGAAAAATATAAAAGGGTCAAGGAGGACAGAAGAAGAAGATGGAGTGCAATGGTTTAGAGCTCATGGGAGCATAGGTGGTTGTCTTTGGTCTGGTTCTCACTTGTCTCTCATTTGGACCTCTTGTAAGGCTTGTTTCCATTTTAGTTTATTTGCATAATCTGAGTTACTGGCTTGAATCTGTGTTTATTGTTGGTTTGTTGTTGATTTCAGTTCATATAGTCATAATATAGCTTATCATAATTGATTTCATCAGGTTATAAGTAGTTTGCATAAATTTGGTTCATAATTGCTTTATAACTGTCACAGATTGCATTCCAGTGCTAAACCCTTGTTTTGATGTTAAACTCAGCTCATTTATACCTAAATCAGTCCAATGCATCAGTTTACAAGTTGATGTAATAGTTTAGTGGATTGTTTCAAGCATTTGATTCATAAAAGTTCCATATTAGTTAACTTAAGGAGTGTTTGGATCAGTGGGTTTAACCACTGTTGCATCTGTTCTAATTGTTATGTTCTGTTTAAACAGGTTTCAGTAGTCATAGTTAGTTCATTAAAGTCATAAAATTTAGTATTTGTTAGCAAAAAGTCAAATCTCTCTAGATCTCAAATTTGTATCAGTTAAAAAAGGATTTAGATGGCATAATCACATCATTAGGTGCATAAGTAAGTCTCATAGCATAAATCAGTTCCATATTAGTTTATAACATCATTTCAAATCAATTTAGACCAATCAAAGTTCACAAAAGTCAAGTAGGATCATAAAATAAAAAAAAAGTCAAAACTACCTTTATACAGAAAATCCAAAAGTTGCAAGAATTTTAGAGAATTTTGTGTTAGGTTTCAGGCCTTGAAATTTTCAGGACTTGTAGCCCCCCAGCTGAACTTTGAAATCCCACACTCTCTATATTTTTGTGAATTTTTATGTGGGCCCTACAACCCCCCAAACAGGGCTGCAGGCCCCTGCTGCACAGCAAAACACCCCTCTGCCCCCCACTTTGGTGGGTCCCACAGGCCACCTCAGTGGGACCCACACCCTCCCCCTTGGCTCTTTAGACTCACAAGCTGGCCCTCTACACATTTCAAGCTTTTGTTGAAGCTTAAGCTCCCTGGGACCCACCTAGAATCACTCCTTAACTCTGTCCCATTTCTGTGTTGAAAACAAGTTTTGAAGTGCTTATTTGAGTGCTTATTGCTTATTCAGTGGTACCCTTTAGTTGTTCTAGCTTCATTCCTGTCCAAGTAACTTAGTTGAACCAAGTTTCACCCCTGTGGACCCCACTAGGGCTGATTTTCTTCAAAGTCAACAAAAAGTCAACTGTTTCACCTTTTAGTGTCCAAATTGCTTATTTTTAAGCTTGGAGAAAGTTTTCTTCACAAAAGTTTTATGTTTTTAGGTATAAAATAGTTTAGAAAAAGAAAATCCAGAAAAAACCAATTTTAAATTAAGTGATAGTTTCTATTTAATATTAATTATCTTTTTAATTTTCCTTTTTAGCTTTTTATTAAGTAACTTGCATTTTTATATTTTTCTTAATTTTTTTTATATTAAAGTAATTTTAGAAATTTTTCCAGAATTTTATATTGTCTTTTGGTATTAATTAGATTTAGTAATAATTAATTAATAATTAAGTATTAAATAGCAAAATTAGTTTTTATAAAGTAGTACCTAGTTTTTATATTTTTCCTAGCTTTTATATGTTATAAAATAATTTTAGGAATTTTTCTAGAATTTCTACTGTTCATTTTCTAATTTTCTTAATCAATTTAGTTAAATTAGATATTAATTAATACATAAGTAAATAATTAGTAAAATAGTCTAAATATCATTTTTATAAAATTTTTATAATTTTTTAGGATTCTTGTGATGGTTAATTAGATTTATAAATTTTCCTATAATTTTCGAAGTCGTTTAGGTATTATTAGTAATTAAAAAGTATATTTAAAATACTTTTCTTAATTATTAAATAGTTTAAATTAGTTTTTAATTAATTAAAAATAATAAAATAATCTAAAAAAAATATTTTTCTTTTTAATTTCATTTTCTTTTAATTTTAAGTTTGTAAAAGTTTCATTTTCGCCCCCTGTAGTTTATTTTCCTTAAAACTCACCTTTTTCTCAGCACGCAATCGTGTCTGATTTTAATTTGGTTTACGTTTATACATTTCTGTTTCCCGTAATTGTTAATACTGTTATTCCTAATCATTCCAGTAGTGTAAACAAATCAAAATCTTTATCTGGTTACTTCTCATTCAATTCACCCGATCACAAACCCGTTTGATTACCATCACACCTCGTCGGGACATAACGACCCGGGGAAACCCTGTACTTCCACGGAGAATTGAGCCTAAGGAGTTTGACTATATTGACCACATCCGTGGTTGACTTTAGTCGACTGCTTTTGCCTCAATCAGTTACCATCGTTTGAATTCATTGAGTGCATTGCTCAAAAAGCCCTTTGTCCAAACACTCAACCATACCTTACCAACTATAGGATTAGAACCTTTACCATCAAATGAGCATGAAGCTCACATTCAGTTACACTAGGTCTAAGTAGTACCACTTTCACAAGTTATCAAAGTATTAGTAATACTTTTAACTTTTGCATATGTTTCATTAAACCTTAAATTAACATCTTAACAACATATGTTAAAATGCAATCTCAAAGCCAACCTCATGTACCCCGAGCAACATGACTCTTGAGGAGTATACATAAGAAACTCGAGTTAATTCCTCTTGTCATCATCTAGTATAATCTTGAGACCAAGTATATTTAGATAGCACTATCCGACTCAAAAACTTTGGCTTCATATCTTCATTTAGGAAAACATAATGTTTTGGAAGACATTATGCCTAAGAAATCATGCGTTAAGTTTTCATCCTGTTAAAAGGATATTGTATATCCTATGCATCATTCTCTCCTTGAAACATGAACAGTTGTGTTACATGATATTTCATTACATCTCATCGGGTTAATGATCTTAAATAAACATATGCAAGTTCTATGAACTAGAGCTTTCTCATCATCTTGTCATTCTTGTTTTCATAAGCATGATGACTTTATTCCACGTAATAATTCTACTTATTGAAAGACACTATATGTGTCTATTTCCTTTTAATAGTTCATTATAACCAAACCTTGCTCATAACCTAGCTCAAACCCTATCTCTAGAGCATACACAAGATCTATTGAAGTTGGTAACTTCACTTAGATTCCTGTTCCAAAGAGCTTTCTTGAGAACGTTCTTATCATATTCCATTATCACCCAAAAATTCATCTCTTGGTCTTGGATGACCAAATCACTTGCGTAACACATGCTTAAAGATGTCACCTTTTAGATCATTCAACCATATATTCCAAACACAAAGATTAAAATCTCTTGCATTACACATACATGTGTCATTTAAATTTTATTTGTTTGATATGATTGGACATCTTAACATAACCATGATAACTCTCTAATTAATTCATGTGTAAACCGTGTTTATTTATTTATGATGCCTGCATGCTTATATGTTTCGTGTTACTATATATTAACATGATTTATATGATATTTTCATTCTTTTTGTATATGATGTTTTGCATGATTAACGTGTTACTTGTTAACTCATGGTATGTCATTTTGAGACATGATGTCTTTATATGATATTTATATATTTGAATGGTTGTGTCTTTTTCGGTCATTCATTAGATCCATGCTTAGGATGGTCTATATAATACATGCTCAAAAATGTTATCATTTAAACATGGGTTGCATAAAATTTTCATCTTGTTTCTTTGTCACACTATTTGTTCACTACATGTGCACTTATAATTTGTCAAAGTACTTTTGGTATGATAAACATTTAGAAGTCGTTTTATCATACGAATTAATTACATAGATTAAAATTTGTTGACACATATTTGTTAAATATCCATATAAAACATGACATCTTCATCACCTTAGTTTTATTAAATATAGTTGAGTCTCATTAAATCATGTATTAATCATCTTGTCTTAGAAATATTATTCAAACAAGAAGTAGATTTGAGTTTCTCTTTAGTTTATTAAGAATCACTTGCATTACACATATATGTGTCGATTAAATGTTACTTGTTTGATATAATTGGGTATCTTGACATAATAACTATTTTATTGATTAATATGTAAACCTTGGAAAGGTTTTGTCTGCATGCTTATGTGTTTCATGCAACTAAATGTTAGCATGATTTGTATGATACTTTGCAAGATTAACATGTTGCTTGTTAACTTATGATATGCAATTTTGATACATGATTCTTTTGTATCTATGTTTTAATGTTCTTTTATTTTGTTGACACTTATTAAATATATACGTAGGATGTTTTAATGATGCATGCTCCTAAATGTTATCTTTTAAACACAATTTACATGAATATTTTGTTCTAGCTTTTATATGCTCATCTCGCATAACTGTAATCCCTACACATGCATATAGTTTTATAAGGATTGAGGATAACAATACTCTAATCCTTTCCACCTCCTTTGAGAAAACCACATGCCTTGTCATGCGATTATCCCGCATTGATAAAGAAGAGCTACATGACTTCAAGGATAAAGTTCTTTGTATGCTAACCAACATCCTTAAAAACATTACTAAGCTCATAGCTAATAGGATTGAGTCTTAGAGATTTGAATTTGTGTTTGGATATCTTTCAATCAACCTCTTTCTAATTCGCATTATTGCTTCCACTTTCCAAAAATCACTTCCATCTCTATTTAGCCTTAACAATACAACCTCCCAAACACTTCATCATCATTCTTTATACGATGCATTACACAATATGTTGGATGTCCACCGATTAAGGCGGAGAGAAATTCATTCACATATTTGTATTTTGTCAAAATGTATTTAAAGAACATCTACTCATGTTTCCTGCACCCTAAAATACCAACACATAGCTACACACCATTTAGTTAAAATTGGTTCACAAAACCACAAGTGTTTCAAGCCCTTTTAACCTAACATCACTAGTTTGTACCAATATCTCATTATGTGTTTGACAAAGTTCTTCATCTCCACAACCAACAACTAATGGAGTCTAGGATCTTTCTTAAACTATGACTTCACAACTTCATTTTCTAGAACACCATCATAGGATCTCATCCTTTCGTACTCAACACATATGATGCACGTCATTGTCAGTGCAAACGATATATTAATCAAAACTGTCATTCCCAACACTTTCTCAACACATCGGTTTAACCAACACTCTCCCATCTCATAATGTCATTCTCATCCTCATATAGGTTCTCAGTATTCTTTTTTCATTTCTTATGAAATGTTTGTTCCTAGGTGCTTATTGTCTTCACTTCTTTTTTAATCCATTCAAGCATACAATATGGCATGATACATCATCTTTGGTAGATGATAATGTCATTAAAGGTCGTGTAGAACTAAACAATGTTAGTACTCTTTCATCCATTTTCTTTCGATATAGGTCATTATTTCTAAACATGTTTCGTTTTCATTAGCATCAATCCTAATCGATCAAATCATAACCCATAGCCGTCATTAAATATCAATGTCCATTTACATTTTCCTTTTTCTCTTAACATTACGTAAGTTGTATTCCTTTATCCCTTTAAGTTGTGAATTTTAGATTGCATAAGTCCATATGTTCAATCTTTATTCGTTATAGCATTTACTATACATGCGAGTTTCTAATTCTTTAAATAGTTGGCCACGTTATCACCACCACCTTCCATCATCACTTTCACTAATCATCACAACCATGAATTAGCGAAAATTTGCTTTTATCAACCCTTCATCTATCGAGTTATCATCAAATGAATCCTTCTAGTAAACCAACACCAACACTAGCACCACTCACTCTAACTCTCAATATTCCAACCTCACTTTATATCTTCCTTCGAGGCACTATCTTGTAGGATTTTATCATATTATATTTACATTTTTCTTTTATTGTATTTCTTATTAGAAGAATACACCTTAGTTTTCTTATTTTTCTTTAAAATAAAATATATTGCACTAATATTTTCATTGTAGGTTCATCATATATACTTCTTCGTATATAGCATACTCATCTAGGGATGTTGTTTGCATTAATTATTTTCTTATTTTAGATGCTTCTTTACACCTTCGAACAAGGAGGAATCTTCATCAAGCACTCTTATTGCATCGTCTATACACTTGGTTGTATATGACATACGTGTCTACTAACAAAGCTTCTAGTATACTAATATTTGTTTTGTAGGTTCTTATTGACGCCCTAAAGCAAGGGGAGCTTCCGTCAATTGTTTTTTTTTTCTATGCATCATACACACGCATTGTTATATATCATATACTCATTTTAGGACAATCATTGTCTTACACTAACCTTTATTTTGTAGGATTCTTCATCCTTACATCATATACGTTGGTACCCTAACAACAGGGAGTATTGATCAAGGGGGAGATAATCATGAACTAACCTTTATTCTTGTGTAGCTTTCTTATTTCTTGTATCTTATACGTTGGAACCCTAGCAACGGGGAGTATTTATCAAGGGGGAGCTACAATATAGGGGATGCATGCATGCTTTCATATTTATTCTCATTCTTTGACACACTTATGTGTTTCGAGATAAGTCAACATAGTCCAACATTCATTTCATTCATCATGCATTTTTGTATAATTTTTATGTTGCACAACACTAACCTTGATGTAGGTTAAGGTACTTAATTTGATCCATGGATCCGCTAACAACCTAAACGATGCAACAACCTTAGGAAATTGGAGTTGAAGACTAAACTTCACTAGGGATGATGCAAGCTCGCCATTTTGGGGATAAATGAAGTTAACTCCAAGGACACGCCCTTTTTGTTTTGACAAAAGGGGGAAAAGAGTGTAAACGGAGAAGGAAATGTAGAAGGTGTTACGGATACAAGTCAGTAATACGGACACAAGTAACTTTTTACATTTTACTATCTATCACGTTTACATATTTTGTCATCATCAAAAAGGGGGAGATTGTTAGTGCAAATATTACGATATTTAATCTACACAGTCTCGTTTGTTTTGATTGATGACAAACATATAACTTGATACATAACGTAAAATGTACAAGTTACTTGTAATCTTATTTTGTCTCAACATACATTCAACACCTCTCAACGTCTCGAGTCCTCGTATGCTACAACACAGGTTCGTACATGTTTGTTGTGTGGCATTAGGATCAAACCCCTTGACCAACCATTTAGAATGAGTAAAATACTTTGAGGGTCTTTAAGTATTTTAGGTGTCAAAATACACTTTAGGTGTTAAATAGAATAAGTGCCACATTAGGTGTCTAGATAATATTAGTAAGTTTCCAATATATAAAAATGTGTCTTATAACAATATAAGTACATAAAACATTTTTAGTAACTTGCTAAATATTATATAGCTAGCTAATATATTTTTCATATACAAGTAACTTACCTTTTTAAGTTACTATATACATTTGTCTAAATGTATTTTTTCATAATATGGAAAACACTCTTTTATTACCTCATGAATAATGTCTTCTAGAATGTATATCTTTCCAAATGATCTTGTAAGAAATGTCATAGATTTTGTAAGAGAATGTTGTAGTTGACATTAGAAGATCTTGATGTGACTAGAGATAAATATAGTAAGATATTTAGAACATGGTTTTGGAACATGGTTTCTTATAAATAGTAGCTCATGGTTTTTCAAACAATTTGATGAAACTTGAAAAAGAAAAACACACACTTCTCTACACTTTGCATAGATCTTAGATCAATTGAAAACCATGTAGAAAACACAATCAATCACCCTCATTATCATGATCATAATGCTTCTAACATTCATCTTTGTTGTAAGCATATCATACGTCTTGATCCATCAAAGAAGCTTGGAGATCTTGCCATCATCATCCACCACATGCATACATATATGAAGATCCATCACAACAAGATTGGAGAACTTGTGATCTTCATTCATTGAAGGCTTTCTATCAATGGAAGTTCTTTTAGATTAGTTATTCATATCCATTAGACATATATGTCTTGGATCATCAGATGGTTTATGTGTTTGTGCCATAAAACACAAGGTTTCTATGTTGGGCCACAAAACATAGCGGGAGTTGTTGTACGCTTGTAAAAGAACTAGCGGGAGAGGTTGTACCCTTTGAAAAGAACTCGACATCTAGCTTAGTGTCGGAAATATTGTATAGGCGACGATAGGAGTGGTTGTACCTTGTAAAAGAACCCGGTATGTAGCTTGGTACCGGAAAAAGTGTAAGCGACGATTGTAAGGTTTTCTCCGTCAAGAAGGGAGCTTGTTGATCTATTGAAGTAACTCTCAAGTTGGGTACTCGGGGAGTGGAGTAGGGCGGAGAGGAGATCCGTAACTGAACCACTATAAATCCTCGTGTTCGGTTTGCACTTTCTTTACTTTTACAGTTGCACTATATTATTGTTTATGTTGTGTTGTGACTTGATGTTTATGCTTGTGTGACAACTTGGTATATCATATGCTTTATATTAGTCATAAGACTATTATTAGCATTTCTCATATTACAATAAGCTAGATCAGAAATTTGTCATATGGATGTTTTTAGAAAAGAAAAACAAACCGGACTAATAATGGCATAACTTGACACAATGGTTTATACTATATTTGATACAACAAGTTTAAAGATTTTTAAACGGAAACGTATTCACCCCCCCCCCCCTCTACGATTTCACACAAGGGTATGAAACCCTTAAAAACTTCTGAAATTCGTACTAGGGTTTGTGTGTGTTGCACCAAAAAGTTCCTCTCCTCATGAATGAAAAATCAAAAACTATATATAGATTTATATAGGTGACGGCGTCACCATTTGATGGTTGACACCGTTATCTCGCCGCGGCTAGGGTTTCTTGTCGCCCAATCCAACTTCTTGACGCCGTCACTCTTTATTTCTTCTGGGTCGTCACACGCTTTAATGTTATACGTGACGGCCTACTCTTGGTTAAATGTGACGCCGTCTCGTGTAAAACCTCAAATTGTCTTCTGGCGCGTCAAGTGTAAATGCAATATCCACCTCTTGTCACATAAGCTGACGCTGTCCCCTTGATCTTCCTGACACCGTCAAGTGTAAATTCTAGCATAGATTCTTGACTTTGTCGTTTTCTTTACTTTTTGCTCCAAAAATGTCCAAAATGCTTCCTTTTCCAGAATTCTCTTCAAAAGTACCTAAAATGACAAAAGAAATGATTTAAGGTAATAATTGATCACATTATCGCGATTTAAGGCTTAAATGACCCCTTAAAAGCGTAACAAATTTCGCCTCAAGCAAATGAGCTTTTATTCTAATCAAAATAAAAGCTAGGGGTTATTTAACATTAATATAAAAGTAATTACAACAGACGATCGTTCCACCTTAATCAAAACAAGCACGAAGTTTATATACTAGCACCTCACGAATAGTGTTTAGATACTCTCATCTCTCAGGTGTTATAAACCTAAATATAACTAATGGAAATGGATAGAATATCACTCACTACCTGTCATAGCAAATAGATTACCATAGGCTTGGGAAAGGATCAAAAACCTCTACCACTTGGTGTAAGCACCTAGGAAAACTATCAAAGAGGTCTTTTTCAAGGGTTATAACGTTAGGTGTCGGGATATGGAAAACACGGTTTGTTGGTGATGAGGCGAAAAATGAACCACTTTTAGGGGGTCATTTAAGCCCGGAATTGAATTTATTTGATCAAATATTGCCCTAAATCGTTCCTTTTGTGATTTTTGGGTACTTTAGGAGAGAAATCTGGAAAAGGAAGCAACTCGGACGTTTTTGGAGCATAAAAGTGAAGAAAACGCCTAAAGACTTAATTTTCCTTGTTGGGAACAGTAGGTGAAGGCGTCAAGAAGGAAATTCTGACGGCGTCAAGAGTAATTTTCATGACGACCCAGTACAGAATTGAAGGCGTCACGAAGTAGAGCGTCAAGAGTAAAATACGTGACGCCCTGGAAAATGTTATAACGTGACGGCGTCAAAAGTAGATCAAGGCAGTCCGAGAATTCTTTTGGCGGCGAGATGACGGCGTCACCAATTTGGTCTTGACGCCGTCAGCCTCAATTTCCTATATATAGTTTTCTAATTTTCATTCATAGAAAAAGAGAAGTTTTGGAGAAACCCTAAGGCCGAACTTAGTACGAATTTTACAGGTTTTTCAAGGGTTCTCAGCCCTTGAACCCTTTCATGTGTAATTGAGATAAGTGTTCTTTTAATTCAATCAATATGTCTATGTGTTGGTTGTCTATATCTTGTTCTTATCTTAATTCCATCATGCTAGGCTAGATCTATCTTGTGTTTGCTTGGATCTAATGAAACCTAGATGTTAATTATGTGTTGATTACTTGTTTATGGTTGTATTAGATGAATGATTTCGATGTTAGGCGTAAGAAAACTGGTAGATCTCCAAATGGTAACATGCTTGAACGTCTTAGGAAACATGAACGACGTGCACTAGGTTTTATTGGTTGTATTTAATGCATGAGTAAATTCTAATAATCCCATGTTAGGAGCTTCTTAGCCGGCTCGACATAGGAGTGAAGTAGGCACTCATAGGATTGGGGAATTAAGTGCGCCACCCCATGAATGGTATTAAGGAATACAATCCGTCATCCACGCAACTATAACAAGTAATTAACGTGTAAAAGATATCTAGGGAGTAGTGAAATCTAAGTAAACACAACTTCTCCACTTATTGCTCACAACCTTAGTTTAATTTAGTTTATTTTCATTTCTAGTATTTTCTTTTGATTGCATCTTTAGTATTGGGTTAGTTGACTAGCAACTAATTCCGCCCAAATCCTTCAAACCCGAGATTTTTACTTGCTTTCTAAAAAAATATAAAAATACAAAAATAATCATCCCTCACCTTTAGAACTAGTATTTAGGTTTTCTAATCCTAGTGACACTATTCCTAGCTGAACGATCAATCCCCGGGTACTTGTCACTATACTATACTACAATGATCAGGTACACTGCCTGGTGGGGGTTGTAAGCTTCTCAAGATCCCTTGAGAGGTAAAGCCTGGTGCGATTCCCACGTATCAAGTTTTTGGCGCCGCTGCCGGGGGAATAGTTATTGTCTAGGTTAGAATCTCTTTTTATTAGGTCTACTTGCTAGATTCCTTTCTAGTAAGATTTTATTTTTATTTTTAGGTTTTCTTTAATCTATCTTATTTCTTCGTGTTTTTGTTTGTACTAGTTTGGTCTTTATGGAATTAGAGAGTCGCTGTTTAGAAATTAGCAAGAGGCCTATTGCGCATAATGAACGAAAGGTTAAGCCCTAGAAAAGACCCTTACAATTCTAATAGGCTATGTAACTTTGTCAGGAGAGTTAAAGGGGTACACATCTTTATAGGAAATTTTACTTATCAATGCGACTTTGTAATCCTAGAAGATGTTAGAGGCATTATTGATCCACACCTTGGAGAAGTAGTTTTAGGACAACCTTTTGTTGAGAAGACTAAGATGTATCACGACCATGAGAAGGGGATAGCTCAGTTTACTGATGGGGTAGAGAAGGTCACCTTCATGATGCCTCACATGAAGGAAGAATTAAAGGGCATCAAGAATCTACAAATTGATGAAATTCGACCCTATGAGGTTAAGGAAGATGGAATTACTGATGAAGCCTATTATGAGAGGAGGAGAACATACTATTCGGGTTGTATGAATCTAGGCCCGGAATACAAGCGTGATGAGAATTGGGTTAGATGTTTTGAGTTAGCACAAAAATGGGAAAGGAAAACGTAACCCATGACTTTGAGTCTAGCTACAAGACTCGTAAATAAAGAAAAGCGCTTCTTGGGAGGCAACCCATGCTTTTGTTTGATTTTATTTTGTTTGTTTGTTATTTGCTTCCGTATGCATGCTTTATTTTTATTGTTGGTAGATCATGTTTCTCAATTAAATAGTGGAAATACTTTACTTTGTTGTTTTGGCCTAGTCTTAACTCCACCTAAAAGTATTTTTGCAAAAGATAAGTGTAAGGGGAAACCCCAAATATGTTTTCAAGAAACAAACCGATCATGATTCTCCACAATATTAAATGAACATGTATATTCGTATTTGTTAGAGTCAAATGCTTGTATCGAGTCATAATGAAGTTTTGCAGGATTTTCCAGGAAGTAGGACCAAGTTTTTCCAGAAATTTTCCGGAAACTTAACATAAGAATTTCTGCAGGTCACTTCTGACGGCGTCACGAGTTAACTCTTGACGGCGTCACGTGTAAAAATCTGGAAATTTTACCGGTTTTGTTTTTCTAACGGAGTCTTATAGTTTTTGTGAATTATTAAGTTTTATAATCTCCAGAAAATCTGCAAACTTCATTCCACAAAGCATTATATCTTACTTTGTTTTCTAGGATTTAGTAACTTATATAGGTTGCCGCCTATTTTATGCGAGGTTGTCTTGTCTATTTTCTCAGGATTTACAGGTTATGTATGACAAGAAGATGATTTATATTCTGGAAGGGAAGCTTTGATTGTTCATTTTCTTGGAGGAAGATTTAACCTGGCCACCTTATTATCCATACCGAGCGAATCAGGGGAGTATTTGATTTCATTCTTTTTACTTATTTCACTTTTACATTCTTTACTTGAACATTGGGGACAATGTTCATCTTAAGTGTAAGGGGAGGGTAAAATGATGATACCTTACAAATAAACTTTCGCTTGAGTTTGTTTGTTTGATAGTAGATGTGTAATAAAACTATGAGAAATACTTGTTAGTGCAATTTTAGCGCCAAATTTAAAATTTTTTACAACATTTAGGAGTGAAACTTTAGCCATAGCAAGCGTCTCATGGATAGGAGATTGTATGACTAGCACATAACCGTATATTCAGAAAAATTTTTGTCCCAAATATGTGAGGTTCGTCTTTAGATTTGATAGGAAAAGTATTTACTATTAGTGCTTATGAGTGTACCGGTAGCATTTAGATTCTAGAACTTGCGTTAGTGATGCATCCCGACACCGCTAGTGAGACTACATTCGTGTAGTAGAATTTACTACATGATAAGAGGCATTAGGATCACCCTTGTGTTAAACCCGTATTATAATTACTTGACCATTTAAGTCATATTACTTGGCTAGTTAAGTCAACTAATTTTTCCCACACCCTTAGCGTTGTACTCATTTTTAGTACACGAAACCCCTAGTACACCCCTCCGAGCCTATCTTTTCGTTTCTAACTTTAAGCATTTTACTTAAAGGAAGAATTTGTTACACCCCACTTAAATGTACACCCAAATCGCCTTAGCCTTCCGTGTATGCGCTTATTTTTAGTGCATTATTGTTATTTGTTAAACCCTAAGTTAACTATCTAATTGATTACATGGTTGTTAAGTCGAGTCATATCCTTGTACATATTGTTTTGGGACGATTGGGACTCATGGGTAAAGTACTTATTTTATGGAGTAATGGGGAAGAACATAATATTATTACCCCCGTATGTGCGTTAATCTTAAAAGTGCTCCAAATGTTTTGATTATCGTAATTCGAGTCATTAGATTAGTTTATTGTAAAGTATGTAAAAATTCAAGTGTAAGGGGAATTTACATTCCCTATGATGTATTATTTTTGATGGTAGGGTAAGAGTGTATGCAAAAAAAAAAAAAAAAAAAAAAAAAAAAAAAAAAAAAAAAAAAAATTAAGAAAAAGAAAAATATATATATATAGAAAAAAAAAAAAAAAAAAAAAAAAAAAAAAAAAAAGAAGAAAAGAGAAAAAAAACATACAGACTACCATCCCGTTTTATTCTATGTTCATTTTATGTTTTTTTTTTTTTTTTTTTTTTTTTTTTTTTTTTTTTTTTTTGTTATTTTTCATTTATTAGCTTAAATCGAGTCTAGTCTTGGCTTAGCAACGCCATATTGTACATGTAATTAACCAAGATTGTTAACTCGCTACCAATAAAAACTTCCTTTATCCAACAAAACCGTGTATTTCATATCCCTACACCTAACGTTACAACCCTTTAAAAGACCTCTTTGATAGTTTATCCTAGGTGCTTACGCCATGTGGTGGAGGTTTGATCCTTTCCCAAGCCTATGGTAATCTATTTTGCTATGACAGGTAGTGAGAGATATCTTCCGTTTCCATATTGTAATTTACACTTTATTACACCCGAGAGATGTGAGTATCTAAACACTATTTGTGAGGTGCTAGTGTATGACCTCTGTGCTTGTCTATTGATCTTTAGTGGAACGATTATTTGTTGTAATTACTTTTATATTAGTGTTAAATGACCCCTAACTTGTCTTTTGAGTAGAATAAAAGTGCATTTGCTTGAGGACAAGCAAATCTCAAGTGTAAGGGTATATGATGAGGCGAAAAATGAACCACTTTTAGGGGGTCATTTAAGCCCGGAATTGAATTTATTTGATCAAATATTGCCCTAAATCGTTCCTTTTGTGATTTTAGGTACTTTGGGAGAGAAATCTGGAAAATGAAGCAATTCAGACGTTTTTGGAGCATAAAAGTAAAGAAAACGCCAAAAACTTAATTTTCCTTGCTGGGAACAATAGGTGACGGCGTCAGGAAGGAAATTCTAACGGCGTCAAGAGTAATTTTCATGACGACCCAGTACAGAATTGAAGGCGTCACGAAGTAGAGCGTCAAGAGTAAAATACGTGACGCCCTGGAAAATGTTATAACGTGACGGCGTCAAAAGTAGATTAAGGCAGTCCGAGAATTCTTTTGGCGGCGAGATGACGGCGTCACCAATTTGGTCTTGACGCCGTCAGCCTCAATTTCCTATATATAGTTTTCTAATTTTCATTCATAAAAAAAGAGAAGTTTTGGAGAAACCCTAAGGCCGAACTTAGTACGAATTTTACAGGTTTTTCAAGGGTTCTCAGCCCTTGAACCCTTTCATGTGTAATTGAGATGAGTGTTCTTTTAATTCAATCAATATGTCTATGTGTTGGTTGTCTATATCTTGTTCTTATCTTAATTCCATCATGCTAGGCTAGATCTATCTTGTGTTTGCTTGGATCTAATGAAACCTAGATGTTAATTATGTGTTGATTACTTGTTTATGGTTGTATTAGATGAATGATTTCGATGTTAGGCTTAAGAAAACTGGCAGATCTCTAAATGGTAACATGCTTGAACGTCTTAGGAAACATGAACTGACGTGCACTAGGTTTTATTGGTTGTATTTAATGCATGAGTAAATTCTAATGATCCCATGTTAGGAGCTTCTTAGCCGGCTCGACATAGGAGTGAAGTAGACACTCATAGGATTGGGGAATTAAGTGCGCCACCCCATGAATGGTATTAAGGAATACAATCCGTCATCCACGCAACTATAACAAGTAATTAACGTGTAAAAGATATCTAGGGAGTAGTGAAATCTAAGTAAACACAACTTCTCCACTTATTGCTCACAACCTTAGTTTAATTTAGTTTATTTTCATTTCTAGTATTTTATTTTGATTGCATCTTTAGTATTGGGTTAGTTGACTAGCAACTAATTCCGCCCAAATCCTTCAAACCCGAGATTTTTACTTGCTTTCTAAAAAAATATAAAAATACAAAAATAATCATCCCTCACCTTTAGAACTAGTATTTAGGTTTTCTAATCCTAGCGACACTATTCCTAGCTGAACGATCAATCCCCCGGTACTTGTCACTATACTACACTACAACGATCAGGTACACTGCCTGGTGGGGGTTGTAAGCTTCTCAAGATCACTTGAGAGGTAAAGCCTGATGCGATTCCCACGTATCAGTTGGATAAAGGGATATTTTACTAGTGGCAAGTTAATTACATGTACAATGCGGCGTTGCTAAGCCAAGACTTGACTTAACTCAGGCTAATCACAAAATAACATAAACTTAAATAAACGTAAAAGGAAACCGGATGGTAGTCCGTATGTTTTTTTCTCTTTTTCTTTTTATATTTTTTTTTTTTCATTTTTCTTGATTTTTTTGATTTTTTTTTTCATTTTTCTTGATTTTTTTTCCATGCACTCTTGCCCTACCATCCAAAATAATACATCAAGGGGCTCGATTCTCCCCCTACACTTGAACTTTCACATACTTTACATGTAAGCTAATCTAATGACTCGAATTAAGATGATCAAAACACTTGGAGTACTTTAAAATATTGATGGATCTAAACACCTTGATCTGTGTTAGAATGATACTTTGAGTTATATCACTAAGTATGCGGAATCTACTTAGTAATACTTAGAAGTTTGATTCTGAATGAAACAGTTGTATATGAATGAGAATAATGTATGTATCAAACTGTTAGCTCCAATATTATTAATGATAATAATACGAGTGATCTTTGTATCACTAGGGTTACAACCTTGAAGCTCTAGAAAAACGTATATCTAACCTTAACTTAGGACCTCCTTTTATAGCATAAGGAGTCCTCTTCTACAAGATACGTATAACTCTAATAGAATAAGATATACACAAGATCTATTATATATTTATCTTTACAAATTTCCTAACAATTATCCTAACAGCAGTGGTAATAATATGTAATAGTAGTGGTAATGGGTTTCCACTGCTAGTGCATTCTTCAGCAGTTGTAATCTTCATACTTAGCCGTGGTAACTGTTAATATAATTCCCAACAATCCTCCCCTAAACTTATGATTAACATGTAAATCAATAAGTTTCTTCAAGAAATCAGTAGACATGAGGATATGGGAATTCTTCCAAACACTTATCTTCTTTTTCTTAATTCCTTATCAGCTCTCACACTTTGATCATAAATCCTCTGTAACAAATCTTCTATGACTTCACTTCTTTCCCAACATCTGAGGCTTACTGACATCATAACAGTTAAAACTCCAGCTCTCAATGGATATTCTTTCTCAGCTAACATAAAGACATCAACTCCATCATGAGTAGAAACATGATGTACAACACTTGAATCATAGAATTTCCACAGAGTATTCATATTGTGAGCTACAAATCTCCAATACCTGTCACTTGGATCAGGTTCATGTAATCTTCTAAAGTGAACCCACAACTCTTGAGCTTTGACATCAACAAGTTCATATTTCTTGAACTGATCTTGAATAATCCTCCACAAAGTATCCAAATCTTCTCTATCACAAGATCTAACAACATCTTCAAAATCTCTGCAAATACTTGTGATATTTCCAGTTCTGATAATCTTCCATGCTACACCAAAATCATCAGAATAGATTTCCCAACCAACTACTGGATATCTTGTTTATAAAGGTTCTATATTAAGCACATCAGTTTCAATATACACCATATTGGTAACTTGTTCTTCAGTCAACTCGCTAACACCTTCTTCTGCTTGAGATGACTCCTGAGTCTTTAATTTCTTTGCATCTTTAGATCCAAGACTCACTCCTGACCTTTTTGACTTTTTTGCTACAGGTTCTTTATCCATAGGAACAAAATTACTATCTTGTCTTTTAACCCTGTAGTAAATACCTTTAATCTGATCATGTGTCATTCCTTTAAATTGTGCCATCTTCATATTTCCAACATGACAACAATAGGTCTTCATCTCAGCAATAATTTGTGTCTTAGTAGGTTGTCTTGGCTTCTTTTGACCCTTTCTAACTGTGCCAATGATATCATCAAGAGCCTGTTGATTCTTCATCTAAATGAAGTCCTTCAGTTGAGTAGACCTTTGATCTTCATCTAGAGTTGTATTTGCAATGAGTTCAATTGCCTTCTTTCTAATCACTGGATCATTTGCAATCATGAACTCAATTTCTTCTTCTGTAGGCACATAAGTGAACATTGGAGATTTCTCATGTAATATTGTTGGTGGAACAACAGAAAGTGGTTCTTCCATCAATGTTTCCAATTTGTCCAACCTCTTAGCTTCCATGAAACTTGCAATCTCATCCTCCTCTTGCTTTTTCTTCTATTCAATTTCAGCTTCTGCCAATTTCTTTGCCAATTCTGCATCATAATCTATCTGAACTTGTTCTTTCTTTGAAATCTTCTTTGATTGCTCAGATGATTCATCAACAACTTGAACTTTTCCATTTTCTACTCTTTTCCTTTGAAATTCTGCATCAGCAACATCTGTTACATCTGCAACTGTTTCCACTGTGACTTTATGAGTTTCCATTGCTTCAGCAAAAATTTCTTTAGAACCCACAGCTGCATCTCCCTTATCTTGAACATTAACAACATCATCTAAGTCAGCAAAATCCTGTTCAAAATTCAATTTCCTCCCCTTAAACTCTGCTTCAGTTCTAATCCTCCCCTGTTTGGGAGAATTCTCCAAATCTTCACTAAAGTAGACAGAGTCATCATCATTATGAGGTGGAGTGGAAGATCTGTGCCTCTTGAGACTTTCAACTTCATCATGTAATCTTTTAATCTCTGCCTTCATCTGGTTAAGCTCTGTGGCATGTTGTTGTTTAGTCATTGCCAGATCTTTCTCCAAAGCTTGAACCTGTTTGACTAACTTGATACATAATTCCATCAATTCATTTGGTTGCACATGCCCTCAACACTTCCAACTGTGTGACCTGTTGGGAGAGGTGAATCATAGGGCATTGATTCAGGCTCTTCTCTAGTTGGACTAGAAGGAAGCCTTGAACCACCACTGCTTGCTCCTAAACCAAAAGGTTCAGCAACATGCAATATTGAGATGAGAGGAGTTGGCTGTTTTGGCCTCCTCTCATATGTGTGAGTTACTGCATGGGTATGTTGAATAGGTGGAACTACAATAGTGGGTGTGTGATGGGATGCAACTGGGATAGTTGCATCTTCACCCTGTACCTGTGAAATCTTTGAAAGCATTTCAGGAAAAAGTGGGTGAACCTCCCCATTCCAAAGTTCTGAAGCCTTACACATATTTTGAAAAACTTTTGGCTTAAGACAGGGGGTTTCATAAACTCTTTTGTGGGTTTGCAGTTGAAATTCATTTAACACTGTTTGCACAAACCTTGGATACATCAAAAATTTATATGAACTTTTTACATTGCCTTTCATATTATTGAAAATAAACTTTGAAAAATTGAAAGTCCTATTAGTAGCTAAGCAAACCAAAGGGTAAGCCATGGTTGATGCAAATTGCTCATAAGATGTTTTCTTAGGACTTAGGCAATGTAAAAGAGTATGTATTAAAAATCTCCAATGGGGACAAAAACATCCTTTTCTGAAAGTCACTTTTTGATCAGATGTATCATACCCCATGGAAGCAATATGTTTGAAAATATCTGAATTGGGTAATGTGATGATACCATTGAGATCATCCAATTGGAGAACTCTCCCCAAGGATGACTCAGTAACATCAATGGTTACCCCATCCACTGTGGCTCTAAGAGCTTCTACAGTTTCTTGTGTGTCTCCCTATTCAAGAGTTATGGACTCTACTGTGTTCCAGAACTGTTTGATATAAGAAACAAAGATTGTGGGATTAACAGTTAAAGCATACCTTATATAGGTTGTATTAAGAAAATCCACAATCTGATGGAAAACGGGGCCACTCTTCTCGTTTGACTTTCGTAAATAGGCCACTTGGTTGTGCTCCTCAACAAAGTTTATAATCGCCATGATTTTGGTGAAAGAAAGATAAAAGTGTTAGTAATCGATAATGAGAATCAAGCCGTATGATGAATAATTTATACTAATAGGGTTTTGAGAAGTATGCGTAATGTGAATTATCTTAAGAAAGAATTTATCTTTGGAAAAAGAATAAACTAAAATTGGTAAGTAGATAATTCACAAAAAGTTACCCTATTAATAAGGAAACACGGTTATTTTACAACGGCTAGTTAAAAAATAAGATTACTGACACAACAATTGTAACGGCTAGTTCATCAGTGGAAAAATTACACTTGCAGTGGTAAATTTTCACAAAATATTAAAGAGCAGTGGTAAGTAAAACATTAAAATTAGCTGCTCTTATCATAGTTTTTAGCAAACTATCAGCTATAAACGGATTTGATATGTCTTTACCATGAGCCGTTTGCTATGGACTAGCCAACTCTTCATCACATGGAATATGGTGAGTTGATAACCATACAGTTTTTGGTAAACTATCAACCATAAACGGATTTGAGAAGTCTTTACTAGGAGCCGTTTGCTCTGGACTAGTTGATTCTTATGTTGATTAGACATGGTGAATCAATAACCATTTGTTGTGTGTCTGAGATACACACCTTATAACTCTAATGTCTCAAACAATATTGGTTTCTATTCTGCATAAGTAAGAAACACCTAAAAAAACCCATATAATTTAACCCAAAGTAACTTTTTGACCAAGTTACTATTCATAAAAATATCTCTCCAAAGTCAACCCGATAATATTCAAATTTACTCCTCCAACCTACCAAAACAGATAAGAGTAAATAACCTTCATTAATTATCCTTCGACCTTGACTTTGCTTATAAAAAGGAGCTCAAAAACACTTTAGTTTTCATCAAAACTAATCTCCAACATCACAAACCCTACAAAACATTATGAGCTGGTTTCCATTAATCTACATATCATCAGATGATTCTTCTGATGAGGAAATTAGTTATTGCTCTGACTCAGAGGAACCTTCAACTGGATGGAGTGATTATTTTCCTCCAGGTGCTGCAACAGCTACATCTTCCAACATGAAGCCCAACAAGAAGATTTAAGCTGTTCATGCTCCATCTCTAGAGTTTTATTCAAGTTCTTCCTCTGATGATGATGATCCAACCTACACCTTGTCCAAGGAACTTCCAAGAGTCCTCACTACAGCTTTGGAGTCAGCCATAGTCAACATGAAGTGGCCTGCTGTTGAGAAGCCTTCACAATTGCCAAAGCCTCCCAAGCAAGTTCTGGGCCTTGCTTGTCCAAGAAAGCAACTTTCTTATGATGACAAGAGAAAGAAAGCTTCCAAGGGCAAGCATGATTATGAGGGTAAAGGGAAGAAACCCATGGAGTAGTTGGTCTGAAGGTTTAGGTGTTTGATTGTTCAACTTTATGTTTTGTGATGTTATGGTTGTGTCTGTACTCTCTGAATGGATGTACTTTATTTCCTAATGAATGAATGAATAAAAGTATTTTTAACTTTTTCTTTTATCACTGAAAGAGCAAATCTTTCCACTGTTGTATCATGGTTTCCACTGTACTTTAATTTCTCTATATACAAGTTAGTAGAAAACCATACAAACATATACAAGCAATATTAGTACCTTAAAAACTATCCTGCAACATTGAAAATTTATTAGACATCAAAGATTTATGGATTTAGCATTCCAATACCTATTACCAAGTACTAAAACCTACCCACATCAAGCCCTTTTGTTAATAAATCAGCATAGTTGTCATCAGTATGAATTTTGACAACATTAATGAGCTTTTTCTCAAAACAATCTCTGATAAAATGATGTCTAATTTCAATATGTTTAGTTTTAGTGTGTTGCACAGGATTTTTAATAATGCATATGGTACTACTATTATCTATATAGATAATGGTGTTCATGAAATTGTACCCATAATCCAACAATTGATTCTGAAGCCATAAGATCTGAGCACAACAGCTAGCAGCAACTACATATTTTGCTTCAGTGGTTGAAGTAGCCACCATTGTTTGTTTCTTACACTGCCACGACACCAATCTACATCCAAGAAATTGACATCCTCCTGTAGTTGACCTTCTATCCAAACTTGCACCAGCATAATCACTATCTGAGTATGTGATCAATTCTATAGGGGATTCTCTTGGATACAACAATCCTAGATTAGGATATGTCTTCAAATACCTAAAAATCTTCTCTACTACTGTCATAGGAGATGTCTTTGGAGTAACTTGAAATCTTGCACAGGCACATACAGCAAATATAATGTCTGGTCTTGATGAAGTAAGATACATCAGAGAACCAATCATGGATCTGTAAGTGTGCACATCAACATCTGCTCCACTAGCATTCTTCAACAATAGATGAGTAGTCTTATCAGCAGGGGTATTTGAAGGTTTTGCATCAGTAAATTTGAACTTCCTTACAATCTCAGTCACATATTTGTCTTGACTGATAAAGATGCCTTCTTTACTCTGTTGTACTTGCAGCCCCAAAAAGAATGTAAGTTCTCCCATAGAACTCATTTGAAATTCATCTTTCATCAGCTTTTCAAATTCTTTGCACATCTCTTGTCTAGTAGATCCAAAGATGATATCATCAACATATACTTGAACAAGTAGAATATCACCCTTGTCTTTCTTGATGAACAAATTTTGATGAATCTTTCCTCTATGAAACCCATTGTTCAAAAGATAGGTAGCTAAGGTTTCATACCACTTCCTTGGAGCTTGATGTAAGCCATAAAGAGCCTTAACAACTTTATACACTTTATTAGGGTGTTGAGGATCTTCAAAGCCTGGAGGTTGAGAGACAAGACCTCCTCATCAATCTTTCCATACAGGAAGGCACTCTTAACATCTATTTGATAGACAGTAAAGCCCATAAAGGATGCATAGGCTAGAAACAATCTAATAGCCTCAATCCTTGTAACAGGAGCAAAAACTTCTTCATAGTCAATACCCTCCTCTTGAGTGTATCCTTGAGCAACCAATCTAGCTTTGTTCCTGATAACAATACCTCTTTCATCTTTCTTGTTTCTAAAAACCCACTTATTACCAATCACCTTCATACATTCAGGCAAATCACAAAGAACCTAAACCTTTTGAAGTTTAAACTGCAACAACTCCTCTTGCATAGCTTCAACCCAGCTAGATTCTTCTAAAGCCTTATAAACATTTTTAGGCTCCACTTGTGATAGAAAACAGAAAAAAAAAAACATTCATTCTTGTTCTTGTGCCTCTTGGACTCATAAACTTCACTAATGAACCCATGAACATCATCATTCTTTGTCTGCCTTCTTGTCTTCACACCTGAATGTAGCTCACCAATAACATTTTCAAGTGGATGCACTTTGTGAATTGAAGTCTGTGATGTGCTAGGAATATCATATGTTGTTGGCATGTTTGAGATCTCAACATCATCACTGAGTGATTCCTGAGATGAACTTCCCACATTTAGACCATCAGTGCAAACTTCTGTTGTAGCAGTGGGAATTGAGTTACCACTGCTAGCAGGAATTTCTTTATTCAGTACATCAAAATTCACAGCATTTGCATCACTTTCCTTTTCAGAATACTTTGAAGGTTGAGAGATTTCATTATTATCAACAAAGTCCCAAAGTGGCATAACAATTTGATCTTTATCATCTTCATCATCTTTGCAAGATTCATCTTCATCAATGAATTCTTCTGATTCTTCAAGATTTTTGTCTCCAGTACTTGAAGTAAGAGGTACATAATTCAATTGTATTTGATAATGTCTCAAGATCAAATAACCATTCTGGTCCTGAACCTGCAATGTTAGTTTTATTTTCAAGAAACTCGACATGCAAATTCTCTTCAATCTTTTTTGTTCTTAAGTTATAGACTCTAAAAGCCTTGCTAACCATAGAATATCCATCAAAGAAGCCTTCATCAGACTTTTCTTCAAATTTTCCCAGATAATCAATGGTATTGAGAATAGTGACATGACATCCAAATGGCCTCATAAATTCCAAAGTTGGGGGTCTTCCTCTGAATAGCTCATAAGGTGTCTTGTTCTTTGATTTAACCACTAAAACCATGTTCTGAATGTAACAAGCAGTGTTAACTGCTTCAGCCCAAAAAGTCACTGGTAGCTTTGAATCAGCTATCATGGTTCTAGCAGCCCCAATTAGTGTTCTGTTCCTTCTTTCAGCAACTCCATTTTGTTGAGGAGTTCTTGCAATACTAAATTCTCTCTTAATACCTTTGTCTCTGCAGAAATCGTCCATAACTTTGTTCTTGAACTCTGTCCCATTGTCACACCTGAAGATCTTTATCTTCTTTTCAACTTGATTTTCAACTTCAGTGATGAATGTCTTAAGGATGCCAGTGGTTTCATCCTTGGTTCTTAAAAAGAAAACCCATGTAAATCTACTAAAGTTATCAGTCACAACAGGACAATACTTCTTCAAATTTATGCTGCTCACTGAGGTAGGACCAAACAAGTCCATATGCAGCATATAAAGTGGATGATCAATAGAATTGTATGCCTTGGTCTTGCATGAAGCTCTGTGTTGCTTACCTTTAAGACAGGCAACACATGTTTGGTCATTTTCAAATCTCTTCTCTGGTAAACCTCTGACTAGACCATCTTTCACAATCTTGTTAATGGTCTTGAAATTAACATGACCAAGTCTTCTGTGCCAAAGCATGGATTCATCCAAAGTGGCTTTTGCAAGCAAGCAAGTAACATCATCTTTAGCCACTATATTCTTTATGTCAATGCTATATAGATTGCCTTTTCTAGGGATTTTAAGCAAAATATCACTTTCATCAGGGAGCTTATAATCCTTAGATAAGATATAGCATTCATCTTCTGTGAATAGAACTCTATGCTTCTTGTCACACATCTGTGACACACTGAAAAGGTTGTACTTGAGTTCTTTCACATAGTACACATTCTCAAAGTCCAAGTTTCCAGCCTTGATTGTTCCTTTGCCAGAAACTTTGCCTCCAATACCACCTCCAAAGCTGACAAATTGTCCATCATAAGGTTTGAAATCTAAAAGATAGGACTTATTGCCAGTCATGTGCCTGGAACATCCACTGTCTGAATATCCTTGATCATCTTTAGGCTTTGAATGTTCCTACACATTAAATAAAGGAATCAGTTCCTTTTGGGGACCCAAGCCACAAATTACTTGGATCTGCCTCGTGTATCAATATAATTGTATCTGTCAAAGGTCATTGATACACCATTGGGATTTTTTGAGGTGATAGATCCTTTTGGTTTCCATTCCCAACGTGCTGAGGCCTTAACAACATTTCCCACATTTACCCTTTTGTTGTTCATAGAACCACCAGTGGAAACTTTTGGCCTTGCAGTGGTAACTGCTGGCTTAGCAGTAGAAACTGCTAATTTTGAAGTTTTAGGTACCCACTTGTGGTTATAGAAAACTTTCTTTTCAAAATAGGTCTTTTTCCCTGTTTGTGCAGATTTAACAAAAGTTGTGATAGGTTTTGCACTCTTAACAGGGGACTTAGGGTAAACTCTATTTGTATTTCTGGCCGTGGCAACTGCTGGTTTAGCAGTGGAAAGAGTTTTGATGCCAGAGTTAAGCAAAACAGACCTGAGAATAATCTTGCTTAGTGGATTTGGGTGAGTAAAGTTATTAAAATTATTTCCATTTACCCTGGTATTCCCAAACACTTCCCTTCTACCCATGTGATAGTTACAATTAGAATGAAGATGTTCAAAACTACCACATATGTGACAGGGTTTGTTGTTGAACACAAAGTCACTACCAAATTTCCTAGATTTAACATGATTCCAACTCCTCTTATTCCCCCTAGGAGTTGTTGACCTACTTCTGTACGTCTCTGCATATCTAGTAGTGGGCCTAGTGTAATTAGCTTGTGACCTAGGCTTCTCTTTGACAACTTCAGGAATACTCTTTTTAACTTCCACTTGAACACACTCAGGAACACTAATTTTAGACTCAACATTTAAACTTTCATCTTTAAGAGATGAGTCACTAGCACTATCAAATGTATCAACCTCAACCTGAACCTTTTCAATAGCAGCTTCTTTAACAAATTTTGGTCCATAGGTCATGGTTGGTTCCTGGAATTCTTCTAATCCTGTGTGAGCTAAGTCAATACCAGGAGGTGATGGAACACCTCTTAGAGGTGGTGGAACAGATTTATATCCTACTCCTGACTTGGCTTTGTTCACATCTTGGGCTTCCCAAATTTTGTCAATACACTTGGATTGATGATCTAGTGTATTACAAGTTATCTGTATATTCTCATTAGCCCTTTTAACCTTCTCTAACTCTTCCCTAAGAGCCTTATTCACTGTAACCTTATAATCTAAGTCTCTTTTCAAAACAGCAATATCATCATTGAACTTAGATTCATTGGCTCTAAAATGCTCTAATTGTGTTTCCAAAACAGCAAGGCCTCTTTTATGATTTGCTAAGTTATAATTAGTTTGATTTAACTCTAGCAATTATTCATCATATTGTTCTTTAAGTTTCTGATAATCTTTTAAAGCCTTACAAGTTTTAGAACAAGCATTATTAATTTGTACCTCTGAGTCAGAAAAAGCCATAAGTTCAAGCTCTGTAGCAATCATTGCAGACTCTGAATCATCTTCTTCATCCTCAGCCATAAAGCTCCAATCACAGCTCACTCCATCAATGGCCAATAGCACCTTTGGTTCTTCAGTTGTAGGTTCTTTCTTCTTGTCCTGCTTATACCAAGTTGACCTGTTATCAGGTTTCTTTGGTTTCCTGCATTCCCTGGCAAAGTGCCCCTTCTTATGACAGTTGTAGCACTCTACCTTCTTTTTATCAAATCCTACAGTTTCATTGCCATTTATGGTGATCTTCCTACCAGTCTTCCTCCAGAACTTCTTTGCCTTTAAGCTTAGTAATGCAACCTGCCATTTAATGTCCATCTCCTCCATGTCATCTTCATCAATTTGATCCAAGTCATCATGTGTGAGGATTGAACCACCCATTTCACTTGACAGAAAAGCATAAAAAGTAGAATCACTAAGACCAGCAATCTGTCTTTTTGAACTAGCAGTGGAAACACCTCCACTACTAGTGGAAACAACAATATTAGCATCATCATCATCACTATCACTCTCTTCATCTGAACTATCATCGACAGATGATGATATGAGTGCTAAGTTCCCTGATCCTGAACTTAGTTTGCCAGCCTTCTTCAATCTCTGTTCAATAACCTTAAAGTTATTGTACAAATCATTAAGCTTCATAGTCTCCAATTCTGGCTTGTCTTCCCATACGGCAACATTTGTACCAAACTCAGAGGGTAAACTTCTTAAGAACTTTAGATTGAGGTCTTCCCTTTCCACCTCAATTCCAAACACAGTGAGTTGAGTAACAATCTTCTGTAGCCTTGTGAAGATGCTATCAATAGATTCATTACTTGTTGAACCAAAGTTTTCATAAGTCTGTTTCAACAAGGTCTTCTGAGTCTTCTTGGTGGAATCATTACCACCAAAAACATTGCAGATCTCCTCAAACAAAGTTTGTGCAGTCTTGTAGTTGCTGAAAGCAAGAATTTGATCTCTGGGAAGTGTCATCAACAGCAAGCCTCTGGCCTTCAGATCATTCTTCATCTGAAGTCTTTCATCATTTGTGACTGGTCCAGTGTTGACCTTTGGTACTTCCTTGCCATCAATTGTCTCTGAGGTAGTACCAGGTTTGAAAGAATTTCCAAACATAATGATCTCCCATAGTGCATAGTCTTGCACCATAAAGAATTCTTCGATCATAAGCCTCCATGATACGTGGGAATCGCACCAGGCTTTACCTCTCAAGGGATCTTGAGAAGCTTACAACCCCCACCAGGCAGTGTACCTGATCGTTGTAGTATAGTATAGTGACAAGTACCGGGGGATTGATCGTTCAGCTTAGGAATAGTGTCGCTAGGATTAGAAAACCTAAATACTAGTTCTAAAGGTGAGGGATGATTATTTTTGTGTTTTTATATTTTTTTAGAAAGCAATTAAAATCTCGGGTTTGAAGGATTTGGGCGGAATTAGTTGCTACTCAACTAACCCAATACTAATATGCAATCAAAATAAAATACTAGAAATGAAAATAAACTAAATTATACTAGAGTTGTGAGCAATAAGTGGAGAAAATGTGTTTACTTAGATTTCACTACTCCCTAGACATCTTTTACACGTTAATTACATGTTATAATTGCATGGATGACGGATCGTATTCCTTAATACCATTCATGGGGTGGCACACTTAACTCCCCAATTCTATGAGCTCTTATCTCCTCCTACACCATGCCCAGCACAACTATAGGGATTGTAAACAGTGGCTCATGCATTAAATACAACCAATAAAGACCTAGTGCGCGTCGGTTCATGTTTCTTAAGACGTTCAAGCATGTTACCAATTGGAGATCTGCCAATTTTCTTAAGCCTAACATATAAATCACTCATCCAAGACAAGTATAAACAAGTAATCAACACATAATTAACATCTAGGTTTCATTAGATCCAAGCAAACACAAGATAGATCTAGCCTAGCATGATGGAATTAAGACAAGAACAAGATATAGACAACCAACACATAGACATATTGATTGAATTAAAAGAACACTTATCTTGATTACACATGCAAGGTATCAAGGGGTTGGAACCCTTGAAAAACCTGTAAAATTCGTACCAAAATCGTACTTAGGGTTTCTCCAAAACTTCTCTTTTTTTAATGTGAAAATTAGAAAACTATATATAGGAAAAGGGGTCTGACGGCGTCAAGACCAAATAGGTGACGCCGTCACCTCGCCGCCAAAACTATTCTCGGACTGCCTTGATCAACATTTGACGCCATCAAGACTTAATCATTTCCAGGCCGTCATGACTTTAACTCTTGACGCCCTACCTTCATGACGCCTTCAAATCTGTACTGGATCGTCATGGAATTTTGCTCTTGACGCCGTCAGGGAGTTACTCTTGACGCCGTCACCTACTGTTCCCAGCATGGAAAATTAAGACTTTGGCGTTTTCTTCACTTTTATGCTCCAAAAACGTCCGAATTGCTTCCTTTTCCAGATTTCACTCCCAAAGTACCTAAAATCACAAAAGGAACGATTTAGGGCAATATTTGATCAAATAAATTCAATTCCGGGCTTAAATGACCCCCTAAAAACGGATCATTTTTCGCCTCATCATATACCCTTACACTTGAGATTTGCTTGTCCTCAAGCAAACGCGCTTTTATTCTACTCAAAAGACAAGTTAGGGGTCATTTAACACTAATATAAAAGTAATTACAACAAATAATCGTTCCACTAAAGATCAATAGACAAGCACAGAGGTCATACACTAGCACCTCACAAATAGTGTTTAGATACTCACATCTCTCGGGTGTAATAAAGTGTAAATTACAATATGGAAACGGAAGATATCTCTCACTACCTGTCATAGCAAAATAGATTACCATAGGCTTGGGAAAGGATCAAACCTCCACCACATGGCGTAAGCACCTAGGATAAACTATCAAAGAGGTCTTTTAAAGGGTTGTAACGTTAGGTGTAGGGATATGAAATACACGGTTTTGTTGGATAAAGGAAGTTTTACTGGTGGCGAGTTAACAGTCTTGGTTAATTACATGTACAATATGGCGTTGCTAAGCCAAGACTAGACTCGACTTAAGCTAATAAATGAAAAATAACAAAAACATAAAATGAACATAGAATAAAAAGGGATGGTAGTCCGTATGTTTTTTTTTTTTTTTTTTTTTTTTTTTTTTTTTTTTTTTTGCATACACTCTTACCCTACCATCCAAAATAATACATCATAGGGGATGAACATTCCCCTTACACTTGAATCTTTACATACTTTACAATTAACTAAACTAATGACTCGAATTAAGAAAATCAAAACACTTGGAGCACTTTTAAGATTAACGTACATATGGGGGTAATAAATGATGTTCTTCCCCATTACTCCATAAAATAAGTACTTACCCATGAGTCCCAATCGTCCCAAAACAATATGTACAAGGATATGACTCGACTTAGCAACCATGTAATCAATTAGATAGTTAACTTAGGGTTTAACAAATAACAATAATGCACTAAAAATGAGCGCATACACGGAAGGCTAAGGCGATTTGGGTGTACATTTAAGTGGGGTGTAACAAATTCTTCCTTTAAGTAAAATGCTTAAAGTTAGAAACGAAAAGATAGGCTCGGAGGGGTGTACTAGGGGTTTCGTGTATTAAAATGAGTACAACGCTAAGGGTATGGGAAAAATTAGTTGACTTAACTAGCCAAGTAATATGACTTAAATGGTCAATTAATTATAATACGGGTTTAACACAAGGGTGATCCTAATGCCTCTTATCATGTAGTAAATCCTACCACACGAATGTAGTCTCACTAGCGGTCTCGGGATGCATCACTAACGCAAGTTCTAGAATCTAAATGCTACCGGTACACTCATAAGCACTAATAGTAAATGCTTTTCCTATCAAATCTAAAGGCGAACCTCACATATTTGGGTGGAAAGTTTTTCTGAATATACGGTTATGTGCTAGTCATACAATCTCCTATCCATGAGACGCTTGCTATGGCTAAAGTTTCACTCCTAAATGTTGTAAAAAAATTTAAATTTGGCGCTAAAATTGCACTAACAAGTATTTCTCATAGTTTTATTACACGTCTACCATTAAACAAAACAAACTCAAGCGAAAGTGTATATGTAAGGTATCATCTTTTTACCCTCCCCTTACACTTAAGATGAACATTGTCCCCAATGTTCAAGTAAAGAATGTAAAAGTGAAAAAGTAAAGAGAATGAAATCAAATACTCCCCTGATTCGCTCGGTATGGATAATAAGGTGGCTAGGTTAAATCTTCCTCCAAGAAAATGAACAATCAAAGCCTCCCATCCAGAATATAAATCATCTTCTTGTCATACATAACCTGTAAAACCTGATAAAATAGACAAGACAACCTCGCTTAAAATCGGCGGCATCCTATATATGTTACTAAATCCTAGAAAACAAGATAAGATATAATGCTTGTTGAATGAAGTTTGCAGATTTCCTGGAGATTATAAAACTTAATAATTCACAAAAACCATAAGGCTCCGTTAGAAAAACAAAACTGGTAAAATTTCCAGATTTTTACACTTGACGCCGTCAAGAGTAAACTCGTGACACCGTCAGAAGTGACCTGCAGAAATCCTTATGTTAAGTTTCCAGAAAATTTCTGGAAAAACTTGGTCCTACTTCCTGGAAAATCCTACAAAACTTCATTATGACTCAATACAAGCATTTGACTCTAACAAATACGAATATACATGTTCATTTAATATTGTGGAAAATCATGATCGGTTTGTTTCTTGAAAACATATTTGGGGTTTCCCCTTACACTTATCTTTTGCAAAAATACTTTTAGGTGGAGTTAAGACTAAGCCAAAACAACAAAGTAAAGTATTTCCACTATTTTTAATTGCGAAACCTGATCAACCAACAATAAAAACTAAGCATGCATACGGAAGCAAATAACAAACAAACAAAATAAACAATCAAACAAAACATGGGTTTGCCTCCCAAGAAGCGCTTTTCTTTATTTACGAGTCTTGTAGCTAGACTCAAGGTCATGGGTTACTACGTGACCTCATCATTGGTTTCACTCTCTAGGTCGTCTTCTAAACCAGTATCGCTTTCATAGAGCAAGTACTTCGGGTCTTCGAACTCGAAAACATCTTGTCGATACTTAGAACCAAGCTTACTAACATTCTTAAAGAGTCCACCTGATAAATCAGAAATGTTTTTACATCCTCTCCTAACATCTTCATCACACAAAATAAGTTGGGAACTTATCTTATCAAGCCCGTCACAATCGATTTCCTTAAGGTCTTTTCTCTTGTATGGCGTTTGGTATGAAACCCTCCTAATTCCATCAGTGAAGGTCATGATTCCGTTCCAATCATCCACTATCAAATTAGTGATTTCACAAAAGGGTGCTCCAAAAACGACTTGTGATAACCTAGGGTCGACATAGTCTTCTATGTTGTCCACAATCGTGAATTCCATAGTGAATGCCATACTTCCTACGAACACCTGGATTTCATGATCCTTACCAACCACTTTCTCTCTTTTGTAAATCATTCCCCATCTGCAGATATTGTTATAATGGAATAGAGACATAAAATTCTTAGGCATGAATATGTTAATGTAGACGTTATCGAAGTACTTATGGCCGATCATGCAGGGAATCTTGAGATTATTCGGATCACGCCGTCTTATCTTCCTCCACTCTCCATCCTTTGACCCATATAGATTCCTTTCGAGGGAAGGACGATACTCGTACACCTCCTCATTACCCTTACGAAAAATTACCTTCCTAACACCATTGGTGAGTAATACACTACCATCTTTCTCATCAAGGATTGCTCCTGATTCATTGATAAATGGTGTCCCAAGAACAAGGTTGGTTAACGTTTGATTGGTGAGAGGGTCCACGTCATCAACCACGGTGAGGTCAGTATTGTAAACAAGCTCTCCAATCCTAATTGATAAATTTTCCATTACTCTCTCGCACGCAATGCGTTCTGGGAAGGTTTCGTGGTATAGGGAAAGGGGGATTATGTTGACTGGGAAGCTAGGATCTATATGACTATCGGTTAAGAGCTTTTCCTTAATGGTACAGGAGATCTTGAAACCTTTAGGGTTACTTTCCTTAGTCTTATCGCTACTCCCACTAATAACATCCTCCATTTTTCTCTCGGGTTCTTCTATAATAGATTTACCCAAAATGGTTGGATTTCTCTCATGCTCTTCCGATTTCTCTTTTCCTTCATCCGGTTTGCCAGATTCTCGCGCGGTGTACTGCTCGGATGAGTACGTAAGTTTTCTGGCCGAATCGTGGTCTACTCTTAAGGTCTCATCTTTAGCTGTATGACCAGATTGGTTAGTTTGTTGCTGGGTTGGGTTGGGTGTAAAAGCAGATATCGTGGTGATGGTGTTTACGAAATGGACTGGTCCTAGGGGGTTGACAGGTTCTTTTCCTTTAGGGGATATATGTTTGAATAACTTGCTAGGACTTTTTATTTTCACAGGGGAGGTTGGTGGACTCATGACGGTAGCAGATTTAACCTCATCAACGTGAATGGGCTTACTAACAACATGCTCTTTGATAGCAGTTAACAGATTACAAATCTTGTTGTTCACATCAGCCTGCTGTTGTCTAAATTTAGCCTCGAGCGTAGAGAGCTGTAATTCTTGAGATAGAATGAATTTTTTAGGGTATCTTCACAGCTTTGCCTGGGAATGCCTTGTGACGGAAAATGCTCGGACCAAGTGAGCGGTGAGGAGTCATTGAAAGATACGCTCCGCGTTTGGTACCCTTTGAAATTAGGTTTATCCTTCCATGCCTCATAGGCCTCGCCAGAAGTTCGAGGACCTTGACCTACGTGTGATGACGCGAATTCGTTATAAGCATGTTTTGGAAGCTCCATGCAGTTATGAGTTTCGTGAGGGCCACTACATAATTTACATGTAGAAGCGATTCTGCTAACTTGGCTTAAGGATTTTGGAGCTTAGTAAGATTTCATGAGAGACTTGACTCGACCTTCAAGTTCCATGATCCTACGGTCGAGAGTGCTAGAGTTGTTCGAAGGCAAAGATATTGCCTTGACCGTTTTGTTCAAATCACGGGGATCATTCCAACTTTCGTTGTCATAGAGAGCAAGATCTTCTATGAGTTCCCATGATTGTTCCGCACTTAGATCACGTAGCTTACCACCGGCCGATTGGTCAATGGCTCGCCTCGTGGAGATATCGATATGGTCATAAAAAATTTGGACTTGGAGCCAAAGATCTATGCCATGATGAGGGACTTTTTGGAGTAAGTCCTTGAAACGAGTCCATGCTTCATAAAGAGATTCATTTTGACGTTGTTGGAACATCAAGATGTCATTTCTAAGCTTAGTAGTTCTCCCCGGTGGGAAAAATTGAGCAAGGAAATGAGTGGTAAGATAATCCCATGTGGTGTGGATCCCGCGGGTAAACGCACAAGCCATTGACTAGCTTGATCCCGTAGAGAGAATTGGAATAGGCGTAAACGGGTAGTCTCTCTAGTTTCAACACCTAGGTCTATGGAATCTACGATTTTGAGAAAGTCCTTAAGATGTTGGTTTGGATCTTCGGAACGAAGTCCATGGAATGCACATCCGCTTTGCACCAACCGGATGGTGTCGGATCACAAGGGGATCACATTGGCTCCGGTGAGCTCAATGGTGTTTCGGTAGCCTTGGTGGCTAGGTCGGGAATACTCTCCTAAGGTTCGGGGCCTAAGGGGTTCTAATGGTGGGTTTTGTTGTGGTGGGATGACGGGTTCAAAGATGTTACCACCTTCCATGATGTTGGGTGGTGAAGAGTTACGAACAAAGACACAAAGAAATGAGATAGACTAAAGAAAAACTAAAAATAAAAATAAAATCTTACTAGAAAGGAATCTAGAAAGTAGACCTAATAAAAAGAAATTCTAACCTAGACAATAACTATTCCCCGGGCTGCGGCGCCAAAAACTTGATACGTGGGAATCGCACCAGGCTTTACCTCTCAAGGGATCTTGAGAAGCTTACAACCCCCACCAGGCAGTGTACCTGATCGTTGTAGTATAGTATAGTGACAAGTACCGGGGGATTGATCGTTCAGCTTAGGAATAGTGTCGCTAGGATTAGAAAACCTAAATACTAGTTCTAAAGGTGAGGGATGATTATTTTTGTGTTTTTATATTTTTTTAGAAAGCAATTAAAATCTCGGGTTTGAAGGATTTGGGCGGAATTAGTTGCTACTCAACTAACCCAATACTAATATGCAATCAAAATAAAATACTAGAAATGAAAATAAACTAAATTATACTAGAGTTGTGAGCAATAAGTGGAGAAAATGTGTTTACTTAGATTTTACTACTCCCTAGACATCTTTTACACGTTAATTACTTGTTATAATTGCATGGATGACGGATCGTATTCCTTAATACCATTCATGGGGTGGCACACTTAACTCTCCAATTCTATGAGCTCTTATCTCCTCCTACACCATGCCCAGCACAACTATAGGGATTGTAAACAATGGCTCATGCATTAAATACAACCAATAAAGACCTAGTGCGCGTCGGTTCATGTTTCTTAAGACGTTCAAGCATGTTACCAATTGAAGATCTGCCAGTTTTCTTAAGCCTAACATATAAATCATTCATCCAAGACAAGTATAAACAAGTAATCAACACATAATTAACATCTAGGTTTCATTAGATCCAAGCAAACACAAGATATATCTAGCCTAGCATGATGGAATTAAGACAAGAACAAGATATAGACAACCAACACATAGACATATTGATTGAATTAAAAGAACACTTATCTTGATTACACATGCAAGGTATCAAGGGGTTGGAACCCTTGAAAAACCTGTAAAATTCGTACCAAAATCGTACTTAGGGTTTCTCCAAAACTTCTCTTTTTTTAATGTGAAAATTAGAAAACTATATATAGGAAAAGGGGTCTGACGGCGTCAAGACCAAATAGGTGACGCCGTCACCTCGCCGCCAAAACTATTCTCGGACTGCCTTGATCTACATTTGACTCCGTCAAGACTTAATCATTTCCAGGCCGTCATGACTTTAACTCTTGACGCCCTACCTTCGTGACGCCTTCAAATCTGTACTGGATCGTCATGGAATTTTGCTCTTGACGCCGTCAGGGAGTTACTCTTGACGCCGTCACCTACTGTTCCCAGCATGGAAAATTAAGACTTTGGCGTTTTCTTCACTTTTATGCTCCAAAAACGTCCGAATTGCTTCCTTTTTCAGATTTCACTCCCAAAGTACCTAAAATCACAAAAGGAACGATTTAGGGCAATATTTGATCCAATAAATTCGAATTCGGGCTTAAATGACCCCCTAAAAACGGATCATTTTTCGCCTCATCACTCCACATCTCATAATCATTCAACTTAAACTTGGGAAGCTTAGCAGCAATGTTGGACTGACTAGTTTCTGTCTCCATTGAATCTTCTGAGTGAACTTGGGGTCTTCTAAATCAAAGTATCAAAGCCTGGCTCTGATACCACTTGATGGATCTAAACACCTTGATCTGTGTTAGAATGATACTTTGAGTTATATCACTAAGTATGTGGAATCTACTTAGTAATACTTAGAAGTTTGATTGTGAATGAAACAGTTGTATATGAATGAGAATAATGTATGTATCAAACTGTTAGCTCCAATATTATTAATGATAATAATACGAGTGATCTTTGTATCACTAGGGTTACAACCTTGAAGCTCTAGAAAAACGTATATCTAACCTTAACTTAGGACCTCCTTTTATAGCACAAGGAGTCCTCTTCTACAAGATACGTATAACTCTAATAGAATAAGATATACACAAGATCTATTCTATATTTATCTTTACAAATTTCCTAACAGTTATCCTAACAGCAGTGGTAATAATATGTACTAGCAGTGGTAATGGGTTTCCACTGCTAATGCATTCTTCAGCAGTTGTAATCTTCATACTTAGCCATGGTAACTGTTAATATAATTCCCAACAAATATTAACACACATATGGGGGTGATAGTTGACATTCTTCCCCATTACTCAATAACAATAGTACTTTACCCATGAGTCTCAATCATCCAAAAACAATATGTACAATATATGATTCGACTTAGCAACCATGTAATCAATTAGACAATTAACTAAGGGTTTAAAAACAAATGTTGTAACAATAATGCACTAAAGATGAGTGCATACAAGGAAGGCTAAGGTGATTTGGGTGTACATTTGGGGGTGGATTGTAAACAAATTCTTCCTTTAAGTAAAATTCTTAAAGTTAGAAATGAAAAAGATAGGCTCTAAGGGGTGTACTAGGGGTATCGTGTACTAAAAATGAGTGCATCGCAAAGGTGTGGAAAAAATACTTGACCTATGAAGTCAATGAAATTATAAAAAGAAACAGGCTTAAAAACATGGGTTATCCTAATGCCTCTTACCATGTAGTAATTCCAACTACACGAATGTAGTCGCACATGTGGTCTTGGAATGAATCACTAACACAAGTTCTAGAATCTAAATGCTACCGGTACACACATAAGCACTAAGGCTTTTCCTAACAAATCTAGGGGCGAACCTCACATATTTTGGGTGGAAATTTTTGAGTGGTACAGTTTTGTGCTAGTCATAAAACTCCTATCCATGAGACGCTTATTAAGACTAAATTTTTACTCCTACATGTCGCATAAAATTTTAAATTTGGTGCTAAAATTACCCTAACAAGTGTTTCTCTCCAGTTTTATTACACATCTACTATTAGACAAGACAAAAATCAAGTGCAATTGAAAGAAAGTAAAAGTAATGAAAATAAAAGAATGAAACAAATACTCCCCAGATTCGTTCGTTGTGGATGATGTAATAACATGGTTAAATCCTCCTCCAAGATTAAAGCAGCGCCAAAAGCTTGATTATCCATATACATATTCTTTTCCAATATAACCTGTTAATTAGCTGAAAAAACAAACAAGAAAACCTCGCGTAAAATCGGAGGTAAATCTACATAAAATTAAATCCTAGAAAAGCAAGTAAAGATATAATGCTTGTGGAATGAATGTTTGAAGATTCCTGGAGTTTATAAAATACAGATTTTATGAAACTTTAAAATTACGGCAGAAAAACGAAACCTGCAAAATTTCCAGAAAATTAGTTATACCTGACGTCGTCAGGTGATGCCTGACGCCGTCAGAATTGACATGAAAATTTTTTTATTTTTTTTCCGAAAAATTTTTAGAAAAACCTATGTTCTAATTCCTAGAATCCTGCAAAACAATCATTATGACTCGATACAAGCATTTGACTCAAACAAATACTAATATGTATGTTTATATCCCATTGTTATCATTCATGTTCAATCTGTTCTTAAAAATAAATTTAGATTTCCCTTACACTTATCTTTTGCAAAATACCTTTATATGTAATCAAGTCGAAGTTAAAAACAAAATAAAGCATTTTCACAAAATGTTTGATACATGAACAATAAGCAACAAAAATAAAACAAACATACGGAAGCAAATAAAATCAAATAAACAAACAAACAAATAAAGCTTGGGTTGCCTCCCAAGAAGCGTTTTTTTTATTAACGAGTCTTGTAGCTAGACTCAAAGTCATGCCATATCCTATGTGAGTGAGATCCTCATCGAGGACGTCTTTAGGATCAAATTTAGGTTTTAATTTCCTATCGGTATGCTTAGTACGGTATGACTTTTCAAACTTCTCTCCATCCGAATCATATAATGTCATCTTTAGGTGCCATGATCCATCTCCTTCCTTAAGTGGTTTATTCCAATTCCACTTGCATTTATCACCTTTGCTTTTTCACCAATTCATTCCTAAGTTAATGGGTAAGACTCCTAGGAATTCAATCATGTTTCTAAAAACTAGAGGATCTTCAAATGGGTTTTATTCTATGTCCCTAGCCAAGAGTTGTTCTACCGTGTGTGTCCGGTTCACGAATTCCTCTTCCAGGTAAAATGGGCGTTGGGGTCCTATGAAGTCTCTATTAACCCAATGTCTGTATCTAGATGGTCTCCTATTCAAATCTACTCAATGAGGTGTTGGTTCCTGATGAGGCGAAAAGTGAACCACTTTTAAGGGGTCATTTAAGCCCGAATTCGAATTTATTTGATCAAATATTGCCCTAAATCGTTCCTTTTGTCATTTTAGGTACTTTTGGAGTGAAATCTGGAAAAGGAAGCATTTTGAACGTTTTTGGAGCATAAAAGTGAAGAAAACGGCAAAGTCTTAATTTTTCTTGCTGGGAACAGTACATGACGGTGTCAAGAGTTTCTACATGACGGCGTCAAGAGTAATACAAGAGGTGGATGTGGACAATACACGTGACGATCCAGAGAGTTTTGTACATAGGATATGACGGCGTCACCTAAGGCCGTCATGGTCCAAGTATTAGTGATGACCCAGAACAATTTTACACATGACGGCGTAACAAGTGGATCTAAGCAATACGATTTCTATTATGGCGGCGAGTTGACGGCGTCACAACTCAATACATGACGCCGTCACCCCTTGTAATCTATATATAGTTTTCCAAATTTCATTCATTAGTGTGCAACTTTGAGGGAAAAACCCTAGGCCGATTTTTACAGCTTTTTCAAGGGTTTCAACCCTTTGAAACTTTCATGTTCAAGTTGAGATAAGTACTCTTTCAATTCAATCAATATGTCTATGTGTTGTTTGAATATATCTTACGCTTGTCTTAAATTTTACATGCTAGGCTAGATTTCTTTTGTGTTTTCTTAGATGTAGTGAAATCTAGATGTTAATTATGGGTTGATTGTTTGTTTATAGTTGTTACGGATGATTGTATTCTATGTTAGGCTTAAGAAAACTAACAGACTTCCATTGGTAACTTGCTTGAACGTCTTAAGAAACATGATCGGAGGTGTACTACGATATTTAGTTGTATTTAATGCGTAGGAGAATTCTAATGATCCCATGTTAGGAGCTTCTAACGGCTCGACATAGGAGTGAAGTAGGATCCTATAGAGTTAGGGAATATTGTACACAGCCCTACGACTAGTATTAAGGAATATGACCCGTCATCCATGCAATTGTAACAAACTATCAACCTGTAAAAGATATCTAGGGAGTAATGAAACCTAAGTAAACACAACTTTCCCCATCATTGTTTACACCACAATAGTATAATTAGTTTAATTTTCATTTCTGTTATTTAATTTTAATTGCATTAGTAGTTAATTGGGTTAATTGGCTAGCAACTAATTCCGCCCACTCTTCCAAAACCCGAGATTTTAATTGCTTTTATAAAACATAAAAATACAAAAAGAATTATCCCTCACCTCTAGACCTAGTTTTTAGGCTTTCTAATCCTAGCGACACTATTCCAGAGTTGAACGATCAATCCACCGGTACTTGTCACTATACTTTACTACAACGATCAGTTACACTGCTTGGTGGGGTTTGTAAGCTTCTCGAGATCCCTCGAGAGGTAAATCCTGACCAAGTATCGTAGGCATGTTTCTTAACATCATATACTGACCAAGTGTCGCTTTCTCCTACCGCTATTCTAAACTCCTTACAATCAATCATCGCACTTGCGGTAGCTAAAAATCCTCTTCCTATCAACAAAGGTCATGTAGTGTCGCTAACCATATCAAGGACGTGGAAATCGGCTAAAATGGTCAATCTTCCTATGTGTACGAATACGTCCTTCACTACCCCAACCGAATATGCGTCACTTCCATCCGCAAGACCTATGATTACTTCCGTTTCATCTAATTTTCCCGGATTAAGAGTGGTGTAAAGGGATAACGGAAGCATATTTAGGCTTGACCCAAGGTCGGCTAATGTGTCAAAAGCCTCAGAATTTCCAATCTTGCAAGGTAAAACAAATATGCCCAGATCATCTTATTTCTTAGGTAGCTTGTTTTGAATGAAGGCGATCCCATTTTTACCCAACTTAAGTTTCTCCTCATATTTTTCTAAAAGGGTATTGTAGTAGGGAGCTCGAGCTAAAACTTCAGTAACCGGACGTTCAAGGTGGAACTCCTTGAATGCATCGTCAAGGGTTTGAATAGGAGATATTTCAATCACTTTGTTGACTGACTTTTTATTGGTGGTTTCATTTTGTTGGTCATTTTTAAGAACTTGAGTTTGCTTGAAACACGTGCTCATAGCGTTGACCGAATAGTATTGTGGACAAGAACTAGGAGACGAAACCGAAGAGATGGCTTTGACGTTTAGTTCCGGGTTCTTGACCGTGTCGCTTGGGAGTGTTCCCATTTCTCGGTCATTGAGAACTTTCAACAAGGTGTCAATCTTATCTGTAATCTCGCTTTGTTTTTGTTTGAATTCGTACTCAAACTTATCCAAACGAGCTTCTTGAGATGCCATGAATTAGGACATCAATCCATCAAAATTTTTGGTACTACCATAGTTGTTGGAAGGATTGTTGTTGGAAGTACGGTTCGAGGATGAACCATTTGATTGGAAACGATTAGGTGGATTGGAAGAATTGTTTTGAAGAGTGCTTTGGTTTTGTTTCCACCTAAAGGTTGGGTGATTTTTCCAAGAGGGGTTGTATGAATCACCGTAAGGGTTTGGCTCGGGTTTGAAAGTGTACTACTTGTCTCCCACTTTGTCGGTACGCGAGGATGCGTAGTCCGCAAAAGCTTGTTCGGGGAGTTCCATGCAATTACGAGTGTCATGGGGACCATTACAATATTCACATGAAGAAGTGATTTTGTTCACTTGGCTTGAAGGTTTAGGAGCTTCATAGGATTTCATGAGAATCTTGACTTGGTCTTCAAGTTCCATGATCTTACGGTCGGAAGTGCTCGAATTATTCGAAGGAAAAGATATTGCCTTGACCGTTTTGTTCAAATCACGAGGATCATTCCAACTTTTTTTTGTCATAGAGAGCAAGATCTTCTATGAGTTCCCATGATTCTTCCGCACTTCGATCACGTAGCTTACCACCGGCCGCTTGGTCAATGGTTCGCCTTGTGGGGAGATTGATATGATCATAGAAGATTTGGATTTGGAGCCAAAGATCTATGCTGTGATGAGGGACTTTTTGAAGTAAGTCCTTGAAACGAGTCCATGCTTCATAAAGAGTTTCATCTTGACGTTGTTGGAACATCAAGATGTCATTCCTTAACTTGGTGGTATTTCCCGGTGAGAAAAATTGATCAAGGAAACGAGAAGTGAGATCATCCTAAGATGTGATGGATCCCGTGGGTAAACGCTCAAGCCATTGACTAGCTTGGTCACGTAGAGAGAATTGGAAGAGACGCAATCGGGTCGTCTCTCGAGTGCCAACATCAAGGTATATGAAATCTACGATTTTAAGGAAATCCTTGAGATGTTGGTTTGGATCTTCGAAACGAAGTCCATGGAATGCACATCCACTTTGCACCAACCGGATGGTGTCGGATCACAAGGGAGACACATTGGCTCCTTGAGTGAGCTCAATGGTGTTTTGATAGCCTTGGTGGCTAGGTCGAGAGTATTCTCCTAAAGTGCGGTCTCTAGTGTAACACCCCCATTTTTCACTGATTGCAGCGGATTAAGTATTTGGGGCATTTTCTCATGGATCATAGATATAGTAATAGGGAATGACTCAAAAAGAGACATTTTATAAAAATGAGTTATCATTCATTAAAATTATCAGAGTTTTATAAGATGAGGTCCCGTGAATCTAAGTGTGAGATGTTTTGTTTGAATGATAACCAAATAGAAAGTCTTTCAAGTCTCGTGCCTCTCCATGCCATTATTTCCACAGAGCTCCGTTACCGAGGATACATGCTTAAAAAGTCAACACTAGGTGTTGAGTGAGAGTCATAGGTTTAGGGGTTAGTGAATACAAGTTCCTAAGGGTTCAGTTGTTACACCCTTCAAGGAAAATGTAGTGTGTGTGTGTGATAATAGCAATGCATGTACAATTATCAAGAGTTAGTCAATTGGTCTGTTGCACTAAGCTCATGAACCACACGTTAACAGTCCAGATCATGGGGGTCTGCAGACCAATCCATGATGGGACGGGAAGGATAACTTGAAAAAGTTAATCCTTCAGTGAGGGTTCAAATATAATACTTATTGGTACCCTCCAGTGAGAGGTAGTACCAACGGGAGTTGTCAAACTCAAATAGATCTATCAATTATATTAGCGTTCACTTGTGTAAAATAGCAGAAGCGATTAGATTCATGAATTTTGTTGTGTAGGGGTGGCAGATAGTTTACTCGTGCAACAAGCAAAGAAAAAGACTTGTATTCAATTTAAAGAAAGTAGAATGTATCCCCCTCACAGGGTTTGTAAAGCATTTAAAAAGAGTGAGGCTATGAAAACTCAAATGGGCTTAGGGAAATCTATTTGATGTAAAAAGTGACTCAGAGACTAGACTGCCTACTCACGTATCCTGGTGGTATTGTTGGTGTGGATGTATGTCAAGCTTTAGTTATCTTTTTTAAGTTTCTTAATTAATCATTCTTAGGGTTGTTAATGTTTTAGATATAACATAACATTGTTTGGGCCATCCCAATTCAGAAGTTAATACTCCTCACGTGAAGCTCTCTACTATTGAGCTATGTTGTTATTAAGTTTAGTTATAACATAACACCATTCGGGCCATCATAATTCAGAAGTACATGCAATATTCGTTTGAGGAGCTAGGGCACTTTAATTCGTAAACCCAGCAAACACGTCAAAACGAAATATCCACATGGTACTCCTCACATGAAGCTCCCTAGTATTGTGTTATGCTTCTAACTTAAATTAGGTTTTTATATTTATAAAAATACTTTCATTTTATGCTCTTATAGTTTATATATTTACAAAATCTACCCTAGACTTATATACTTATATTATTAAGGATCTAAACTTAGCAATTTTAGTCCTTATACCTCTATATTTTAAGAAAATGACAGAAATGACCCTTGGACTTATAAGTATTCAAAAATTACCATTTATACCCATTACTTTATAACTTTTGCAAAACTAGTCCTTATTAGTTTATAACAACTTTACTTTTTATCCTAAGGTTATATAACTTTGCAAAAAGGGTCCTTATACTTATAAATTTCAAAAAATGTCAAAATTAGTCCCTAGACTTAATATTTTCAGAAAGTTACTATATATACCCTATGCATGGAAAACTCTGCAAAACTAGTCCTAATTCCATGCAAACTATATTTTTATATAAAAAAAAGGTTTCCTAGCTTATGATTAGCTAATATTAGCTTATCTAAGTTTCCTAGACTAGCTTATAGCTTATGGTAAGGTATTATAGCATATATTTACTAATTAGTTTATATTTAGGGTTTCAAAATGAAAAGTAGCATGATTTAGTGATCAAGGCTTAGGCAAGGGTTCTAATGTGATCTAAGGTAACCTAATACTATCCTAATATAGTAATAAAGCTAGTAGAAACAAAAATGAAAGCTTACTTGACTAGGGAAGGGTTAACGAGGGGTTTTAGGGTTTTCTAGGGCAATACTAGTTCGACAAGGGTTCAAGGCTTATGGTACTCGACTTTTATGGCTACTAGGGTCCTAATACTACTACTAAATATAGAATATAAGAGGTGAAGAGAAGTGAAGAGGTGTGGTTTGGAATGAGGGGTGTACGAGGTTATTTATAGGCCGAGGGGGGGTTAGGTGTCAAAATGGGTAGTGAGGTGTCGAAAGGGGGGGGGGGGGCTGAGTAAGCTCAGCTAGGGGGTGATGTGGTGGGTCTAAGAGGGGACTAAGGGTGGCTAGGAGTAGCTAGGGAGCTGTGTAGGACGGTAGTGGAGGTGGTGAGGCCGCGGGGCTAAGGTGGTGACAAGGAGGTGATGCACCTCCTTTCTAGGGTGCTTAAGAGCTTCTAGGGTGTGTGCTAAGAGTGACTAAGGTGATAGGGTTCTAGGTTGAGGTGCTTGAGGTGGTTATGTTTAGGTTTTAACTAGTTTAGGTTTAGTTTAGACCTAATCTTGCTTAGTGAAATATTAGGGTCTATCTTAGGGTTTAATGCCTAGATTAGGGTCCTATGAGTGTTTAGTAACTAATCCTAGGTCCTAATAAACTTATACTAAGTGGTGGTAGCTTATGGTGAAGTTTTGGGAAAGTTTAACCTAGTTTTGGGAAAGTTGTGACCTAGTTATGGTTTTGTGCTTAAGAGACTTGTACCTAGGCTCCAAGGGGTTGTACTAGGGTCTAAGGGTGCTAAGATATCCTATTTTTCCTAAGGTAACTCATACATAAGCCTTGAACACTTTCAAATTGGTTTAGATAAACAATTAGGGTTTTGTAAACACATAGGCCTTATTGGGGCTTAATTAGGGTTAGATTAGGGTTTATTATGATATTATGATATGTTTAGGGTGTTAGGTTGGTATATTACTTATTGTAGAGTTGTTGTGATCTGACGCTTGACATATTAGAGGTTTATAGGATGTGTGGGTAGAGATATTTGTCTTGTGCGGATACGTGAGCAAGTCTAGAGAGTCATGCAGGTAATGAATGTACATAAAAAGCAAAAATTTACCTGTGAAATACCTGAAATAGGCATTTTTAGTGGAAATGATAGTGATGAGTTTTTTGTGGGTTGTTATATCTAGGGGGTTGGTTTGGTTGTGGTGGGTCTTGTTGTGGTGGGTTGGTGGGATCAAAGATATTACCACCTTCCATGATGGCGGATGGTAATGATTACGAACAAAGAAACGAAGAAATAAGATAGACTAAATAAGACCTAAAAAATTATCACTAGAAAGGAATCAAGTGAGTAGAATTAATAAAAATAAATTTCAACCTAAACAATAACTATTCCCCGGCAGCGGCGCCAAAAACTATGATGCGTGGATTGCGGTCTACACAAAAGTTTTACTTCTCAAGGGATCTTGAGAAGCTTAAAATCCCCACAAGACAGTGTACCTGACCGATGTAGTATAGTGAAGTGGCAAGTACCGGGGGATTGATCGTTCTCCACAGGGAATAGTGTTCGTTAGGATTGAAATTAATCTAACTAGGTCTAGAGGTGAGGGATGATTCTTTTTGTATTTTTATATTTTATGAAAGCGATAAAATCTCGGTTTTGGAAGGAGGGGCGGAATTAGTTGCTAGTCAACTAACCCAATTAACTACTAATGCAATAAAAATAAAGTGACAATAAAATAAAATGAGAAAACTATATATGGAGAAAACGTGTTTACTTAGATTTCATTACTCCCTAGTTATCTTTTATTTAATGATAAGCTTGTTACAATTGCGTGGGTGACAGGTTGCATTCCTTAATACCATTTGTGAGGCCGTGTACGATCTTCCCCAACTCTATAAGCTTCTATCTCGTCTTATGGCGACACGTTAAGTATCCTAACCATGGCCTCCTTAATAGTCACTTATGCATTAAATACAACCATTAAAATCGTAGTACACATCCGATTCATGTTTCTTAAGACGTTCAAGCAAGTTACCGTATAGGAGATTAGCCAGTTTTCTTAAGCCTAACATCGATTATCAATCACCCAACAACAACTAATAACAAACCATCAATCAATAATCAATAACTAGGTTTCATTACATCTAAGCAAACACAAATAAACCTAGCCTAGCATGTTAAAAGAAAGACAAGCATAAGATATAATCAAACAACACATAGACATATTGAATGATTGATGGATTACTTATCTTTAATTGAACATGGAAGAAACAAGTGTATGAAACCCTTAAAAACTTCTGAATTTCGTACTAAGGTTTGTATGTGTGTTCCACCAAAAAGTTCCTCTCCTCATGAATGAAAAATCAAAAACTATATATATATTTACATAGGTGACGGCGTCACCTTTTGATGGTTGACGCCATCATCTCGCCGCGGCTAGGGTTTCTTGTCGCCCAATCCAACTTCTTGACGCTGTCACTCTTTATTACTTCTGGCCGTCACGCTTTAATGTTATATGTGACGGCCTACTCTTGGTAGAACGTGAAGCTGTCCCCTTGATCTTCCTGACGCTGTCAAGTGTAAATTCCCGCATTGATTCTTGACTTTGTCGTTTTCTTCACTTTTTGCTCCAAAATGCTTCCTTTTCCAAAATTCTCTTCAAAAGTACCTAAAATGACAAAAGGAACGATTTAAGATAATAATTGATCACATTATCACGACTTAAGGCTTAAATGACCCCTTAAAGGCGTAACAAATTTCGCCTCATCAATCACCCTTGGTGGATGATGACTTAGATGAGGAAGAAGCCATTAAGGTCAATGGCAAGAAAACTCTTGAAAATGACATTGAGGATGAAATAGTCGAAGTTGACGAAGTTGTCAACATTAAGGAATCCAAAAACCATCGAATAGAAAATATCATTGGAAACCTTAACCAAAGAACCCTTAGGTCACAAGCACAAAACAAAAGTAATTTCTTTTCTTTTATATCTACTGTAAAACCTAAGAATGTCGGTGAAGCTATGAAGGACGAAAGCTGGGTAGTTGCCATGCAAGAGGAGTTAAACCAATTCATCGCAAACCTAGTTTGGGACTTAGTACCTCCACCTAGGAACCAAACCATTATAGGAACTAAGTGGGTGTTTAGAAACAAACTCGATAAAAATGGCGTCATAACTGGGAATAAGGCTAGGTTGGTAGCACAAGGCTATAACCAACAAGAAGGAATAGATTACAATGAAACTTACACACCCGTAGCTAGATTAGTGTCTATTATGATACTCCTTGCCTATGCTTGTGCTTTAGACTTTAAGTTATATCAAATGGACTTGAAAAGTGCATTCCTAAATGGTTACATCAACGAGGAGGTACACGTAGCACAATCTCCGGGATTCGTTGACTTTGAAAAACCAAATCATGTTTATAAGCTTAAGAAAGCACTTTATGGTCTTCAACAAGCTCCTAAAGCTTGGTATGATAGACTAAAAACTTTCTTGCTTGAACATGAGTACACCATGGGAATAGTAGATAATACACTTTTCACGAAGAAACAAAATTCACATCTCATCATTGTTCAAATATATATCGACGACATTATATTCGGCTCAACTTGTTCAGAACTGTGCGATGATTTTGAAAAGATCATGCGTGACGAGTTTGAGATGAGCATGATGGGTGAATTAAATTTCTTCCTTGGCCTACAAATAAAACAAATGGAAGATGGCATTTTATTTAATCAATCTAAGTATATTAAAGAAATGGTAAGAAATTTAGTTTAAAAGAGTCTATGCCCATGAAAACGTCCATGTCCACAGAAAAAAAAAAAACTCACTAAAGATGGAGAAGGTGAGTCTGTGGATAGCACTAAGTATAGGGGCATGATCGATAGTTTATTATACCTAACAACAAGTAGGCCCAGTATCATGTTTAGTGTCTGCCTTTGTACTCGCTTCCAAGAGGACCCCAAAACCTCTCACCTTGAAGCGGTTAAGCGTATCTTCTGATACATTAAAGACACTATGCACTTGGGATTGTATTATCCCAAGGGGACCAGTGAAGAAACTATTGTCTATGCCGACTCTAATCATGTGGGAGATTATGTGGATCAAAAAAGTACGAGTGGTGTTTGTACCTTCATTGGTTGTTGTCTAACTTCTTGGAGATAATTATAGAATAGATATTATGTATATATCTCATACATTTAGATTGATACGAATATTGTATCAAAGTAGTTTAGTTGTAAAGGACTCCTTGTTCTATAAAAGGAGGTCTTAGGTTAGGTGTTTGATACATACATCTCATATACGTATATTAGTGAAAGCTTCAAGATTGTAAACCCTAGTGATAGTCTAAGATCACTCGTATTATATTAATAATATTGAAGCATTTGATTATAATTTTGTTTATATTTTACTATTCCATTAATACAACTGTTCAATACATTCATATACAAAATCTTCTAAGTATTAGCTAGTAAATTCCGCGTGCTAGTTAGTATATACTCAAAGTATCACCAACACAATCCTTATGTTTAGATCCTCACAAGTTGTATTAGAGACAGGTTCTGATACTTTGAATTAGAAGATCCAAAGGAAACACTTTTGCTCTCACTCAAAAGATGGACATGGAAACTACACAGTCATCCTCAACAACAGCCAAGCTACCTATACTCAAGACGAATGAGCATGATCTTTGGAGCTCATAATTGAGCAGCACTTCATTGTGCAAGACTATACACTATGGGATATCATCCTGCATGGTGATTCATATATACCATCTACATCTGAAGTTGCGAACGTTGATGGTTCCAAGTCAACCAAGCTCAATACTAAACCAGTAACCAATGATGAAAGAGCTCGCAGAAGGAATGATCTCAAGGCCAAGCATCTTTTACTTATGGCTATGCCAAATGATCAGGTTTTGAACTTCGGTCATTTTGAAACTACAAAAACTCTCTTTGCACCTATCGTGGAAAGGTTTGGTGGTAATGAAGCCACTAAAAAGACTCAAAAGACTCTGCTAAAGCAAAACTATGAGAATTTCACTGGCACAAGCAATGAATCTCTTGATCATGTGTTTAACAAATTACAAAAGATTGTCAACCAACTTGCTGTGTTGAAGGTTGATATTCCACACGAAAACTCAACACAAAGTTTCTCAATAGTCTGCCTGCAGAATGACATACTTATGTTGTTGTTTGGCAAAACAAGCCTGAATTGGAGAAGATGACTCTTAATGATCTTTACAACAACCTCAAGATTGCTGAACCAAAGGTGAAGAAGTTAGGAAGTACAAGCACAAGGTCAAGAAACATGGCATTCTTGTCATCTACCAGGGATTGCAGCTCTGATGATGATAATGATTCCACTTATATTTGCACTGCTAACCCTAGAGTTAGTACTGGTAGTCCTAATGTTAGTACTGCTAGTTCACAAACTGGCAGTGCTGGTTTAAGTGATGACACTGTTTATGCTTTCTTGGCTAGCAAAGTTGAAGATGCCCATCTCCACAATGAAGACTTACTTCAAATACATGATGATGATTTGGAAGCAATGGATTTGAAGTGGCAGTTGGCTTTGATGAGCATAAGGGCCAAGAGGTACTTTCAGAGGACATGTAAGAAGATTACTCTTAACTCATGTGATGTTGCTAGCTATGATAAGTCCAAGGTGGAGTGCTACAACTGTAGGAAGAAAGGACATTTTGCCATGGAATGCAGAAGCCCCAGATAACAAAACAGAGACAATAACTACAAGAAGAGCAACTGGAATGATGTATCTGTGAAGGAGTCTTCTTCTAAAGCTATGTTAGCTATTGATAGAGCTGCTTTTGATTGGAGCTTTATGAAGGAAGAAGAAGTTCTTACTGAGTGTGCACTTATGGCTTTCTCAGATTCTGAGATATACAATATAAATAGTTGCTCTAACTCTTGTACTGCTTTAAAAGAATATGATTCACTTAAGGTTAAATATGATAGTCAAGGAATTGAACTTAATGATGTTAACCTTAGTTTGGCAAATCATAAAAGAGGACTAGGTGTGTTAGAAGAACAATTTGCTTTTTATAGACAGAATGAGTCAAACTTTACTGAGGATATAGATGTCTTAAAAAGAGACTTAGAACACAGAGATGCCCAAATAAGTACGCTAAAATATGATTTAGAAAAGCTTAGGGAACAAAAGGAAAACATACAGTTAAGTGTTAACACTCTTGAGTATACTTCCAAAGGTGTACAAAAGAGGTCGAGGTGATTGTTATCAGAATGTTTTGGCAATATGTGACTTCAACATGATATTTACATACGTTGTTGTAGGGTAGGAAGGTACGACACACGATACTAGAATATTGAATGAGGCTTTGATAGATCCTGAAGCTAATTTTCCAATGCCCCCTTCAGATAAGTACTATCTATGTGATGCTGCTTATAGACACACTAGCGGATTTATGGCACCATATCAAAATGTTAGGTACTGGCTTGGAGATTTTCGCCGAAACCATGCAATGAATAGTAGATAAAAATTCAATCATGCACATACGAAACTTAGAAATGTAATAAAACGTACCTTTGGTGTCTTGAAAGCATGTTTTCCAATCTGGAAGAAGATGCCCTCATATCATTTGGTTACAGAAAGAGATATTACTGTTGCATGCTTTGCTATTCATAATTTTATTCGGAAGGAGCGCTTAAGCGACGACCTTTTATGTTATATGATCACCGTGAAGTACATGATAGTAGCAATTTACAACATGATAATGTTCACTACAAGGATAAGGAGAACAGGCGACGAGCTGTTTCCCGTCGACAATATGTCGACGGCATAAGGCAGAAAACGACAAAAAAAATGCTTGACCGAGCCCCACTGCATTGAATTTTTCATAATCGTATTTTCCCGTCGACATGTCGACGGGAACATTTTAACATATTTTTTTAGCCTCAATAATTCACCAAATTTGGGCGCGAAATTTACCCGCTAATATATTCCCGTCGACGTGTCGACGGGAATATATTAATAACGTTTTTTCCACAATTAACGTGTGATTAAGCATAATAATTATTATGTTTTAAGAGTCCCGTCGACATGTAGACGGGAGTATATTACTAATTATAAATATTTTTAATAAATGGGTAAAATATTGGGCGGGATATTTTCCCACTTTCTTTTTCCCGTCGACATGTCGACGGGAATATATCTTCAAAAATCAGGCTATATATATCCTCACAAATACATTCCCGTCTCATTTTTTTACCTATATATACATTCTCACAAAATTATTTCCGTCTCATTTTACACATCTCACAAATAATTCAATCGTCAATTCTTACAAGACACACATGACTTGGCGTGGTTGCACAGTTGAAGAGGAGTACTAAAAATCTTGTCACACGAGCTCCTCTTTAATGAAGTTATGTTAACTTTTGGTCATGCAGTTTATGAGGAATATGGTTCTTTTAAGGATGCTGAACCGTGGATGAGAGACAAGATTATCGAATGGTGTAGGAAAAAGTCGTACTACAAAGAGTACATGGACGAGCTAGATGCTGCTGAAGCTCAAGTTGTTGCTGTTGGAGGTGACGACGAAGCTGAAAGTACGTTGGAAACAAAACTTGATAATCTGGGAAATAGGGTCACAAATCTTGAAGCTACGTTTGCACATATCAAGGAAATGAGAGCAAGGAAGGGAAAAGATGGTGCGAGTTCGAGTAAAGCGGGAAGTAGCCGCAAAAAAAATAAACGGGTTGTTTCGTTTGATCTGTTGTTTTAGTTGTCGAGTTGTTTAGTTTGAGTTGTTTCGTTTGGTTGTCGAGTTGTTTAGTTTGAGTTGTTTCGTTTGGTTGTCGTGTTGTTTAGTTTGAGTTGTTTCCTTTTGTTGTTGAGTTGTTGAGTTTGGTTGTCGAGTTGTTTAGTTTGAGTATGTATGAAAATGCATGTGGTTAAGAACTCTTGCTTGTTTTAAATAAACAGTTTGCCTTTGTGTTTGATAATTATTGCTCGTTCAGTTCTATTATTTGTGCGTACAAATTTAAAATATAAAGGACGTTCAACATCAGTTACCACAACAACAACATTTTATTAAACAACAACAACAACATTTTATTAAACATCAATAACATCAACAACAACAGCAAACAACAGCAACAACAACGATAACAGTACTACATATGAAATTTATCCATGTCACCTAAAAGGTCACGGAGTATTGCATCCGACTGACATGCGTGGTCGTGGTTGGGATACGTTGCCATGTCAAGTTTTGCCTCCAGCACCCTTAATTTTGTCTCTAGCACCTGTTTTTGTGCCTCCATCACCTGTTTTTGTGCCTCCAGCATGTTTATTCTAAGATTTTTTTCATGACAGTTTGAGCACCTTTTTGGAGCAGATCCAGAACCGCTTGATGTTGAAGCTCCCAGAGAACCGATCATCATTTTGGCAAGTCGTTCCTCCTTCCTTAAAAAAAAATTACATCCATGGTCTGTCCCAGGCTGTTGAGTAAAAACTATTATTTTTAACAACTAACCAAATTATTTATATAATACACGAAAAAATATGTAATTGTTCACCTGCGAGAAAGGACACGCATAGTATAGTTTACCACGGGAGTAAGATTTACACGATTCTCGCAGAATCACGTCTCCTCGTTCACAAGGACAAGGAAAAGCTTCAAATTCTGCCATCTTCTTCACCATGATAACAGTGTATGTTTGTGGTTGTGAGGTTGAGTGGTTGAATCGTGACCGGGGTGGCCCGATCTACAAGTTGAGGTGATAAAAGGTGGTGGCCAGAAAAAGATTCCGGCGGCCGGAAAATGCTGGTGTCGCCAGAAAACAGAAACTGCTAGAGAGAGATAGAGAGAGAGAGAGAGAGATATAGTGAGATGAGTATGTGTGTGTGTGTGTGTGTATGTTTATATTGTGAGGATAAGGTGTTAGGTAGAAAAAAAGTTGTTAGGTAAAACCATTGCATCTCATGTATAACCATAGCATCTCGACTCGTACGTTTAACATCTCATGTATAACCATTGCATCTCGACTCGTTCGTTTAACATCTCATGTACAACCATAGCATCTCGACTCGTTCGTTTAACATCTCATGTATAACCATTGCATCTCGACTCGTTCATTTAACATCTCATGTATAACCATTGCATCTCGACTCGTTCGTTTAACATCTCATGTATAACCATTGCATCTCGACTCGTTCGTTTAACATCTCATGTATAACCATTGCATCTCGACTCGTTCGTTTAACATCTCATGTATAACCATAGCATCTCGACTCGTTCGTTTAACATCTCATGTATAACCATTGCATCTCGACTCGTTCGTTTAACATCTCATGTATAACCATTGCATCTTAACTCGTTCGTTTAACATCTCATGTATAACCATAGCATCTCGACTCGTTCGTTTAACATCTCATGTATAATCATTGCATTTCGACTCGTTCGTTTAACATCTCATGTATAACCATAGCATCTCGACTCGTTCGTTTAACATCTCATGTATAACCATTGCATCTCGACTCGTTCGTTTAACATCTCGTTTAACATCTCATGTATAACCATAGCATCTCGACTCATACGTTTTACATCTCATGTATAACCATAGCATCTCGACTCGTTCGTTTAACATCTCATGTATAACCATTGCATCTCGACTCGTTTCGTTTAACATCTCATGTATAACCATTACATCTCATGTATAACCATAGCATCTCGACTTGAATTTTTACCGGTTGTGATCTCGAGGTTATCTAATGGTTGGGATTTAGTATTTATATATGTTTTTTTTAATTAAATATATATATTTTTTTTAATAAATGATTCTTTTTAATTATAATATAAGTATTTATATATATATTTTTAATTAAATATATATATTTTTTTAATTTTATAAAAGTATTTATAATAAATAATTTTTTTAATTATATAAATTTAGTTTATTAATTTTATAAAACTTATTTTTTAATATTTTATAAAAGTATTTATAATAAATAAATTTTTTTAATTATATTAAAGTAATTTTATAAAAGTATTTATAATAAAGTAATTTTATGAAAGTATTTATTATAAATAAAGTTTTTTAATAATAGTTATTTTCCCGTCGACATGTCGACGGGAATAAAACCGCCAAAATTTTCGTGAAAATTTAATACGTCCCGCCAAACGTAAACAACAAAATAACGTAATATTACCGTCGACATGTCGACGGGAATATTAATAATATAAAAAATTCTTTTATATTCCCGTCGACATGTCGACAGGATAATAAAAAGCAATACCAAAACCAGATCTGGTCAATTATTTCTCATAACTTAGAAAATTAAAAATAACCCATCGGTCCCTTCATCATCGGCGATTACATCTCCACCACACCTCCACCACTCCTCCACATTATACCACCTCCACCCCAACAACATTATACCACCTCCACCCCAACCACAGCTCACCACACCACCTGTTCACCACACCTCCACCACTCCGACACTCGCACCACTGTGCACCTCCTCCTCCTCTACCCCTCCATTATTTAATTCTCTCCTCTACTCCTCCATTTTTTAATTCTTCTTCTTCCCCACTTCTTCTTCTTCTTGTTATTATACAGTAGCAGCAGACACAGCAGGTAATTTTTTTTAATAAAATTTTGTTAATAAAATTGTTATTATTATTGTTAATAAAATTGCTATTAAATTTTGTTATTAAAATTTTGTTAATTTTTGTTATACAGTAGCAGCAGGTGAGAGCCGAGGGTGGCAGCAGGGTGAGAGCCGAGGGTGACAGCAAGGTGAGAGCCTCGTTTTATTTTTTTATTAACTTTTGGTATCCCGACGACATGTCGACGACAACAGTTTTTTATTTTTTAAATTTTGATATAACCATTATATATTTGATGAGGCAAAAAATGAACCACTTTTAGGGGGTCATTTAAGCCCGGAATTGATTTTATTTGATCAAATATTACCCTAAATCGTTCCTTTTGTGATTTTAGGTACTTTGGGAGAGAAATCTAGAAAAGGAAGCAATTCGGACGTTTTTGGAGCATAAAAGTGAAGAAAACGTCGAAGTCTTAATTTTCCTTGCTGGGAACAGTAGGTGACGGCGTCAAGAGCGACATCCTGACGGCGTCAAGAGTAATTTTCATGACGGCCCAGTACAGAAATGAAGGCGTCACAAGGAAGAACGTCAAGAGTAAAATACGTGACGGCCTGGAAAATGCTATAACGTGACGGCGTCAGAAGTAGATCAAGGCAGTCCGAGAATTCTTTTGGCGGCGAGATGACGGCGTCACCAATTTGGTCTTGACGCCGTCAGCCTCAATTTCCTATATATAGTTTTCTAATTTTCATTCATAAAAAAATAGAAGTTTTTGAGAAACCCTAGGGCCGAACCTAGTACGAATTTTACAGGTTTTTCAAGGGTTTTCAGCCCTTGAACCCATTCATGTGTAATTGAGATAAGTGTTCTTCTAATTCAATCAATATGTCTATGTGTTGGTTGTCTATATCTTGTTCTTGTCTTAATTCCATCATGCTAGGCTAGATCTATCTTGTGTTTGCTTAGATCTAATGAAACCTAGATGTTAATTATGTGTTGATTACTTGTTTATGGTTGTATTGGATGAATGATTTCGATGTTAGGCTTAAGAAAACTGGCAGATCTCCAAATGGTAACATGCTTGAACGTCTTAGGAAACATGAACTGGCGTGCACTAGGTTTTATTGGTTGTATTTAATGCATGAGTAAATTCTAATGATCCCATGTTAGGAGCTTCTTAGCCGGCTCGACATAGGAGTGAAGTAGGCACTCATAGGATTGGGGAATTAAGTGCGCCACCCCATGAATGGAATTAAGGAATACAATCTGTCGTCCACGCAACTATAACAAGTAATTAACGTGTAAAAGATATCTAGGGAGTAGTGAAATCTAAGTAAACACAACTTATCCACTTATTGCTCACAACCTTAGTTTAATTTAGTTTATTGTCATTTCTAGTATTTTATTTTGATTGCATCTTTAGTATTGGGTTAGTTGACTAGCAACTAATTCCGCCCAAATCCTTCAAACCCGAGATTTTTACTTGCTTTCTAAAAAAATATAAAAATACAAAAATAATCATCCCTCACCTTTAGAACTAGTATTTAGGTTTTCTAATCCTAGCGACACTATTCCTAGCTGAACGATCAATCCCCCGGTACTTGTCACTATACTATACTACAACGATCAGGTACACTGCCTGGTGGGGGTTGTAAGCTTCTCGAGAGGTAAAGCCTGGTGCAATCCCTACGCATCAATATTGCATCTCTTTTATTATAGCCCGAGCCCAAGACGAGACCACAGCCGAGCCACAGCTGAGCCACAGCCGAGACCACAGCCGATACAGTAGCCGAGACGTTATGTATTCCTTTTTTTTTTAAAATTTTTTTTCATATTTATGCTTTGTTGTAGTTTCGTATCCCGTAGCGTTTGGTTACTAGTTTAGTGCTTGCAACCGTATGTATAGTTTTGTTAATATATTAGGTTTTGATATAAAAGGGATTGTTGCGGATTGTGAACTAGCCGTAGGATATTGTGTACCCACGGTGCAAATAGCACCTTGGGGGACTTGGTATTGAACTAGCCGTAGGATATTGGGTGGGTTTGTATAAATGTTAGTTGGCGTTTGGTTAGTATATATTGGTTAGTATTTTAAAAATGTGAAGTTAGTATTGGTTAAATATTATGGCTTAGTTGGCGTTTGGTTAGTATATATGGTATACTACTTTTAATATATTGGTTATGTTTTGCGTTAGAATTTTTGCGGATTGATTATGTTTCTGCTTATATAACGGGCTTATGGTTTGTTTGGTTTTCGGCTTATGTTTCACAAACTTAATTTTTATGGCTTATTTTGAAACTTTTTAACTTAAATAGTTTCAAAATAAGTAAAAAAAAATAAGCTTATGAAACATAAGCCGAAAACCAAATAAGCCATAAGCCCGTAGATATATTGTTTGGTTTTCGGCTTATGTTTCATAATAGTTTCAAAATAACAAAATAGTTTTATGAAACGTAAACCGAAAACCAAACAATTGTTTATAGTCTAATTGTTTAACTTAAAATATATGCTATTGTTAGACTTTTGTGTTAGACTTTTGTGAATGTTTTAGGATTTTAGTGATTAATTTCGGAAAGTCAAGTTAGTCATCCTATAGAAAACCCGTCCGAAATTAATTTATTAGAAATTAATTTCGGAAAGTCCCCTGTTTGGGACTGCTTTTTGAATGTTTTGTCTCATTTAGGATATGGATGCGTATAATTGATTTACTATTTGAGATGATTTCGACAGTGTTTCTCCTTTACTCCTACGAATATGTCTTTAATGTACATATTTGGGGAGTTGAGGGGAAATGCTGCCGAAATTTTCTCAGATAGTAAATCAGTTATACGCATTCATATATGAGATGAATCATTCAAAGAGTGGGTTAGGATTGCCTTCCATAGTTGCACTAGGTGAACAAAACAACTTTCCTTTATTCCATGGTTATATGTGTAATAACTAAGAGTTGAACAAAACAATATGCAGTTATGATACTTGATAAGAGTTGGACCCGTTTAGACAGTCGTGTTTCAAAAGAGTTTTTTGATGGTCTTGCCGCATTCGTTGAACATTGCAAGCCGTTATTGAATAGTTACGGCAACATAAAATGTCCATGTCGTCTTTGTTGTAATGTTCCATGGGTATCTCTCGCCTTACTTAAAAGCCACATAAGCGAAAATGGGTGGGACCCAACTTATACACAATGGCGTGAACACGGTGAACCGGATCCTCTTCCTATACAAGATAACACAACACAATGTGAGATGAGTGACATGCGTGCGTGCATTAATGATATTTTTTATATTCCTCCAAATAATGAACAAAATGAGCCAAGTCTTCCAAATATTGGCGAGACAAGTAACGAGCCAGCTCAAGCAACGACACCTCCTGTACGTAACGAGTATGAAGAGTTACTTGCCAGTTCCACCCAGCCTCTTTACCCGGGTTGTGACTTTATGACAACCTTGGATTTTATGTCAAAGTTTACGCATCTCAAGGTCAGCGGTAAATGGAGTGATACTTCATTTAACAATACGCTAAAATTTCTCCAAGAGGTATTTCCTCCCAGGTTAGGTTACAATCTCCCACCATCATACTCTGCTATTAAAAAAACATTTAAAAAGGTCGGGTTAGGATATGAGTCGATACATGCTTGTGAAAATGATTGCTTTTTATATCGGGGGACTGGTGCCGAAGATTTTGAGTATTGTCCGGTCTGTAAAACGAGTAGATGGAAAGACAAGAACACAACGGGGAAGAAAGTTCCTAACAAGGTGTTGCGTTACTTTCCTATCATTCCTAGGCTACAACGTTTGTACAAATCTATTCACACCGCAAAACATATGACTTGGCATGCTACTGGAAAGTCTACGGTAAACGGTATGATGCAACACCCGGTTGATGGTGAAGCATGGCAGAAGTTTGACGGCGGTAAATATTCGGAATTTGCTAACGAACCGAGAAACGTTCGATTAGGGTTGGCTGCTGATGGTTTCAATCCGTTCGGCAACCTTAGTCAGACTTACAGCATGTGGCATGTTATCTTAACAACATACAACTTGCCTCCGTGGTTATGCATGAAAGAGACTACTTTGATGCTGACGTTGTTGATTCCTGGACCTAAATCACCCGCGAAGGACATTGATGTTTACTTAAAGCCTTTGATTGATGACCTTCAGGAATTATGGAAAATACCAGGTGTCCCGACTATGGACGCTGTTACAGGCAAATTATTCAACATGAGAGCGATGCTTTTATGGACCATCAATGATTTTCCTGCTCCTAGTAGTTTGTCAGGTTGGAGTGAGCAAGGTTACTACGCATGCCCTACATGCAAAGTAGGCACTCCGGCTACGCGTGTGATAAGCAAAATAGGTTATGTTGGCCACAGAAGATTCTTAAAAAAAAACCATAAATGGAGGAGGGATACTACTACATTCACTGGTGCACCTGATTTTACAGATCCTCCTAAAAAAGATACTCCGGCTGATATCTTGACTCAACTTGCAATATTGGCCACACGTTTGCCGGGGAAACATCCAGATTATGGGGGTGGGAAGATAAAACGTAATACTACAACCGACCTGAACTGGACTAAACGGTCTATTTTCTACGAGCTTGAATATTGGTCTTCTCTTACTCTAAAACACAATTTAGATGTCATGCATATCGAAAAAAATGTGTTGGAGAGTATCTTGAACACTTTGTTAATGAATGACAAATCTAAAGACACCGCTAAGGCAAGACAAGACTTGCAAGCTTTGGGCATTCGACAGGAGTTGTGGCTCTGAAACAAACAAAACGGGAAGTGCTCGAAGCCTCAAGCTAAGTACTCCTTCACACCCGATAAAAGAAAACTGTTCTGTCAATACATCAAAACAATTAAACTGCCAGATGGGTTCGGATCCAAGTTCAAGTCGAAAGTGACCAAAGATGATAACAATATAACGGGCATGAAGTCTCATGACTGTCATATAATGATGCAACGGTTACTTCCTTATGGACTTCAGCAATACCTGGACACACCGACTTATACACCATTAATCGAGCTTTGTTCATTCTTTAAGCAAATTTGTGCCCGAACTTTGATGGTGAATGACATGGTGAAAGCTAAAGAACAGTTGATCAAAATTTTGTGCAGTCTCGAGCAAATATATCCTCCTGCTTTTTTTGACATTATGATTCACTTGGTTATGCATTTACCTGAAGAGGCTCTTCAAGGCGGGCCTGTTTCATTTCGGTGGATGTATCCATTTGAAAGATACATGAAGAAGCTAAAAAACTATGTACGAAATAAAGCTAAGCCGGAAGGTTCAATAGCGGAGGGTTATGTTGCAGACGAAGCATTAACTTTTTGCTCTCGTTATTTTCAGGGCGAAATTGGGACGAAATTTAATCGTCCCACTGCATCTCAGGGCTGTCCTCGCCCAACAAGTGATTTCCAGGTGTTACGATCACTATGTAAAACGTCTGGTAAAGTGACAATTATTCGGTTAGGTCTCCAAGAAATGAAGAAAGTGATATGGTATGTACTTCACAACAGTCCTGAGATCGATGCGTACATGAACGAGTTCGAGAGGTACGCTTTTTTATTTTGAAATTTCTTTTTCCCAAGTTATCTTTTCGATTAATTCTAATATCATGTCCATTTTCAGTGAACATCCTGATAGCGACATGCAACAAGAATTTCCTAGATGGTTTCAGACGAAGGTAAACTTATTATATGTAATTCCTTGTATAAATAACGACTATATATATTACTCATCTCCATCTATTCTTATCTTTGTTCATAGATCAGTAAACTTTACACAGACAATGACCCAAGGTGTACTCCCGACTTATTCGCTTTGGCTTGTGAACCATTATCGACCGTAACCTCAGTTCACTCTTGCGTAGTCAACGGTGTGAAGTTTGTTGTACACAGCCGCGATGTAAAACGTACAACTCAGAACAGCGGAATTTGTTCTCCTGGCGAGAAGGAAGGAGAAATGTATTATGGTCAGCTAGAAGAAATTCTGGAGTTCGCGTATACCCAGTTCAAAGTTGTGCTGTTTCGAGTTAAGTGGTTCGACTTGGTCAAAAGAGGTAGAGTCGAACGTTATAACACTAGAAACAACATGACACAAATTTGGGCATGTAGCACAGCGTTTGAAGATCAACCTTACATTCTCGCAACACAAGCAAAACAAGTCTTGTACCTTGAAGATCCTGCCAGACGGCCACTCCATTGGAAGGTCGTCCAAGAAGTGAATCACAACACAACCTGGGATGTCATTGTGGCAGAAGACGATGATGATGTGATACATGGCAACAACTCATCGAATCTCCAACTGTCTGCTAATTTGAATGATTTGGCATTTGAAACCTTAAATATCGATGGTCAATCAACGTTAGTTGAGGCACCACCACCAATCATTCATGTTGATGACGAAGATGAATTTATTGATGATGAGGACGACGATCCTTATGATTTAGCAGAATCTGATGCAAACAATTCTGATGATGAAGTTGAAGATGCGACTCATGCTGTTTATGATAGTGATGTAGATGTAGCAGATTGATCTTAAATTGTAACTTGTAAAACGACACTTAGCTTATTTGAATGAAATTGTTATGGATTGTTTAAATGTGTATATTTATTTTAAATGTGTATGTATTTGAATGTGTGCATGCTTATGTTAATTTGTTCCTGAATTTCTATATGTTAATTCAACTTGTACTTTTACAGATGGCAGCAGTAGCGCGAGGTCACGGTGGTGACGGTGCCGATGACCCACCACCACCTTATCGTTCGATTACTAGCGGTCACCGTAGTGGTAAGAAAATTAAACTTGATAATTTGAATTTTGTTACTTGTTATTTTTTAACGTTTTCACTCACTTCAATTTTAGGTTCGTCACAAAAACCTCGACGAGGAGGTAGAGCGAGACAAGCTGGCGGCAGGGGTGGAGGTCGGGATGGCGGCAGGGCACAGGTCCGTGAAGCCAACAAAAACAAAGACCTCAGGAAAGCTGTGACTGCCTCGGGCCCGCAATCGATCGAGTTCGAGTGGCGTGATCAGAAGACATTTAATCATGTTGGGCCCAACCGCGCATGGTTCAGTAACTATGTTGGCGAGCTGGTTAGGTCCTTGCCGTTGCACTATCCCTCCTGGCACAACCTTGACGAAGCGACTCGACAGGGCTTCATGAACCGACTCAGGGTCAGTTATTTTATTTTCCTTTTAATTATATCTTTATATTTAATTCTTTGAATGTGTACATTTATTTAAATTTGTTTAATTGTGTATATTTGTTTAAATTTGTTTGCAGAAATTCTTCGACTTGCAGACCCACATGCGCTCACCTGATTGGAAAACCATTTCGGCGGGCCTCAATGCGTACATTGCTAAGGTCTACTCCGACAACAAGGGCACGATGAAGAGGGTTTACTTCGACGGGGAGGGTGGGCCTGAAAAAGTGGATGAGATACGAAGAAACCCTCCTCCGAACGTCGAGCCATCTGTGTGGGAGGAGCATATCAAGTTTTACATGAATGAGAAGAACCTGAAGCGTGCTGCTGTGAACAAGGAGAACCAAAAGAAGTTGAAGGTGTACAGCCGCCACGGTTCCAAGTCATTGGCCGCTATTCGCCACGACTACGTAAGACACATTTTATTTTTATACAAGTATTTTATTTTTATAAAATTATTTAATTATAATTATATAAAAGTAATTAATTTTGATTTTATAAAAGTATTTAAGTTTAATTAAAATAAATATGGTGTTTGATTTGCCATTTTTAATTTGTTTCATCTTATATATATGCATGTGTATATACAGTTTCAGAACAGCAAGGACAAACAATACCCGTCACTCATCCAGTCGTTTTACGACACACACTGCGACAATGATGGTATGTGGTTGCAGGATGAGGCTCGTGTTCAATATGTAAGTATCTTTTATTTATTTTTTTTAATTTATTATTTATTTATTTATTTATTTCTCCAAACACGCACTTTAATGATTCATTGAAACATAATCTTGTAATTAACCCGATATATATATATATATATATATATATATATATATATATATATATATATATATATATATATATATATATATATATACACACACACACACACACTTACATATATATATAAATTTTCTCAATTTTTTCTCAATTAAATAGGAAGAAATGGTCCGGCTGCGAGATCTGGGAGCGAATACGCCGGAAAGGGTGGCGTACACGGAGGAGCAGATACTTGCGATGGTTTTGAAGGGCAAGCAGCGGGGCCACATCGTCGGACGGGGTAGGGTCGTACCCAGGCTCTCCAGGCCACCGTTACCATACACCCCACCTCCACCTCCAGGTATGTACAGTTTGATAATATATTAATTATAGATTACTCGATCATGACTCAAATTAAGCATTGCAAAAGATGTTTTTTAATTTTGATTGTTTCATTTTCAGAATACGCTGAGATGGAGAAAAAGCTTGCTGAGGCCGAGAAGAAGATTGCTGAGGCCGAGGAGAATCGCCGTCGAGAAGCTGAAGAGCGTAAGGCCTTGAAGGCGCAGCTTGATTTGGTCACAGGTTTTATGTCCTCCAACCCGCGATGGAACGAGTATGTTAGTCAGGCGGGTTCTCAGCACGTGGATGGCTCAGGCAGTGGCGTTGGAGGTAGTGGCGTTGGAGGTAATGGCTCAGCTGGAGGGAGCGGGAGTCGCAGAGGCGATGAGGATGGTTCTGGCGATGATGAGGGTCCTACTGATGATCAAGAGTGATTTTTGATGTAGAGGTACAAACTTGGGTATTTTGTGTTGTACTTATGCTTGAAACAATATTTTGGCGACCCATATGTTAGTATTGTATAGTTTAACCTTTTGGCGACTTGAACGTCGCGGATATTAAAACATTTGTGGATATGGCAGCTAGGTTTAGATATTACCACACCCCGTTTTGTAGACTTTATATGTTTTTATGCATTTTGAGGGTGTTTAGCGATATTTTGCAAGTGTTATAGCCGATGGCGAGTTATACGTTTAGGACATGTTGATATTGAGTGGTTATAGGTGCTATTACAGTTACAGGTTTTGGTAGATTTTTTCCAGAAAATCCAGAAAAAATCTGAAAAATTGCAATATTTGCAGCCTGCTGTTAGCAGGATGTTAATAATAATACCGTCGACATGTCGACGGCATCTTTAAAACATAATTATTGGGTATTTAATGATACCGTCGACATGTCGACGGTATCATTAAAACAAAAATAGTGTTTTTAATATTATGTCGTTGACATGTCGACGGCATAATATTAAAAACAATATTTTTGTTTTAATGATACCGTCGACATGTCGACGGTATTATATAAAACATAATTATAATCAAATAATTAAAACGTTAATTAGTTATTTGTTCCCGTCAACATGTCGACGGGAAGAATTTGACGGACACCAAATTCCTTTGACTGGAAAACGATGTGGGACCCACAGTGTCGACTGTGATTGTCGACGGGAACACTGTTCCCGTCGAAGCACAGCCGTCTATATGTTCCCGTCGACATGTCGACGGGAAGGTATTATTCCGTCGACATGTCAACGGAAAGGGTTTAAAAAAGTCGTCGGGGAAAGCCTCGTTTGTACTAGTGGTTGTTGATGAAAACGTTCAACCACATGGAAGTGCAGTTGACCAAGAATATATGACTAGTTTATGAGATTCAATTGCCGCACAATGTCTTTGAATGTGTTAGATTATGACATTTTATTTTCAAGTTGCTAGACTATTTTAAATTTATGACTCAAATGTTCTCTTTAATGCTCAGATGCGTTTATGTTTCGTAAGACTGAAACTTGCTTTACATTTACAACATTTACAATAATCAGATGTTTAAAAAAAACAGTCTCATTGGATTCAGATTCAGACATTTACGACTCAGATTTAGATTCAAATGTGCAGTTCAGATTCAGAATCTCTTAATAAACAAACAATACCTTAGTCTCATATCATAACTCTTTTAAACCCGTACCGATAGTGAATCCAAAAAACAAACCAAACACACCCTAATATAATCATTACCCTCAATATAGTATTGTCTATTACAAGTTTACAACGAAGCCAGACAATTTATGACCGAGTGACGACTGAAATTTAAGAAAAAAAGAAAAACATCCAGGATTATTATTTTATGTTGCGTAAGCTTCTCGGAGGCATTAAGGCAGATCTTGAATTTTGGCAATGAAGTTGCAAAACTTGTCAAGGCTTTTATCATCTGTAGCATTACCAATTACTTAAAACTGTCAAATCTTGTGTCATAACATATCAATTACGAGCTATATTATCATCTGATAATTTGTAACAACATAGAAAAGCTATCATTAGAAAAATAGACATGCCAAAAATTTGTCTCCATATAGAACGTTGAATTTAGAAAGTTATCCTGATGAACTATAGTTTTAAGTATAGAGATACTTAACTAGTATAAAAAAAAAAAAAAAAAAAAAAAAAAAAAAAAAAAAAAAACATGTATAAAAGGCAATTATAAAATTATTAATGGTGAATTGGTGAAAAAAAAAAAAAAAAAAAAAAGATCATTGAAGTTGAATGAAGTATTCTTTCATTTGTAAGTTATATTAACGGTACTAAAGATATAAGTAGTAATGATCGAATATATTGATATCGTTGTTGTCTTTTTTCTCCAAGAAACACATCAGTTTTCTTGACAATTGTCAAAACTCTTCAATGTCTCCATTTTTTTTAGTTTCGAACTAACATTAATGTATTCAGTTTTTGACCTTTTGGCGAAATAAGTATTAATGGTACATTTGTTTTCAGCAGTATACACAAACAGTTCGAGTTCAGAAATATTAGTCATGTACTTATTAAAGGGGAAATAAAAATAAAAAAGCATTTTGTGAGAAAAATATATAGAAAAAAAAATGGTTAAGATATTTAGAGTTTTACATACCTAGCCTTGGTATGGTGTGTCCCTTGGGATGATGGATGACAAGAGGATCCACGAAGGATTCTACTAACTTAATACTCTCCTCTTTCATGAAATCTGTCTCTCCTGTGTTTTCGAATCAAAACCATTACAATTTTTTGAGTTTTAGTCACAGAAATATATTGTTGTTTAAAAACATGTAAACACGAATGTGCCAATATGAAAATATCAACTTATGTGTGTAAGATAAATCGAATTTAGTTATTTTTCATTTTTATTTTTATATTTCAGTGTTCTAAAAGGCGCGCCAAGACGTAGCCTCGCCGCCACGAAATGCACCTTGTCGGCGGCTCTAAGTGTACCGTGGGATAAGGCGAGAAAATGCGCGCCTTTTGGTAAGGGGTGGCGTCATTTTTAGAAGCATTTAGGGGATTTACGAATTTGAGCTTGAATTTATAGTATTTGGCTATTTCTTTCTTGGGCATTGTAATTTCAAAACTTAATTCCTACTAGGGTCTCGTATTTGGGACTGGCTATTTAGGATTTGTGCTTTAGTATTTGAAATTGCTTTTAAAAATGATATAATAAAATCATAAATATATATATATATATATATATATATATATATATATATATATATATATATATATATATATATATAGGGGAGCTTTATTTTCAGAACCCTGTTAAGTGCGGGAACTGCGAGAACTCCAATTTTGCATTAGAAAACATGCATGTTCATATAAAACATGTATGTTTTCTTACATACACCTTAATACAAATATCTGCATAACATACATGTTCATATAAAACCAATTTGCATTGATATGTTGCACTTAACATGGTTTTATATGAACATGTATGTTACGCAGGTATGTGTATTAAGGTGTATGTAAGAAAACATACATGTTTTATATGAACATACATGTTTTCTAATGCAAAATTGGAGTTCTCGCAGTTCCCGCACTTAACAGGGTTCTGAAAATAAAGATACACTATATATATATATATATATATATATATATATATATATATATATATATATATATATATATATATATATATATATATATATATATATATATATATATAGCTTTAAGCACGCCTTAAGATCGAAATGCCAAGGTTTCGCAAAGGCTCGTAAGGCTTGAGGCATGATTGTGTTGTCACGCCACGGCTCACGCCATTTATAACATTAATTACTCCCTTCGTCCTAAATTTATTGTCCACTATTGACTTTTTTAGTTTTTCTTCTTGAACATTGACTTTAAATATTTTTGTGGGTGTTATATAATATTTGATGCAAAATATATAAATGAATTGAGTTTTAAGTGTACTTTTCAATGCTATAATTTTTTATCAAATATTATATACGGAGTAATAAAAATATATATTTATGGTTAAAGTTGAACCAGTTTGACTTTGAAAATTCAAAATAAACAATAATTTTTAGATGGAAGGTGTATATTTTATGCCGGTGAATTCTTAAAACATGGAAAAATGAAATATTACCCAACTTTTTTATATTTCCACAACCACACACTTGGTCGTTGGATAACTCAATTCAAATGCGCACTTATTGAATATGGGTCAAAACGGAACATGCATGTCGGGTTATGTTGACCTTAAAACCTTTTCCTATGTGTTCTGGTAATTAATCTAGAACTAATTCTATATATGAATCAAAATCACAATGATAAAACTTTTTTACGTTTGGGCAATATTTTGCCCGTTTGATCCCGTCAACCCATTTTCATACACATTGTTCGATTTCATGCATTTGACTAATACGTGCCTTTGACCTTGTCACACCATTTCCATTTGTATCATATAAGCTTTATTTTAGCTACGGGATGTGTTAGTTATGTAACATAGCGTAGCAAAATATGCCAGCATAAAACTGAGTCAAAATTCAACTTCTTTACTCAAATCTACTTAGGCCTAATCAAACTGTAATACATAAGACTAAGTAATAGAAGTATAGAGACGTTATGATATACCGATAATGTGGATAGATGGGGTAGTGATAGGAGTTGAAAAAGCATCAGATGCAAGTTTAGGGATCCCAAACTTTGAACCACCAAATTTTGCACCTGATGCTATTATCACGAACTTCACCTTTGGAACCTTTGATAGAGCCACTCCTTCCCTTTGCATTCCTGGTATTGCTGCCGTTAACAGCGCCCCCTTGTTTTCATTTTAAACAATAATAACAACAAACGATTTATGTCACATACAAGTCTTAAAGAAACATTGTTACTCTTTAGTCTTTACTGTTTACAGCAAAAAATAAGTGCATACTTCAGTAATACTAATAGACAAGTATATTGCACTTAATATTGCACAATGGTTAAATATATTACATACAGATGAAATTTTGATTCACTACACAATAAATATTAAATATATTTTTATGAGGTCTAGGAACTAACCTGAGAAAAACCAAGAACACCATCAAAAGGTCCATTACTCAACATAAACTCTTGTATTTTCTCAAGGCATTCTTCAAAGTTATAGAATTCTTTAAATCCCTACAACAACATGTAACCAATCAAATTATTTAACTAATCACATAACAGCATTAATCATACAAAAACTATAACAAAATAAAATGATCACCTCATCAGATTGGAACCATTCAAAAAAAGGGGGATCGTAGAATCCATCAACATCCGACTTGCCTTGAGCCGGATAAGGAGCATCCATATAAACAAGGTCTAGCTTATCTAACAATGGTTGTGGCCATCTTTCCACTAGTTTTCGTAATATTACACCACTTGTTCTGAACCCATGAAGACACAAAATTTTGAGTTTTTTGTTTTGGGTCTCATTCTCCATTGCTAAGCTCTGAGATGATTTAATTACTTCTCATATGGTATTTATAACCACTTTAAATGGAAATTGCTTTGCAAACTTCCAATTTTAATTGTGACACTCCAATTATTGCATTAAACAATTGTACCACATTTATATCATGTTTTGAATCTTTGTACAGTAATGTGAAAAATAAAGAATTCCCTGTAGCTAGCATTGAAGTCGAAGAGTGGGTGATACAGAACTTGAAATTTTTTTTGAGGGGGCCGAATTTATTTTGGGAGGGCCGAATCAAAGATTTGTTTGTAACCTCAACTAAATTACCCCTAAAACCTATAATATTTACACTAGGTTCCGCAAATTTTTTTGGGGGGGGGGGGAAGGGCGGGACCCTCCCCTGCCCCTTAATAGTTCCGTCCATACGTCTGATACTGATTTCTTGATGGGTACATTACATTTATCTAGAATACTATACAGTGACACCATATAAAGCTAGTTAAACTGCCTTAAATGTTATACATTTTACGCGATTTTCAACTTGATTGATGTATTTCCGTTTTTAATCAATGTTTCAACTTAGATTATTTGACCAATTGATGACATACATAACATAGAAGCAACATAAGTTCATATTAAATTGATGGAAATAATCAAATAAAATCAGCAATCGATCCTATTGATTAGCTTCTTGAGGTTTTAACTAAGTTGTTCTCATTCCTCATCATGGGGCTTGTGGTCTAGTGGTAAAGGCTTAAGTAGTTAAGCGAGCCCAAGTGAGAGTAGTACCGGTTTTTGGGTGACCGACCAAGAAGTCCTCACTTGGGAACCACAAGCTCTAATGATATCAGGCGAATCGGAAATAGGAGTGGGGTTATCCCCTAAGGAGAGGCTCGCGGTTGGTATCTCTGCCCGAGGATGCGACACTAACTCGAGGCAACAACTAACATCTAACAACTAACCCGCCGTTCAAAAAAAAAGTTGTTCTCATTCCTCAATTTTTTTCTTTATGATAACTTAATTAGAAATCTTAGTACATTGCTAGTATTCTGTTAGGCTAGCTACATTCTGGCATATTTTAGTTGACTTTAAGTGTATATATATATTACGGAGTATTAATTCTCTAGTTTTCTGTTAGGTAGGCTAGCTACATTCTAGTGACGTTTAAGATTTTCCCTGATTGACAAAAACTGAGAGTTTTACATAATTATATACATATAACAATAGGGGGCTAAAAATCCCACATGTTTTTGCCCTTTTGTTGTTGCCCTTTGTTTTTTCACTTTTCTTGGGTCGGACTTTTTGGAGAAAATATTAATTTGGTACCCGACTATCACTATTCCCCTTATCTCACATCTCCTTCCCTTTGCCTGGCTCCGATCGGGTGGTAATCCAAACACTTAGACACACCGCTGCCCGATCCGGCCTCATGGGTTAATGTAGTGCTACAGTCATCTGTGGGAGGGTGAACAGTATCCACAATATTTTAATCCAAGTGTGGTTATGTGCTTGCCAGGTGTTACCATCTAGAGTTGACGCCTTTCTCATGGCCACAATATTTTATGATCCTCTTCTTGAAGCTTCTTATCTCAACTGTGAAATCCAAATTTACCATCGGCACAAAAAGTGAGTTTTTTTGTTTGTTTTTTTTTTTTTTTTTTTTTTTTTTTTTTTTTTTTTTTTAATTCAGTTCAACTTAAATTTAAACCGATTGGTTTATTGTTGTGATCGATTCCATTTAGTTGCTGAAATTTTGTGATATTGAACATGTGAAAATAAAGTATGGTTTACTTTTTGTTAATATTTGAGTTGTTTGTGTGATTAAAATGATATGAGAATGTTTATAGTGATTACTATATGTGATTGGGGAACCCAGATTCATAGGAACCCATATATTGAATTCAATATATGTTTTTGTGTTTGGGCAAGTTTGTTTTATGACTTATTTATAAGACATGATTTGAAGATGGCATGAGATTTACTCAAAATTTTGTGAAACAGATTATGCTGCCGAATATCCTGAAAACAAATTGAAGGTTATCTTGGTAGGGTAACCTGTTTGAAATCAGGTTTGCAGCCATGTGCGGTATTGCTACATATGTTAAAATGTCGTTACCCATGTTTGTCTTTTGGCAAGGTAACCACTGTGTTTGGTGAACTAGTTCCTAATAATGCTTTCCGGATACGCTTTGATCACTGTTGCCAAAGTTTTTGTTTTGCTGTTTGGGCAACCGTTGTTTGGCCAAAAACATATCTTGGCATGGCAGTCGTGCGGTTGCGGCCAAGGCGGGTTTTGGGTAACGCCTTCACAATTCAGATTACAATCTGAGAAGGGAATATCAGTTTAGAAAGAAAGTGAGTTGTCAGGCTACGTATGGATTATGAAGCGTGAGAGCGGCACGTATCTTGGCAAGGCAGCACGACACCATGTTTGCAGCCATGGCGTGTTGCCCACTTTGTTATCCGGCTGTGCACTCCCATTTGGTATTGGTTATAAAAGGCAATGATGAATTCCAACAGCTTTGATCGAAGTCGTTGCTCTCTGTGTTTTGGCGGGTCAAACTGCTGAGTTTGCAGCCATTCCGGGTGCATAAGGCTTTTGAGATTAATTATGATGAATCTGAGCCTCATATTATTAACTGTCAAAACAACTTTTTTTGAGAAAAAAAATATTTTGAAAACCGTTTTTAATGGTCACTGTAACAAGCCGAAGGTGCTAAAAGTATCGGAAGAAAGTCCAGGGTTATACATAAATTTTTGACCCTCTGCCAAAGAACCCCTTTGTAATGCTTGAAGATGGTATGCAGAGAATCCCTGAAACAAGCTTAGTTTCAGATGACCATTTTATTGTTCTGGCAATCCAGCTTTGTTGATTGAGTGGCATGTCAGACCTTGGATCATCCAGTCAGTTATCAGCTATTTGACATGCCATTTAACCACAAAGCTTGCTTGCGTCCGAACAAATGATCTCAGCTGAACATATCATCTCTGCTGGCATTTGTATCAGCATGCGTTATTACACCCACAGTGAGTGTTCCTGCAATATCTGATTACCTGAATATGAACCCATTACCTGAATATGAAGTCATGTACTTCGTAATCTAAAAATTGAGGTGAGAAAACGTGGCCTGGGATGGTCAGGTGAGTTTAACAATGGGTCAAAATAGGTTCAGATTTAAAGGGGTCATGTCTTGGTCTAAGTTAAACTGGGCTAGATTAGTTTTGGGTTGGTTCATGCAAACGCCTTTTTTTCTTTCTTTTTTTTTTAATCCCATTCTTACTGAGTGAGTAAACATTCATAATTTGAATTATGTACTTTTGACCAGTTCAATTTTTAAACTGGTTGACCTTTTAAACCCATTTAACGAAGATTTCTGAATTGAATATTAATGAGTAAATGTGTGTATATGATCTCTCTTTTTGTAGGCTTACTTGACCAAGGAATGTTCGAGGATGGTGCTTTCTTTGAGTGCAGACCAAGGAGAAGAGGTGGGCGGCAAAAAAATGCAACCAAATTAATTGTACAGGTATCTCCAATTCTATGATATGTGGTAGTAAATCTGTTTTAAGGGGTGTTTGCATTTGAATTTTAAAACTGCTTGCTAATTTGTGCTAGAGCAAATGTATTTTGTTTATTTATATGACTTTGAGAGGTATTGCAGGTCGCTGCTGATGATCGCACCTTGGTGATGATTGTTGTTTATCGCTGATGGCAGATTGCTGCTGATGCGGCTTGCTGCTCATAACGGATTTGTGCTAACGACAGATGAGAGATGAGCAATCTTTTTAATGTTCATAACCTTTTCCAGCCTAATCAGCATATGCAAGTTTTAACTTTTCTAATACATCATCTGTTTTTCCCTTTCAGTGCCATGGTATTGTGACATTGTCCGTATGTTGGCGGGGCAGCATCACAGAAGTGATGATGACACTCCTCACGAAGGTATGATTTTGGGAACTGGTATTGTGACATTGTCCGTATATAGTCATCTTATGGCTTATTTAGTTTTGGCCTTATGCTTCATAAGCTCTTTTTTTTCCTTACTTTGAAACTTCTCAGCATAGATAAGTTGTTATGTCATAATGAACATATATAAGCTGAAATGTTTGAAATAAGCCACAAAATAAAGAGGTTATGAAGCATAGGCCTAAAACCAAATAAGGCATAAGTTGGCTTAATAAGCTGAAACAAACACCCTTTTTTATAGAACTGACTTTCAGATTTCCACTAAATTCGCAGCAACATGACCAAAGCGATTACAATTACCACCCAAGATCATGTTCCGTGCATACCATCTACTGCAAGTACGCCCGTAACAACAATAAAGCAATGTGTTCTTCTTTGCGTGAACATGTCCGGAATCCGGTCTGCAAAATGGGCCAAAACAGGTAAAATCCAGCAACATGGCTGTTACTGTAATATTTTGAAAAAAAGAATTTTGGTGCGATATTTGAAATACATTTTATTTCACCTTTGTTATTTACTTATTTTGGAAACAAAAGGTGGAAATTTGATAATTAGTTTTGCATATTATCATGTTTAAGTTAAGCTACGTAGAGTTTTTCTGAACAATGAACGGGTCATTTAGGAACGGGCTTTATAAAAATGGGAGTGTTTAGGAGCGGGAATTCTACTTGGGTGGTTTTGTTATAAAGTCAGTTGGCAGTGTTGTTAAAGCTCACGTGTTCACCACATTTTCAAACTGTTTTCATCCTATAATTGGCCTTTTATTTGTGTAACATGCATTTGAAGATGATGGGAAAGAAGGGTATGATCAGAAGCTTGAAGATTGAGCAGCACATGTGCATCTTTAGGTGCGTGTATAATGGTTAGAACTTTCTGAAATGTATCATTGTGTTTGAATGTATAAGACTTTATTTTGGCTGAGTTTGATGGATTATGCAATCTTTAAGGGTGTTTGGATATTGATTTTCCCAGGCAAAAATAATTCTGATCTATGTTTTAAACTTTTAATTAGCTCAAGGATAGCATATGAGTAACAATGTTTTATTTGTTTTTTAATGGTGGTATCTTTAGGATTGCTAAAGGGTGTTAGGGCGATTACCTGATGAACAAAAATGTTTTATCAATGTCATTAGAACCAAGAGACAACCATGAGAAAGAGCGCATTCTGCTTTGGAACGTAGGCTTCCTGCTATTATTAATCTTCTTCGATCATTAAAGCTTCCATTTCCATCAAGCGCATTTGATATGGCTTATTGTTCATGCTGTCTTATAAGGTATTCATTGTCTACATAACCATACGATAAACGTATATACATTAGAAGAAGCAGAAAAAGTCATTTTTTTTAATAGAAATCTCTTTTTTATAGGTTATAAAACAAGTTACCGCAAAGACGTTATTCAATGGCAAAAAAAAAAAAAAAAAAAAAAAAAAAAAAAAAAAAAAAAAACGAGGTAAGCAACAAAATTAATTGTACAACTTCTAATAATACACTCCATTTTTTCTTCCTTAGATTTAGTGACCAAAGGTATAACCAATTAGGCAATATCATTAATTTTACAATGTAGCACTTCAAACTTAGGAAATAGAAACTGAATAACTTTCTTTTCATTTTTTAGAATGCACCTGCCAATTCAGATTTCGATTCATTGCAACACCAGCGGGCGGACTGGAAATGGTGGCGCACAACTCCAGATCGGTAATTGATTATATAAGAATTTGTATGTGCTTGCTAATACAGGCCAATACAGTGCACTGCTTATATTTTGTGTAGCTGCAAATATCAGTAGCTTTTGTAATTTTGTTAACTTAACCTAATCAATCTTTTTCACTATTTTGCAGATTGTTGTCTTTGTGGCTTAAGCATCATGAGTTGATGAATACTGGAATATGGGCCTCATGAACCCACCTACATGGAAGCCATGGTATGCCCATGTTATCAATTATGTGAAATTATATATTTATAAACTATGTAATTCATGTTACCATAAATAGAAATCCTCCAACTGTTTTTTTTTTCCTTCCTGTAATGGAAAATCATTTGCTTTAGTTAACTTATTTTGTAATCAAATCGAAACATATAAATAGATGGCTTCAACTTCTGACCTCTTTTTTTTGGGTAACTAACTTATGCAAATATCCCGCAGCAACGCGCGGGCTTATACCCTTGTTATAAAAAATAATGGTTAACTAGGTGTCTAGGTGAGAGTGAGATGGTTCAATTTTGAAGGAAGCTAACACACCAATGATATGTTCGGTAACTAAGGTTCGATGCTTGCATACTGCCCAATTGGATGTCACTGTGAGCTCGAATCACTAACTACTAACTCGCCGTAAAAATAAATAAATAAATAAATAAAATGTGTCGGTTCTTTTCTTGGACATACTAGTTATAATTCCCGCGCACGCGCTGGTTTTTAAAATTTTTTGAATCATATATTTTTATTTATTAAAAAACAAATAATTTAATCTTTGTTTTGTTTGATTTATAATGTTTAATTATAGTTTTTTTTATTATTAAAGATAATTATTTAAAATTTTTAATCCGATTATTAATTGCATATTATCTATATTTTTTGTATTTATCTTCTACTTGTTTTATGGATAAATATAAAATGTTACTTAATAAGAAAATAATCTTTTTTTTTTAATAAGATTATTACTAAATAAAGTATGAATCCATTTTTTTAAAATGAAAAATTCCCAATAGGGGTTTTATTTTATTATATAAAAGATTCGTACAACAACCCGTCTACGTACCGGTCTTACTTTGTGGTACACTGGTATGTTTATCTAGCGTTACTCATCTTTAAGCTTTTCAGACTATTGAATTCTCTGTGGGTTAGTGTTCTAATTTAAGCGGGTCATGCTTGTTGGAAAAATGGTATTTGCAATTGAGATTTTGCAAACTTTGAACATAATTTAATGTATGTATATGTTACATATATCTATGTTTCTTGGGGGCGTTTTGTTCTCCTCCAAGAGAGTTTTGCAACGAGCTAAAGTATGTCCAAAATAGAGCTAAGATGAATGAGATATCGTGTCTCAAAGTGGAACACAAAATATAGAAAATGGAAGTATCCCACATCGCTTAAAAAAGGAAGTGAAGACTAGTTTATAAGAAAATCCTTGTACTAGCTTTCAAATTCCTTTAGGTGAGCTATGCTCTCCTACGTGCGCGCGCGCAGGTGGGGTGCAGATAGTTGGATTTCTGGGCCAAAATGAGCTATGCTCTCCTACGTGCGTATCATTTTGATTTGTATAATTCTGGAAGATATATTATCTTGGAGGACAACATAATTTTTCAGTATAAATATAGCCATAGACTCGTTCAGTTTTTAATATCCAGAAAACGCAGCTCATTACCTGTCGTGTTCCAGTTTTTTTGCAAATAGCTGATTTGCATATCCACGTTTTTGTTAGGCACTTACGATGTCGGATCCCTTGCAAAGAACCTAAACTTTGCAAAGCCTAAAAAGAAATTTGGTGCTGCCACGTGTCCCTCATTTATTTTATTTAAAAAATCTGGATAGGGGCAAAATAGTAAAATTACTTGTTTTTTCTTTTTCCACCTCAAATTTCAAACGCACATATCTCTTAAACGACAAACTTTTAGAAAAAACCGATTTCACCATAATTTTTAAAATTTAATCCTCTTTAATTTGGTATAAATTTTGTTAAAAATTTTGAAACTTTTTTTTCACATACGAAATGGGTGTTAATTTTCTTGATTTTTTGGGCATTTTCGACCTTATTTTGTACTATCATAAATGCCGAATCGTGAAAAATTTAAAACATGAAAGTCGTAGCTTCTTGGTCATTCTTTACCCAGAAATTTGAATCAATCAAATCCAATATAATATGAGTGAGATATCGTATGTTAAAGATGACGTTTTACTCATATTTGTTGCACACAACATGTTTGATGAAATGTTTAGCTTAGATTTTTAGTCTTAAAATCGAGTTAAATTCACTAATTTTTGTACAACAATGCACCTTTAGTCATTTTATTAATGTAAAATTCAATTTTTTTTTATTATTATTATTTTTTTTTTAACTGGTGAACCTTATTAACTGATTTAATAAGTTCATCAGTTAATAAGGTTCATCAGTTAATAAGTTCATCAGTTAATATAGTTCAACCAGTTAATAAGGCTGATGGACCTTATTAATTGATTTAATAAGTTCATCAGTTAATAAGGTTCATCAGTTAATATAGTTCAACCAGTTAATAAGGCTGATGAACCTTATTAACTGATTTAATAAGTTCATCAGTTAATAAGGCTCTTTAACTGATGAACTTTATTAACTGATTTAAAAAGTTCATCAGTTAATAAGTTCATCAGTTAATAAGTTCATCAGTTAATATAGTTCAACTAGTTAATAAGGCTGATGAACCTTATTAACTGATGAATCTTATTAACTGATTTAATAAGTTCATCAGTTAATAAGGCTCTTTAACGCGCGATATGTCTTTTTTAAAAATCAGTTAATAAGGTTCATCAGTTAATAAGTTCATCAGTTAATATAGTTCAACCAAAGTAACTGATGAACAAAATATCTTTTTTAAAAATCAGTTAATAAGGTTCATTAGTTAATATGCTTCATCATTTAAAAAAAACAACAAAAAAACAAGAAAAAACAAAACTCTTTGAATCTTACATTAATAAAATAACTAAAGGTGCATTGTTGTACAAAAATTAGTGCATTTAACTCGATTTTAAGACTAAAAATCTAAGCTAAGCATTTCATCAAACACGTTGTGTGCAACAAATATGAGTAAAACGTCATCTTTAACATACGATATCTCACTCATATCATATTGGATTTGAGTGATTCAAATTTCTGGGTAAAGAATGGCCAAGAAGCTACAACTTTCGTGTTTTAAGTTTTGCAAAATTCGGCCTTTAAACTAGACAAAATTAGAGCCGAAAATGCTAAAATTATCAAGAAAATCATGACCCAATGAATATGTTAAAAAAAAGTTTCAAAAAAATTAAAAAGATTTATACTAAATTAAAGAGGATTAAATTTTAAAAATTATGGTGAAATCGGTTTTTTGTAAAAGTTTGTCGTTTGAAAGTTATTTGCATTTGAAATTTAAGGTGGAATTAAAAAAATGGGTCAAATGACCAAAATGCCCTCTAACCGAAAATATTAAAGAAAAAAGGAGGGAGTGGCACTAGCTTAGTGGCTAGAAACCCTTTTTAGCCTTTTTAATTTTTGATCCTTTCTATGGGATCGCACTCAGGCACTTACATGCATATACATCGGGTCAAGTCATTAAATACAGGGATGTCTCATGTCCCCTGGCCCAAATAAATAGGCCCATTACTTTTTGTTGTACATGGGTTTTATGTTTAATCATGGCTTTTGAAGATTGAAGTATGTGATTTTGAGTTTGTATCTCAACAAGTCCACAACCACAAGATTTCTATTCGTGTTTCGTTGTGGGTAATGATATTTTGATTGTGTATATTTGCTTGAATATAGGAAGTGTAACAAGAGAACATTGTGAATCAAATTGAGATAGGGATTAATTACAATTAGGTAAATTGTTATAAGGATTAGTTAAAAAAATAAAATAAATAATAACCTGTGATAAGGATAAGTTAATAGTGTCTCATGAGATTTAACTAGTAAACGAGCTAGTAAGACGAGTTTGAGTTCGGCTCGTTTTAAGTTTATATGTAAAATTCGAGCTTGACTCGTTTATAAAAAAATATTATTTAGTTTTCTAAATGGCAAAACATAATAACTATATAAATATAAATTAAATAGGCCTTTCTAAAAAATATAATTATGTATATTATATATGCAAAAGATCGTTTAGCCTCACGAGCTTGCTTAATTGAGCTCAATGTCTAAAGCTCGAGTTCGAGCTAGTGAATATATAACTTCAAAAAATATTTAAGTATAACGGATGTAAGTGAATCACATATCTCAGCCCGTTACATAGGCGGTAAAGCTTACATAACAAGATATAGCTACTGCTAAAAGAAATTAAAAGAAAAATTAAAAAAAAAAAAAAAAAAAAAAAAAAAAAAAAAAAAACTATATTACATTTGACTCATAAAGATACCAAATATAAACTATCGTCTAAATTGATATCGAAAATGCAAAGCACGTCACAAAAAGCCACCTGCTCTTTACTTAATACTTCATGCTCATATCCATCATTTTATGCAGCAACATTCTTTATAGGATTTGGACCACTCTGCTTCATCAAATTAGATTCTAAATTCGCCCTAATTAATAAGGCATTGACTATCATCGTGACAGCAAACAAAACAGCTATCACATCTTCTTGACGGTTTTCACTCATATACGATTTCTTTGGCTTCTAAGACGTTTAAAAAACTTTAAGCCTCAAAGAAAACCAAGTGGTTATATAATCAATCCAAACAACCACAAACACAACAAAAGTATATAAAGCGAGTAAAGAGAGACACCACGATATATACTGGTTCGGGATGGGGGTTTATACCATCCGTACGTCCAGTTGCGAATCCACGACACCGATACTATTCCACTAGTATAATCCTTTCGGTGGACTACAAACCGTTACAATTCACTTCACCGATATTCACCAATAACGATGCTCTCAAAGAAGGAGTTATTCCCACGGTATTCCGCACCTCGGAAACCACCCTAAAGAATCTCATGATTCGACTTACACTATGGGTCACAAAGACCACTACCAACCAAAACTTCCTACCGGAAGTATCAAACCCTAACTAGATCCCCAATGATCTAAGCTTGGTCACCAAGACACAAGACTTCCCTTACAACCAATTTGAATGAATATAAGTTTCTTTGAACCAAGCCCTAACCTAACCTAATGACTCGCTTCTAATAGAAAGGGTATAGAGAAGAAGACCCTCGACACAATCACAAGAGTGGATTAGGTTCTTGTGATTCTTCCCTTGCAAGAATATGTGTTCTTTCAAAGATGATAAGAGAGAAAGATTAAGAACACAAGATGTGTAGTAGATTTAGAGGGTAGAGAGAAAGAGATTAGAGAAAGAAAATAGAGAGAAAGAATGTTTTTCAAGGGGTGAGGAATACAAGAGTAAAGGCATGGTATTTATAGGCAAAAACCTAACTTGGGGAAATTTGACGCGCCAGACACCCAGTAACAATTTTCCCAAAGCTTGGGTGCTTGGCCTTTTAAATACCTTACCTTGCTAAACCCCCAATTGTACTTCACACCAAACCTTAACATTAATCAATCTAAGGTTTACCAACTCAAATAGCCAATTTGAAAAATGTTTTGTGAAGTGTATATAAGAAAAACAAATTACCAAGAGTAGAAAGATAGTAAGGGTAATTTGATAGGGGTAGAATGGGTATTCCTCATATGGCATAGAAAAGAGAGAAAGAATATGCCATGGTATATTTCTCAAGGGAAGTGTGAAGAAGGTTAGGTTAAAGTGTAGAAAGAAAACCATGGTTAGGTTAAAGAAAGGATATACTATGGAATATTCCATTTCTTGGGGAGGAAGGGGAAATGGATATTTGAGATGTGTTGTAAGAGAATGAATGGTTGAGATGAATTTAGGTGAGTTGGCATGGATGAGATAGGAGAGAATAAAGAATATGCTAAAGGAATATTCTTTCCTTGGTGAGAAATGATGAGGGTTAAGAGACTAACCATGGTTGAGTAAAGAGTAACCATGGTTAGGTTAGAAAGGAATATCCAAGAGAATATACCATCCTTGGAGAGAAAGATGAGATGGAGGGTTGAGATGAGTTTGTTTGAAATGGATGGCTAGGATCAAAAGGAGCCTATTTAGAAATTCAAATTATTTGGCATGTGATGGAATTGGTGAGGAAGAGATAAGGTATGAGTTGTATGTGAGTTAGCATGTAAGGGATGTAAGAGATTGTGTAAGAAGAGAATATTGTGTAAGAGATGAAGATATGGGTGAGATTGTGGTGAGTTGGATTGGATGTGATGGATTGGAGCCTATGCTTGAGAATTCAAATAATTCACCATGTGTGGAATTTAGAGAGGAGGAAGAGATATGGTGTGAGTTGTCAATGAGTTGGCAATGAGTTATGTTGTGTAAGGGATAGAGGATTGTGTAAGGAATTGTGTAAGATATAAGATATAGATTGGATTATGTGAGTTGGCTAAGTGTGTAGGAGAAGCTTGTGAGGTACCCCATGTGGTGAAAATGGAAGAAGTGTATTGGAGAAGATTTGTGAGATATAATGAGGGAATGTAGAAGACAAATAGTACATGAAAGTACAAAGGGTGTAAGAGAATAAGAAGATAATGTTGGTGATAAGATTTGGGAAGATTTGATGTGGTGATTAAGGATAATCAAAGAAGTGTTTAAAAGATAATCATGTTGTCATTAAGAAAGAAAGAAGTTGACAAACATGATTATGGTTTTAAGAAGATGATTTAGAAAAATCAAAGGTTACTTATAATTTCAAGTAACTCAACGTTGAGAATCCATAATCTCATAACTCGTGACTTTCCATGACTCGACGTATTCAACTAACACCTCGGTGCAAACAAGTTAAGTGCTTTTCCTTGATTGTAAAGCATATCCCATGCGGGAAAGGATACGTTTACGCAAAGTGGCCTTTGACTTAGTTCTACCAATAAGGGAGTAAACCCGTTACGTGATTAGAGAAGTCGTAAGCGCGGGATATGAGCATATAAATACTTTCACTTGATGTTACGTGGAATTTATAAGCTCCCTAGGTTTGGAAAATCCTTGGCTAGAGGCGTTTGCTAAAATATTTGAGTTGGCGTTTTGACAAAAACGAGAGCTTGCAACCCTCTAAGTCTAAAACCCGTTTTGAGTGTTCCTAATGAAGCACTTATCATATTCATACATGAATTAAAAGATCCACATTTGTCGGGTAAGGGGAAAGCCGACTTTCAAAATTCGCCTGGAACCATACAGTGTCCTGGGGCGTCACCCACGCGTTGACGCGCAGGCAGCGCGCCAGGAGCATACATTGGCTCCGGCGATTTTGAGCTAACGTTAGTTATTTTATTTGTTTCGATGGTTTATTTGTCATCATTAAAACAAGAAGAGATCTTGATCATGTTGCCTCAACAATCTCCCCCTTTTTGATGATGACAAATAAAAACCGAAAGCAAATAAAATTACAGAACTTAGCGAAGACAAAGCGCGCCTTTGGTGTAGCTTGCGTCTTGACCTTTGCCTTGTAATTTGGTGAAGCCTTTAACAATTCTTGAATGGTCTTCACGCTCTTGCTTTCTTTCTCCCCCTTCTGTCGAATCAAAAAGGCGGGACTTCCAATCAAGCCAGATTTCGAACTTGGGCCTGTGGGATAAAAGAGCTAACTTGTATATGCACCCGAATGTGCTTCCCCTTGAACATAGCTCCCCCTAGATCGTTGCTCTCCCTTGTTTCAAGGCGGGGATCCATGGGTCAAGAGCCTCACCTTTGTGGTGGTCTAGCTACATAAATCACAACATGCAACAAACAAACAATGCTCTTATGTGGAAGTCCAAAATGGGTTAGGTTACCATTTGGATACTTACAACATGGGTTAATCCACAACAATACATCATAACTTACGCATATCATACATATTCCACACATTATATCCCAAATCTTGATTAGCACATAACTTCATCGCATGGTTGTTCATAGAGCGGATTAATCAAGCAAGCATAAACATATCACTTACACAAGTGAACATAGCAAGTATTCAAATTTAAGCACATAGTTTCACATATAAACAATCTCATGGGTGCAAAGCAAGATCTAAGTACAAGTTACTACCTAGTAACAAGTCAATGCATAAAGAGATACCTAAGTAAGTGAATGACATTGTGAACTACCTTCCCCTTAGATTAATACAACCTCTCAAGATTAACACCATGTCTTTCACATAATTTCTTAGCACATAATTTAGCCAAATTTTAAGAGTTTGGTAAATATCAAGCAAGCATTATCTTTAACAAATATGTAAAGAATTAGCATGTTAACAATATGCATAAAATCAACTAGCATCACGGCAATTAGGCATTTAAAACATATTACTCATGCAAACACGTTTAATCACAAAGACAAGAGAGCAAATAACCACATATCGTCCACCTTATCATTAATTGGACATTACTACAAGTAAGCATTATGTCCAAGTATTTCCAATTTATGATATACTATCTTGCTCATAAAACCGATTGATTATGCAAACAAATTGAACACAAACAAGTGATTATCATGACAAGTAGGCATATAAGTGAATAGCATTAAGGCATTTTCTACATGCACACATAGGTTTTATATTACCATTTAATCATTACGGCATGTATGCACATGATCACATATCATCAAACTCAAAGAGCAATTAATCATGGCAAGTAGACATGTAAGCAAATAGCACCAAAACATATTTCTCATATAAGCACATTTATCATAAAACTACTAAGCATATAGCATGTAGAAAATATCTTTGTAGGTAAGCACATAAGCAAGAAGTATTTAAAACATGTTTTTCATGCATTTATAATTTTCATATCATTGCTTAATAACACTAACAAGTAAGCATGCAACCGCATAATATCAACCCAATCATCAATTCTTTGTTGGTGGTTTTGGTTGAAATTGAATGATCAAGTAACCCAAGTTAGTTCTTAGAATTATGCATGCATAATAGTTCCCATTATACACGATTGTGTATAGATCCTTTATCATCCTTTTGGAGTTTAAATGATTCTATTTTCACTCAATATAGATCCTACATCTTATCATGCATGAACCAAATGCAAGTATTTTCATGCAAGTCATCCCAAGAATGTAGTTGTTTGTGCATAGAAGTCAAGTGTATATTTTATTATTAGATACACAAACTTGATCCTATAAACAATCAAAACATGTATAGAAGTCAATATACAATGCATGATATCTCCGATTTATAGTTTGTTGTGTAGTATGTCGACTTTGATAATCCTTATTTGTCACTTGCATTAACAAAATAAGTTTCTAAGACTTCGGATGAAATACTTAGTTTATCAAGTCTATTCATTGGGTATTTTTAGTTTGTAATACAATACCATACCGAATTCAATCCACGGGAATTCTCTTCAACTATGTAAATAGTTTGTATGTTTGCATAGATGTTTATCTTTTCTTTTCTACCCTAAAAACACAAAGCATGCAATTTTCACATAAATTGAACAAGTAGAAGTAGATATAAAATCTTCAACACAAGTATGAATTGTGATGCGAAATTTTATCTAGTCTTGATAATTCAACACAAATGTGAAGTGTAGTAGGATGTTTTGTGTCAAACTTCTTGTTCATAGCACATAGTATGGACATGTAGTCTCTAAGATATTATCATCCATCGTTTGAATAATTCATTGATAGATATCTTTCCTCTTGAAAAACATCTATTTGTATTTCCTACATAAGTCCTAGTCACATAAGCACAAACGCTCTAAGAGCACACAAAAGGACCTTACAAATGACCAACTAGACATCTCGCTTCAGTTTGAAAGATTGTTTTCCTATTTCTAATTATTTTTTGACTTGTTTTATGTTTAGAAAGACTTAATAGGGTTCCAATGGAGTGTGTAAAACAAGTTTTAAGACTCATGAACGCAAAACGAAAGTTTTTCAAAAATTTTTCAAAATTTTAACGCGGCTGGCGCGTCATCTACGCTTCAACGCACCATGAACAGACCTCAACTTACTCTCATCATGTAGATCTCCTTTTTCTCTTTCCGTCGCCTTTTGAACCAACTAAATCGGAGTTCGGATGAAGAAATTATGATCAAAATACTAAAGCAACTTTTAAAACTTAATTTCTCCTTTTGGGTTTAGTTGTTGATTGTTTTTAGATGTTCTTAAAGAACTAAGACTTAGATTATGATGTGTTCAAGTATTGCGAGTTTTAAGCACATAACTATATTTCCTAAACACATAGCATTTTTAACAACTAACATTTAAGGCACATAAAGATTCATAAGCATGAGGGAAAACTTAGCTCGACTTTAATGGATGATTTTTGTTTCATGACCATGAGATAAACATTCACCATTGATGTTTAGACTACCGACGACCTTCCTCAAAGTTAACTTATGTACACCATCATGCTGCTTATGAAGTAAACAACCTTCTACTACGTCATGTGCTTGGAGCAACCACTTTCAAAGATATAATAGATTGGTCCAAGCCTATACCTAACAAACATATAACTAAAAACTTGGTCCTCAATGTTTGTTGGGTCCATAGTGGTTAGTATAAAGCATTCCCAAGTTGAACATCCTTGGGTCTTGAAGTAAGACACTAAGTGTTTCAAGACCATACCTTGAGAACATTGACCAATGATTATTTTGAAAATTACTTTGGTGTTGAAAACTTGGTCTAATGTTTTGATAGATGTTCGGTCTAAAATATCTTTGGTTTGGGTAGGAGTTATCTCTCCTTTGTGATGAGTTATATGGTTGATGATGTGAAGACCTTTGGTCATTGAATGAACGTTTTCTCTTTTGAAATGAAGGTCTTTTGTGTAAGTTAGGTTTTGGTAGAAATGATCTTTGGTCGACTCGAGTTTTAGTGTAATCAAATCCATTACTTGAAACCGGTTTGTAAAATTGTGTTATGGTTTCATGATTTGCAATGGGTTCTTAAGTACCGCGAGTGTTTGAAAAATGAGTTTGAGGAATTATGGATTTTGACTTTACGTGTTCACTTTCTTTTACAAACATGATTGGTTTGCTTTGACTCATTGGAGTAGTTTTATGAATTTCTGAAAATCCAAGATATTCCTTATTATCTAAATTGACACTACTTTTTTTAAGTTTTGAAAAACTTAGTGCTTCATTTTGAAGGTTGGACAAGTTGTTTTTCAAAGACTCAACCTCATGTGTAAGTTTTTCACAACTTAAGCAAGATTCAACCACCTCTTTTGTTTTTGCAACTTTTATTGTCTCAATTTCAAGTTCAAGTTCCTTTGCTCTATTAGCAAGTTTATTTGTTTCTTGTTGCAAAATACGTTTTTCTCTAAGTAAAGCTTTTATCTCTTTAATCCACTTATTATTCATTTCTAAGAGTTTAAAATTATCATTTTGTAAATCATGAATATTTCAATCTTTATTTGAGTAAGAAGGGTTTAGATGTACCTCTTGAGATCCGAATGCCATGAGACATGATTCGTTCCTTTTTTCATGATCACCTTCATTACTATCGCTTCATGTGACTTCACAAAATGTCTTCGGATCTTTCTTGTTGGAGTATCCATAACCACTTGTGTTACCCCTTAAAGACAAAAGGTTCTCTTGAGTCATGGATCTAATACTCAACTTTTTCAAAAATTGATTTTAGGGTTTCAAATTTTTGAAAAAGAAGTTTTCACATTAAAATGCCTTCACGGGAAGATTTTAACGCTCGAAAACTTGAGTATCCCGCTCTGATACCAATTGTAGAACCGTAGAGGGGGGTGAATACGGTTTCTTTGGCTTTTAAGACGTTTAAAAAACTTTAAGCCTCAAAGAAAACCAAGTGGTTGTATAATCAATCCAAACAACCACAAACACAACCAAAGTATATAAAGCGAGTAAAGAGAGACACCACGATATATACTGGTTCGGGATGGGGGGTTTATATCATCCGTACATCCAGTTGCGAATCCACGACACCGATACTATTCCACTAGTATAATCCTTTTGGTAGACTACAAACCATTACAATTCACTCCACCGATATTCACCAATATCGATGCTCACAAAGAAGGAGTTACTCCCACGGTATTATGCACCTCGGAAACCACCCTAAAGAATCTCGTGATTCGACTTACACTATGGGTCATCAAGACCACTACCAACCAAAACTTCCCACCGGAAGTATTAAACCCCAACTAGATCCCCAATGATCTAGGCTCGGTCACCAAGACACAAGACTTCCCTTACAACCAATTTGAATGAATATAAGTTTCTTTGAACCAAGCCCTAACCTAACCTAGTGACTCGATTCTAATAGAGAAGAAGACCCTCGACACAATCACATAGTGGATTAGGGTCTTGTGATTCTTCCCTTGCAAGAATATGTGTTCTTTCAAAGATGATAAGAGAGAACGATTAAGAACACAAGATGTGTAGGAGACTTAGAGGGTAGAGAGAAAGAGATTAGAGAAAGAAATTATAGAGAAAAAATGTTTTTCAAGGGGTGAGGAATAAAAGAGGCAAGGCATGGTATTTATAGGCAAAAACCCAACTTGGAAAAATTTTACCGAGCCCGGCACATTGCCCACGCGTCAACAAGTGGGTGACGCGCTGATGCGTGGGAATCGCAACAGGCTTTACTTCTCGAGGGATCTCGAGAAGCTTACAACCCCCACCAGGCAGTGTACCTGATCGTTGTAGTATAGTATAGTGACAAGTACCGGGGGATTGATCGTTCAGCTTAGGAATAGTGTCGCTAGGATTAGAAAGCCTAATTACTAGTTCTAAGGGTGAGGGATGATTATTTTTGTATTTTTATATTTTATGGAAAGCAATTAAAAATATCAGTTTTGGAAAAGTGGGCGGAATTAGTTGCTATTCAACTAACCCAAAACTAAGATGCAATCAAAATAAAATACTAAAAATGAAAATAAACTAATTTATACTAAGGTTGTGAGCAGTAATTGGAGAAAATGTGTTTACTTAGATTTCACTACTCCCTAGATATCTTTTACACGTTAATTACTTGTTATAATTGCATGGATGACGGATTGTATTCCTTAATACCATTCATGGGGTGGCATACATAACTCCCCAATTCTATGAGCTCTTATCTCCTCCTACACCATGCCCAGCACAACTATAGGGATTGTAAACAGTGGCTCATGCATTAAATACAACCAATAAAGACCTAGTACGCCTCGGTTCATGTTTCTTAAGACGTTCAAGCATGTTACCATTTGGAGATCTGCCAGTTTTCTTAAGCCTAACATATAAAATCATTCATCCAAGACAAGAATAAACAAGTAATCAACACATAATCAATATCTAGGTTTCATTAGATTTAAGCAAACACAAAGGAGATCTAGCCTAGCATAATGGAATTGAGACAAGAACAAGATATAGACAACCAACACATAGACATATTGATTGAATTAGAAGAGCACTTATCTCAATTACAATGCAAGGTATCAAGGGTTTGGAACCCTTGAAAAACCTGTAAAAGTTGCACCAAATCGTCTTTAGGGTTTCTCCAAAACTTCTCTTTTTTAATGTGAAAAACTAGAAAACTATATATAGGAAAATCGGGGTGACGGCGTCAAGAACAAAGGTGTGACGCCGTTATCTCGCCGCCAAATACTTCCTTGGACGGCCTTGATCTACTTCTGACGCCCTGTGTGACGCCGTCATGAGCTACGGATTTTAATTCTTGGGGTTTGACGCCGTCATGCGTTTACTCTTGACGCCTTCATGTACTGTTCCAGCATGGAAAATTGAGACTTTGCCGTTTTCTTCACTTTTATGCTCCAAAAACGTCCAAAATGGTTTTTTTCCAGAATTCACTCTCCAAGTACCTAAAATCACAAAAGGAACGATTTAGGGCAATATTTGATCAAATAAAGTCGGATTCGGGCTTAAATGACCCCCTAAAAACGGACCATTTTTCGCCTCATCACGCGCCAGACACCCAGTAACAATTTTCCCAAAGCTTGGGTGTTTGGCCTTTTAAATACCTTACCTTGCTAAACCCCCAATTGTAATTCACACCAAACCTTAACATTAATCAATCTAAGGTTTACCAACTCAAATAGCTAATTTGGAAAATGTTTTGTGAAGTGTTTATAAGAAAAATAAATTACCAAGAGTAGAAAGATAGAAAGGGTAATTTGATAGGGGTAGAATGGGTATTCCTCATATGGCATAGAAAAGAGAGAAATAATATGCCATGGTATATTCCTCAAGGGAAGTGTGAAGAAGGTTATGTTAAAGTGTAGAGAGAAAACCATGGTTAGGTTAAAGAAAGGATATACTATGGAATATTTCATTTCTTGGGGTGGAAGGGGAAATGGATGGTTGAGATGTGTTGTAAGAGAATGAATGGTTGAGATGAATTTAGGTGACTTGGCATGGATGGGATAGGAGAGAATAAAGAATGTGCTAAAGGAATATTCTTTCCTTGGTGAGAAAGGGTGAGGGTTAAGAGACTAACCATGGTTGAGTAAAGAGTAACCATGGTTAGGTTAGAAAGGAATATCCAAGAGAATATACCATCCTTGGAGAGAAAGATGAGATGGAGGGTTGAAATGAGTTTGTTTGAAATGGATGTCTAAGATCAAAGGGAGCCTATTTAGAAAATCAAATTATTTGGCATGTGATGGAATTGGTGAGGAAGAGATAAGGTATGAGTTGTATGTGAGTTAGCATGTAAGGGATGTAAGAGATTGTGTAAGAAGAGAATATTGTGTAAGAGATGAAGATATGGGTGAGATTGTGGTGAGTTGGATTGGATGTGATGGATTGGAGCATATGCTTGAGAATTCAAATAATTCACCATGTGTGGAATTTAGAGAGGAGGAAGAGATAAGGTGTGAGTTGTCAATGAGTTGGCAATGAGTTGTGTTGTGTAAGGGATAGAGGATTGTGTAAGGAATTGTGTAAGATATAAGATATGGATTGGATTATGTGAGTTGGCTAAGTGTGTAGGAGAAGCTTGTGAGGTACCCCATGTGGTGAAAATGGAAGAAGTGTATTGGAGAAGATTTGTAAGATATAATGAGGGAATGTAGAAGACAAATAGTACATGAAAGTACAAAGGGTGTATGAGAATAAGAAGATAATGTTGGTGATAAGATTTGGGAAGATTTGAAGTGGTGATTAAGGATAATTAAAAAAGTGTTTAAAAGATAATCATGTTGTCATTAAGAAAGAAAGAAGTTGACAAACATGATTATGGTTTTAAGAAGATAATTTAGAAAAATCAAAGGTTACTTATAATTTCAAGTAACTCAACGTCGAGAATCCATAATCTCATAACTCGTGACTTTCCACGACTCGACGTATTCAACTAACACCTTGGTGCAAACAAGTTAAGTGCTTTGCCTTGATTGTAAAGCATATCCCATGCGGGAAAGGATGCGTTTACGCAAAGTGACCTTTGACTTAGTTCGACCAATAAGGGAGTAAACCCGTTACGTGATTAGAGAACTCGTAAGCACGGGATATGAGCATATAAATACTTTCACTTGATGTTACGTGAAATATATAAGCTCCCTAGGTTTAGAAAATCCTTGGCTAGAGGCGTTTGATAAAATATTTGAGTTGGCGTTTTGACAAAAACGAGAGCTTGCAATTATAAATCCCTCTAAGTCTAAAACCCGTTTCGAGTGTTCCTAATGAAGCACTTATCATATACATACCTGAATTCAAAGATCCACATTTGTCGGGTAAGGGGAAAGCCGACTTTCAAAATTCGCCCGGAACCATACTGTGTCCTGGCGCATCACCCACACATTGACGCGCAGGCAGCGCGCCAGGAGCAAACATTGTCTCCGGCGATTTTGAGCTAACGTTTGTTATTTTATGTGTTTCGATGGTTTGTTTGTCATCATTAAAACAAGAAGAGATCTTGATCACGTTGCCTCAACAGAGACCACTTTTTAAGATTGATTGGAGCATTGTGGATCAACTATGACCCTTTTTCCAATAACCCTCTCCCTACCTGCTTCCAATGCAAATTTGAAGAAAAGAAGCCTTTCGAGTTCATCATTATTTTAACAATACCAAACTTCTTTCACACATTCTTCACATACTGTTCCACAATATTAAAGCGCATTTCATTCATCAAAACACAAGACAAACATCAAATCAACAAATAAGGATGATTGAGTCTTAAACTTAAACCCTTAAACGAAAAACTAGACCCTAATGACACAAACTTTGACTCGACAACCAGTAACAAACTAGACGAGCATAGGGTATGTATTAGAATCATCAAACTGTTTAGGGAATAGAGCAGAAGAGATCGATCAAATTATTTTAGGTTTTAGTGATCGCTTTTTTCACCAGAGAGGGTTTAGCACCGGTTATCTTCCCATCTAAATCATTCACAACATGAAGAATGTGAAGCACAAAATATAAAACTCTCGTTATATTAAACACAAATATTTCTTAACAATAGTGTTAAACACTGATCTTTAAACTAGTATTATGACTATAAAGAAACTAAGGGTGCGTTTGTTATCCTTTATGGGAATGAGAGAATCATAGTGATAATGATTCTAAGTGTTTTGTTAAGATGAGTGACTCACATTATATGTGAATGAAATATCAATATTATCCATACTCTATATGAGTTCAAAAGGGGAGATATGTATCTATCATAGATGAGAGACCCATTATACCGAAAACGATACTGATTGTGATTCATGACACCATACAAAACGCACCCTAAATTCTATGAAGTAAAACTAAAGTAAAATATCTTGATTTGTTTAGATGTAGACATTGTATTTTGGATAAAAAGTACTGGTAATTGCTAATTTTCAATTTTCACGTAGCTAGAGCCATTATGCAATGTATTAAGGCGGATATGATATTCTTTTTGTCTTTTGATCTAGCATGTATTATGATAAGTACTTGCTATAAAAATAATAATATCATCTTGATTTTGGAAACAAACCAAAATCCGTATACGGACGAATGTGTAAAGTTGGTGAATGGTATAACGCGGAAGACAGGGTGTAAACTGCAAGGGATTTGGGTATACCATCAAATCAAATCTTCAAGAAAACTATAAAATAACAAATGCAACAAGTATGCTAAGCAACTAGACAACGACATATTACCCACTAATGGCATTTTCGATATCTGCTCTACAAGAAACCCCGTTTTTACCTATTATTTTAACTCTTATTTTGTATTACCGTTTGTCCTAGCTATCTTCATTATATCATATTATATAGATCACCTTTCATACATAATAATTTTTAAATATAGATGTGCTAGAACATCAACCATGTTCCTTTATACATTTAGCCACGACGAGTGATAAAAGTTCAGTTTATTAAAAGAATATATAATTTGAGTAAACGAATACACTTTATTATATAACTTTCTGCATAGACTTTGTCCGAAATACTAAGTTTTATTCGTTTGGGTCAACTATATGGAGCAAAGGAACCTTGCTTCACAATCTCTTTATCTGGCAACAGCTGGTTTGGTCTCTCCATACCTCTAATTTTAGTTGCGTGAATCTTCCATTTTCTTATAAAGTTTTTAAGATAAATGAACACCACTACACCACAACAAAAGCTAACACATTCTAAAGTTTTAAGATAAGTGAACACCACCACCCCACAACAAAAGCTAACACAAATATATTTTATTTAACAAATACAACAACATTTAACTTGACAGGTAACAAAATAATAGGCCACAAAGAAGTTCTTTTAAATCGAAACTATAAAATATTTTAGTTAGTTAGAAGTTTGAATTACTAGTGTCAAACACATTTACATGCACGCGTGATTGAAAAGTTTATAATAAGGGGTTAGAACTATAATTATATGCATGAGTCTTGATTGGCATGCCTAATTGGTTTGCCTAAAAACATGCCTAAACTTATGTGTTATTATCTAATTGGTAACATTAGGGGGCCCCACTACTTTACAATTTATCTTTCCTCATATCCACTCTTCATTTTGTCACTTGTCTTCATCCTTTTATTAGGCATATTTTTAGGCATACCAATTAGGTCCCTAAATCATTTTCCTTATATGCATATCAATAAACTTTACATTGAAAGTGGACCACCATTTCAACACAACTAAAATAAATAAATGAAATAAAAAATTAGTATATATATATATATACTAAATGTGGGGAGGTTGATGGGTGCCGACTACTGTAGCTGCTACAGTGGTTTGTACAGTAATTTTTTTATTTTCTTTTTTTTTATTATTATTTTTTTAATTTTTTAATTTTTTAAGTACTAACGGTCGTTAGTTATTTAACCGCTGTTAACTAACAACTGTTATTTTTAACATTTAAAAAAAAATGTACGCACTTTGTTCTTCATCTCAACGGTTCATTGTAAATTTAGTCCTCACATAATTTACATAAATGGTCCTTCATGTACATCAATTGCAAATTCAGTCCTATTTGTACAGTATTAACAGCCGTTAGTTATTTAATGGCTGTTAATTAACGACCGTTACTTTAACATTTAAAAAAAATTACGCACTTTTTCCTTCATCTCAATGGTTCATTGCAAATTTAATCCTCATATAATTTACATAAATGGTCCTTCATGTTATACATCAATTGCAAAGTCAGTTCTAGGTAACTAACTTCACGTTAAGTAGCTAACGGCAACAAAAGAATTCCGCAGCAACGCGCGGGTATCAACACTCGTTATAACTAAATGTTGGGATAAAATACAGGGTGTAATACATTATACATGTAACATGCTTTGATGACTTGGTCTAAATCCTATAATTGATAGTAATTGATAATTGATTGAATATGATTTGTCAAATTACTACTTAGACATCTTCCAAGAATCTCATCATACCTTCATATATGGTCCATACTTAATTTTCACAAACTAGTATAAATACATTACATATCTCCACAGTCCCTCCACACATCAACAACATAAACCCTCAATTCCTAACACAAAACATAAAAACACAACACAAGTACAACAATGTTGAAATACTTGATACTCATTGCTATCTTCACAACCTCATGCACAGCCCAATTACCTCCAACTGCGGCTCCAACGGTCTCTCCAACCGCTAGCCCTACGCCATCACCCGTGATCACACCACCTTCTCCTGCCCCAGCCCCCATGGTTCCATCACCGTCTCCATCGCCAGTGGCTGTACCATCGCCAGCACCATCACCTTCTTCTGTTGCACCAACCACTTCTCCATCTACAAGTCCCTCAGATGCTCCCTCACCAGGTCCTTCCTCTGGAACACCTGCTGATCTTCCACCTAGTGGCACCTTTGCTGACGGATGGGTTAATCGGGCTGTTATCGCTGGAACTGCACTAGCTGGTGCATTTGTTTCGGTCACTTTGATGTGAATATGCGATTAAATATGTTTCTTTTCTTTTTTTTTTGCATTATACGGTCCACATTCAGTTTTTCATTTTTGGGTTACTTAGTTTGTAATTTTATATTCTTGTTCTTATTGTTAATTGTTATTTTTATATATCACTTGTTAGAGTTATTGATGAAAAAGTAAGTCGTTACCTTAAGGCATGCCTCGACTCCACTCGATAGGACTTGCTTTCATAAAGATTTTTGCTTATTTACTTTATTTTATTTACTCGCCTTTACTTTAGCAGATATCTTGTTTGTACAAGTAAAAGAGGATAAGACCACCGTTTGCCACATTTGGTGATGAAACAAGATAAAAAAAAAAAAAAAAAAAAAAAAAAAAAAAAAAAAAAAAAAGGTTATCTTTACTTGCATTAAGCGGGATGCTGCTTAATTTCTTCTATGTTTTCGAGATCGATTGACTTTCATTGACCTAGATGGGAGTTGTATACATATTATTTTCCATTGACCTAGCGGGATGTTAACCGTTGCTTTGATATCCGTTTATGACACACCAATATTATTTTCTTTTCACGATCGATAACATGAGATAAACGGTCTAAGGTTGCAGTATCTGTTTATTGCATTATCAAAATATACAAAATCTTATTACAACCTATTAAGGATTCTATCAGAAAACATGTGCCGTATATCTTAGTTTAAAAATGTGCACATCATTGAATTACGTTTAGAATTTTGCATCATGTTTTCTAATGCGAGGCTGTCCAAGATTGCGTCGCATTATACCATGTTTATGTAATGTGAGCATCAGTCACATTTCAGAATTTGAGCCTTTTTCTATAAATTAAAACATGTACAAGAAGCTCATACGCATGAAAAAACCAAAAATTCTTCATACAGAAAAATGATATAGTTTTTCGAGTACCAATTTTTACTATTACACAATTAAGGATAAAAATGATAAGTTTAGTTATTTAATACGAAAAGAAATAGGAATGCTACACAACAAACAAATGTGTCAAGTTAGGTATGTCAAGTTAAATGGTTTTTTACAAAGTGAACGTGTAAAAAGTTGCTCAAAACTATATTGTATGTTTATTATTGCATTTAATTAATTGGTAATTCTTTAATGTACTGTAGTCAAAATTTGCCGTTTAAATAAAAGTTTTTTTAATGTACTATGTATTAATAGTTTAGGTATTTGTTGGGTAAGGATCCAGTGAGAAGAAAACTTAAAATAAGAAGGATGAGAAATAATTATAACCACATATTTGAGATGCATCGACTTGATTTAGATGCATCTCTATTCATTTAGATGCATCCCAATTAGTTTCGAAAGTGATTTTGAAGTGAAAACGATGCAAAGTAGTACTAACAACAAATTTGACCCGCAGAGGACGAAAAATGTATAGGATTTGTCCAACTTGATGAAATGCATCTAATATATATATATGCATCTAATTTTTTGCTAAAATATATATTATGGTGCTTCTAAAAGACTAGGGATGTATCTAATTCAAGTCGATGCATCTCAAATATGTAGTTATAATTATTTCTCATCCTTCTCATTTTAAGTTTTCTTCTCATTTGATCTTTAGACTTTGTTGGGTAAGGATCCAGTGAGAAGAAAACTTAAAATAAGAAGGATGAGAAATAATTATAACCACATATTTGAGATGCATCGACTTGATTTAGATGCATCTCTATTCATTTAGATGCATCCCAATTAGTTTCGAAAGTGATTTTGAAGTGAAAACGATGCAAAGTAGTACTAACAACAAATTTGACCCGCAGAGGACGAAAAATGTATAGGATTTGTCCAACTTGATGAAATGCATCTAATATATATATATGCATCTAATTTTTTGCTAAAATATATATTATGGTGCTTCTAAAAGACTAGGGATGTATCTAATTCAAGTCGATGCATCTCAAATATGTAGTTATAATTATTTCTCATCCTTCTCATTTTAAGTTTTCTTCTCATTTGATCTTTAGACTTTGTTGGGTAAGGATCCAGTGAGAAGAAAACTTAAAATAAGAAGGATGAGAAATAATTATAACCACATATTTGAGATGCATCGACTTGATTTAGATGCATCTCTATTCATTTAGATGCATCCCAATTAGTTTCGAAAGTGATTTTGAAGTGAAAACGATGCAAAGTAGTACTAACAACAAATTTGACCCGCAGAGGACGAAAAATGTATAGGATTTGTCCAACTTGATGAAATGCATCTAATATATATATATGCATCTAATTTTTTGCTAAAATATATATTATGGTGCTTCTAAAAGACTAGGGATGTATCTAATTCAAGTCGATGCATCTCAAATATGTAGTTATAATTATTTCTCATCCTTCTCATTTTAAGTTTTCTTCTCATTTGATCTTTAGACTTTGTTGGGTAAGGATCCAGTGAGAAGAAAACTTAAAATAAGAAGGATGAGAAATAATTATAACCACATATTTGAGATGCATCGACTTGATTTAGATGCATCTCTATTCATTTAGATGCATCCCAATTAGTTTCGAAAGTGATTTTGAAGTGAAAACGATGCAAAGTAGTACTAACAACAAATTTGACCCGCAGAGGACGAAAAATGTATAGGATTTGTCCAACTTGATGAAATGCATCTAATATATATATATGCATCTAATTTTTTGCTAAAATATATATTATGGTGCTTCTAAAAGACTAGGGATGTATCTAATTCAAGTCGATGCATCTCAAATATGTAGTTATAATTATTTCTCATCCTTCTCATTTTAAGTTTTCTTCTCATTTGATCTTTAGACTTTGTTGGGTAAGGATCCAGTGAGAAGAAAACTTAAAATAAGAAGGATGAGAAATAATTATAACCACATATTTGAGATGCATCGACTTGATTTAGATGCATCTCTATTCATTTAGATGCATCCCAATTAGTTTCGAAAGTGATTTTGAAGTGAAAACGATGCAAAGTAGTACTAACAACAAATTTGACCCGCAGAGGACGAAAAATGTATAGGATTTGTCCAACTTGATGAAATGCATCTAATATATATATATGCATCTAATTTTTTGCTAAAATATATATTATGGTGCTTCTAAAAGACTAGGGATGTATCTAATTCAAGTCGATGCATCTCAAATATGTAGTTATAATTATTTCTCATCCTTCTCATTTTAAGTTTTCTTCTCATTTGATCTTTAGACTTTGTTGGGTAAGGATCCAGTGAGAAGAAAACTTAAAATAAGAAGGATGAGAAATAATTATAACCACATATTTGAGATGCATCGACTTGATTTAGATGCATCTCTATTCATTTAGATGCATCCCAATTAGTTTCGAAAGTGATTTTGAAGTGAAAACGATGCAAAGTAGTACTAACAACAAATTTGACCCGCAGAGGACGAAAAATGTATAGGATTTGTCCAACTTGATGAAATGCATCTAATATATATATATGCATCTAATTTTTTGCTAAAATATATATTATGGTGCTTCTAAAAGACTAGGGATGTATCTAATTCAAGTCGATGCATCTCAAATATGTAGTTATAATTATTTCTCATCCTTCTCATTTTAAGTTTTCTTCTCATTTGATCTTTAGACTTTGTTGGGTAAGGATCCAGTGAGAAGAAAACTTAAAATAAGAAGGATGAGAAATAATTATAACCACATATTTGAGATGCATCGACTTGATTTAGATGCATCTCTATTCATTTAGATGCATCCCAATTAGTTTCGAAAGTGATTTTGAAGTGAAAACGATGCAAAGTAGTACTAACAACAAATTTGACCCGCAGAGGACGAAAAATGTATAGGATTTGTCCAACTTGATGAAATGCATCTAATATATATATATGCATCTAATTTTTTGCTAAAATATATATTATGGTGCTTCTAAAAGACTAGGGATGTATCTAATTCAAGTCGATGCATCTCAAATATGTAGTTATAATTATTTCTCATCCTTCTCATTTTAAGTTTTCTTCTCATTTGATCTTTAGACTTTGTTGGGTAAGGATCCAGTGAGAAGAAAACTTAAAATAAGAAGGATGAGAAATAATTATAACCACATATTTGAGATGCATCGACTTGATTTAGATGCATCTCTATTCATTTAGATGCATCCCAATTAGTTTCGAAAGTGATTTTGAAGTGAAAACGATGCAAAGTAGTACTAACAACAAATTTGACCCGCAGAGGACGAAAAATGTATAGGATTTGTCCAACTTGATGAAATGCATCTAATATATATATATGCATCTAATTTTTTGCTAAAATATATATTATGGTGCTTCTAAAAGACTAGGGATGTATCTAATTCAAGTCGATGCATCTCAAATATGTAGTTATAATTATTTCTCATCCTTCTCATTTTAAGTTTTCTTCTCATTTGATCTTTAGACTTTGTTGGGTAAGGATCCAGTGAGAAGAAAACTTAAAATAAGAAGGATGAGAAATAATTATAACCACATATTTGAGATGCATCGACTTGATTTAGATGCATCTCTATTCATTTAGATGCATCCCAATTAGTTTCGAAAGTGATTTTGAAGTGAAAACGATGCAAAGTAGTACTAACAACAAATTTGACCCGCAGAGGACGAAAAATGTATAGGATTTGTCCAACTTGATGAAATGCATCTAATATATATATATGCATCTAATTTTTTGCTAAAATATATATTATGGTGCTTCTAAAAGACTAGGGATGTATCTAATTCAAGTCGATGCATCTCAAATATGTAGTTATAATTATTTCTCATCCTTCTCATTTTAAGTTTTCTTCTCATTTGATCTTTAGACTTTGTTGGGTAAGGATCCAGTGAGAAGAAAACTTAAAATAAGAAGGATGAGAAATAATTATAACCACATATTTGAGATGCATCGACTTGATTTAGATGCATCTCTATTCATTTAGATGCATCCCAATTAGTTTCGAAAGTGATTTTGAAGTGAAAACGATGCAAAGTAGTACTAACAACAAATTTGACCCGCAGAGGACGAAAAATGTATAGGATTTGTCCAACTTGATGAAATGCATCTAATATATATATATGCATCTAATTTTTTGCTAAAATATATATTATGGTGCTTCTAAAAGACTAGGGATGTATCTAATTCAAGTCGATGCATCTCAAATATGTAGTTATAATTATTTCTCATCCTTCTCATTTTAAGTTTTCTTCTCATTTGATCTTTAGACTTTGTTGGGTAAGGATCCAGTGAGAAGAAAACTTAAAATAAGAAGGATGAGAAATAATTATAACCACATATTTGAGATGCATCGACTTGATTTAGATGCATCTCTATTCATTTAGATGCATCCCAATTAGTTTCGAAAGTGATTTTGAAGTGAAAACGATGCAAAGTAGTACTAACAACAAATTTGACCCGCAGAGGACGAAAAATGTATAGGATTTGTCCAACTTGATGAAATGCATCTAATATATATATATGCATCTAATTTTTTGCTAAAATATATATTATGGTGCTTCTAAAAGACTAGGGATGTATCTAATTCAAGTCGATGCATCTCAAATATGTAGTTATAATTATTTCTCATCCTTCTCATTTTAAGTTTTCTTCTCATTTGATCTTTAGACTTTGTTGGGTAAGGATCCAGTGAGAAGAAAACTTAAAATAAGAAGGATGAGAAATAATTATAACCACATATTTGAGATGCATCGACTTGATTTAGATGCATCTCTATTCATTTAGATGCATCCCAATTAGTTTCGAAAGTGATTTTGAAGTGAAAACGATGCAAAGTAGTACTAACAACAAATTTGACCCGCAGAGGACGAAAAATGTATAGGATTTGTCCAACTTGATGAAATGCATCTAATATATATATATGCATCTAATTTTTTGCTAAAATATATATTATGGTGCTTCTAAAAGACTAGGGATGTATCTAATTCAAGTCGATGCATCTCAAATATGTAGTTATAATTATTTCTCATCCTTCTCATTTTAAGTTTTCTTCTCATTTGATCTTTAGACTTTGTTTTAATACTAAACGCATCGCGCATCTATAATGCGCATGCATTGGGTTTTTAAACCAAGGTGCATGTATATGTTAAAACATATTTTGGAGCGTGTTCAAACTTGAATAGACATGTAGTTGTTGCATTGGGTTGAATTAGCAACCATTCTCATATCATATTAACATTTGATATTCGGTTTTGGTGTACCAAATCAATTTTTATAATTAAGTCGACGAAGGAGGAAAAGTTATAAGTCGCATTCGATAAGTAGCTAGTAGTTTTCAAAAATTTAATTCCTCGCATTCTTGGTACAAACTCAACTTCTCTTTTCGATTAATATTGCACGACTACTTCTTTTTTTTTTTCTTTTTTTTTTTTTTTTTTTTTTTTTTTTTTTTTTAATACAATTTCGAATCAGAAAAAAACTATATGGCTACATATTATATATATATTCTAAAACCCATTGGGGGTTTGTGAGTGTAAAAGCACTGTTCATGCTACAGTGCACAACAGTGCCCACCTTTTTTTTCCGTTGCTACAGTGCAAAACAGTACCCAATTTTTTTTTTTTTTTTTTTTTTTTTTTTTTTTTTTTTTTTTTTTTTTTTTTGTTTAAATATAAAAGAGATGCACCGCCCTCTAATTAAATTTTCGTTTTAGACCATGAGGTTATGGATCTATTGCAAAGTTAGTCCGGCCGTTAATATTGTACAGAAGAAGGCCCTCATATTAACTTTTAATTTCAAAGTTAGTCCCTAAATACTAACTTTGCAACATACCGACAATCTCAGGCCGTAAAAAAAATACTATTTTCAGAAACACTTTACGAAAATAGTACTTACGGTTAGAGTGATGATTTGCACACTCAAGAAATTTATTTGCACACTCTAATTAATTATGTCTTGACAATTGTACCCTTACAAGGATGACAATGAGTAAAAGTATAATAACAAATTTTTTTTATACAACCGTTTAATTTCGAGTTTAGATTAAACAAAACATTCCCGCAGCAACGCGCGGGTAAACCCACTCGTTTATTCCAATATCAATTACGTAGTATATAATAACATGTTAATTACAAGCTAAATTATTATCAACTGAGTTTAAAAAAAAAATGTATATTGAGTAGGTAGTCACCAAATCAGAAAGTAGAACAAGCCTTGGTCTCAACGATATAATGGCCTCTTTTATTTCTTGGTTTAAACAAGCTAAGTGGCCTCTTTTACTTCTGAGATCATTTTCATGCTATGTAATGCTTGAAAAGCTTAAAAGAAAACTCAACTTTTTTCTAGTTTTAGGCAAACTTGGTTGAAAAAACGTTCTACAACCACCACTAGATGAATCAAATAAGATAAGATAAGTATCGTAGGAGATCATTGTCTCCAATTACGCTCGATATTCTTTTCCTCCGTAGATAACTTCTATCTAATGGCATAATATATATGTGGATATATAACTCGATCGTCAATGCAAAAGGACTCCTCTTATTTTTCAGTGTGGTTAAATTGGCCCGACAAGGTGTGATGGTGGCGATAGAAAGAAGGTAGAAACTTGCTAACAGAGTTTGCAGCCTAATCATGTTTAACAAATCAACTATACGTAAAAATCTTAAAATTAGTCACTTATAAGAATTGCGGTTTTTTGTCACTGGAAACTTTTAGCCACGGCTAAAGTCGTGACTAAAAGTCCAATAATGACAAAATAAACAATTTTCAATATTTGAATTTGACAATCACTTTTAGCGACCTTTAGCCACGACTTTGTGTCTTAGCTAAAGGGCTCGATTCATGTAGTGAATTAGTTCATTTCTTATTTATAGATGTTTCAATTCATTCGTTCTTGCAACGTAATGGTTTGTTTATATGCTATTTTGGACAATTTAATTGGTTGCAATATTGGATTGGGCCTTATGTTCTGTGATTTAGAATAATGGTTAGGTCAGGCTTTTATTTTTGTTGAGTGACAGACGGTCCATGGGCAGAAACTGCGATAATAATTGGGTGCATGTGTTTGTGTTTTTCCCAAAATAAACACATAGTACAAATGTTCGGGATACCTTCTTTCATGGTCAATAGATAATTATTGTGCACAATTTATTAGTGATCATTAACCACACATTATACCTGATCATACCAACATTAGAAACGGACGTCAACGTATTTGCTATTAGAACAGTAACAACTTAGCTAACGAATTTATTCTTAAAAGACAACTTTTACAACATACATTAGCTATCTAAACTAATATAATATTTTACAGATGTGTTCAAAGAAACTTGAACTTACAACATTTTGTTTGATGAGCTACTCTCGATATATAGTTTGTCGATTTCAACTTTTCAAGCATATTTTATAATTCGGCACGTGAAGGATCAAATAAAGAGCTGTACATCTTTGTATATCTAATAATTCACACATAATTGACATTCAATCACATGCAAACCTAGACCTTTCATTAATTTTTACAGTAAGTATTTGGGTTACTAGATTGTTTCTAGTGGTTTTCAACATAATTTTCTACCATATTTTTATACATGAAAAATACATCTTTAAACTCACTGGCGAACACAGACATTGATTAGAGGGTATGCATTTTAGAAAATGTTTTGAAAATACTATGTACTTATTGTTAAACTACCAAAAGATCATATACAGTAACATTTACTACACTACGAATGTTTTTTAAAATGTATTCCATGCATACAATGTGCCTCAAGCATGTCCACATCTGTTTAAACTAACGTCTACTTGTCACATATGTTTTATATTCGTATTCTCAAAGTTTATATATGCCGCTCTCAGTTATTTAACACTTTGCTAATAATGCAAAATGTTGTCTACGTAGTACAGTAATATTTTATCATGTATCAATGTGCTAGATAAAATAATGAGGAAGGGAAAGCCGATTTATGATATGTGAAGACGACAATCATCAATGAGTGGGCATTTATTTCTTTTCAATTTTTGTAGTTATTGTAAATATTTTTATTAGGTAAACAAAAAGTTTAAGGATTGGCGCGCAGACAACTTGAGTAAACATCGATCAAATGATGTTTTCGTAGAACGATACAAAATTGTCATGTGTCTAGTAACTGATTTTGGTTTATTATTATTATTTTTTTTCCTAAGAAAAACAGGTGTTCCAGTATTCATCGAGAGACCAGATGAGATTTAGGTAGGTGTTTTTTTCCAAATAAACGAAATTAAATAGACAATGACATTTTGGAATGAGGTGGACAGTAAATAGATACCTAGTAGGAGTATATAAAAAAAGCAAATGAATGGCGACAAATGACGGTCGTAATGGCTTACATCATTCTTATGCCGCTATCAACTACTTGTGATTTATATGATTTTCCCAAACATTTGTACCTCTTTTCCATTTATTTAACAACTATTTTCGAGTTTGTTTTGGTTTTTGCTTAGTATATTCATCGGATATGATAACAATCTGATGTACTCATTAGGGTTCATTCTAATGATTTGCTAGTATTAAACAGAACAAGAAAAGTTATAATTGAGTTATTTTAATAATTTTGAAGTTCATTTCTATATGTGCCTAAAATAAAAACTAAAATGTCTTTTGGCTTTTTGTTTATAGCTGATTCCGAAAGTGACAAAAACTATAAGAAAGTTACAAGACATGTTTGTTTCGGCTTATTAAACATAAGCCCATTTGGGTTTATTTTTTATAAGCTCTAATTTTATGGCTTACTTTTAGACTTGTCGGCTTATATAAGTTAATTAAAAATAAGCTCAAATGAGCTTACGTTTAATAAGCTTAGCCAAATAGGCTCATAACAAGCCTCTATATCCATAAGTAAGGCGGCCCCTTTGGTGTTTCAATTTTATATTTCCAGCAAAACCATAATGGGAGTGGCAACCTTACCTCAAGTTGCCTCAAGATTTTGTAAAAATCAACAATAATATTGTGCCAACACAATTTATGCCTAACCATACCTCACTATGAATTTTTAGTGGCAATCTTCAACATCATCAACATCATACCCAACATCCATATGCATTCAATGTAATATGCTGATTGGCTCTAAACGGTCAACCTAAATTGACCAAAGGATGATCAACTAGGTCAAACAGCCTAGAGTCAATCTCCGCGGAATATAGGATTTCCCCGGGTCGTTATGTCCCGACTAGGTGTTAATTGTTATCAAACGGGTTTATGATCGGGTGAATTTGGACAGAAAAGGGTTTGAGATTGATTACACTACTGATTTGTACAAGGAAATAGCTTAAGTAAGTTATATTAACAAGACTGTGGAATCAGAAAAACCAGAAATGTTTTAAACCTAAAAACGTGTACGTTCAGTTTAAAATAACGCGAACGTACAAAATAAAAAGTGAAAACTGAAATCTGAAAACCCACAGGGGGTAAAAATGACTTTTTTACAAACTAAAGGATAAAAGAAAATTTGTGGAAAAAGAAAATGAATTTTTACACTAATTAATTATTTAATATTAATTAAAAACTATTTAATACTAATAATTAATATTTAAATAACTTAAATACAATATAATATTATTTAACTACTAGAAAAGTGAAAATTAAATTTCTAAAATTATAAAATAACCAAAAACAAATTTTAAAACTAAAAATATACTTTTTTGTCTTTTTGTGATTTTTATATTAATTAATTACTAATTATACTTAATTTAACTAATTAACTAATTTTAAATTACTTATAATACTAAAATGATTTAGAAAATTATAGAAAAATTTACAAATCTAATTAACCATTACAGGAATCCTAAAAAATTATAAAAAGTTTGTTTTATAAGTTTTTACACTATTTTACAACATATAAAAGCTAGGAAAAATAGAAAAACTATGGTTTACTTTATAAAAACTTATTTTGCTATTTAATACTTAATTATTAATTAATTATTAATAAACCTAATATTAAATCTAATTAATACTAAATGACAAAATAAAAATCTGAGAAAATTAGTAAAAGTACTTTAAGGTAAAAGGAAATTAATAAAAATATAAAAATGCAAGGTCCTTAACAAAAATTTAAAAAGAAAAATTAAAAAGATAAACAAAATTAAATAGAAACTATCACTTAAAAGTAAATTGGATTTTCTGGATTTTTCTTTTACAAAACTATTTTACAACTAAAAATGGAAAACTTTTGCGAAAGTGAACTTGCTAGTGCTTAATAATAAGCACTTTGGATTGCTTAACCCTTGACAGTTGACTTTGGTCAACTGTGAGGGCAAAAGGCTTGGAAATAAGCAACCAGGGGGCCCACAATGCTTGATTTAGGTGTGAATAAGGTTGTTGGACATGTAATGCACCAAATCAGCAAGCTAAGAGTACATAATAAGCCAAAAAGCTTAATAAGCTAATCCAAACCAACCACAGGTTCAGTAGGAATGGGACAAGGTTGAGGGGCATAGCAGCCCTAGTGAACAAGCCATAAGCATGAAAGCAAGCCTAGATACTGAAAGAAGAGCTTATTGGCTTTTCAAAAAGCCAATAAGCTCCCTGTGAGACCCACTAATGAGCCAGGGAATGCCATTGAAAATGGTGCACTTGGACTGATGGTTTGTGTAGCAGGGCAACACCTTGCCCTGCAGGGTACTTTGGACACCAATAAGCTATCAATAAAAAATTCTGAAAAATAAGACATCCATGGGATTCTAAAGTTAAGCTGGGGTAATTTGACCTCAATAAATTTCAACCCCTAAAACCCAACACACAAATCATGAAAAATCACCCTAGAATTGGATTTCTGCACAATAAGCAAAATTTGACTGTTTGCTAAAACTTGAAATTTGACTTTGTTGAATTTCTGATGGATCCTATGAGCTAATAAAGTTATGATAAGCTATAATAAATCTAATCTAAGCTAAAGATAAAAGTTATAAGCTCATGGGGAGTTTAATGAGACTCAAATCCCTCACAGTTAACTGTGAGGGTGATCAATGGGTAATTTTGACTTTTACTAAAAGATCCTATGATTATTTGAGTTTTCTGACCTAAGTGAGCTTAAGGTGACATATAAAAATCATAAACAACAACACAAACAGCTTGGGTCACAGGTAACCACACTAATCCAAACACTGCCTAATGAAACTGAAAATGGGAAATTTATTAAGCATATCCAAGTGTTAAGCTAAGAAACAGTTAACTACACTTACACTAAGCTAAATAGAACATAAATAGGCAGTAGATAACTAAAATGAAATAGAATTAAGCTAGTAAGAAGATTGTAAGCTGATGATAAAATCAAAATGAGAAATAGGTATGCTTACCTCAAGTAAGTGACTTAAAACTCATTTGAGCTTATGATTAAGCTATTTAACCAGAAACAAAACTCCAATACCCTTCTGAATCAGCTTCTAACCCATTGATACTTATGAGATTCTGTAGTTGACTTTATTTGACTTTTCTTATTTTTGAGAATTTATTGAACTAAACAAGCTTAAATACTAATGAGCTTATAGAGGTTTTGTATTGAGCTTATGCAATGGTCTAACATGAATCTTAACAAGATTATTATAAAATGAGGAACTTACATAAAGAAAAATGCAAATCTGAATTTTACAAGGACGACTTGAAATTAAGATTAAATAAACTGAAGTTCACACTTAAAATGTTGATTACAAACTTTTTTAACTAAGAATTATAACTAAAGAATAACATTCCACTAAAACACCATTACAGCTAAACTAAAAATAAACTACATACATCCCTCCTCATTCTTCATTTCTTGACTTATATGGACCAAGTTGGGGCCCTGAGACTATCCCACTTTCTTTTGAAGCCGTTGGATTAGTAGTTTTGATCCTAACCCTTCAAATTGTTATTGGCGGGAAAAAAGGTTTTGGCAATTGGGGATTGCTTGTGAATGATTTAGGGCATTAATTGAACCTTGGAAGTATTATGGAGTTGGGGGAACATGGTATGGGTTTAGTGACCTGGAGGAGGGGGTGGAGTATTTGGTGAGTTTTGCAGGCTAGGTGGGGGAGGTGGAAGATGGTCAACGTTTGACCTTGGGTAATATTCAAAGGGACGGGGTGGAGTTTATATTTTGTTGTGGGCTTGTGGTGATGGGCTTGGTGATATAAGGTGGGCTGGGGTGGTAAAGGGTGGACTGGAATAGGAAAAGGGTGGATCAGGTTTGGTTTTGTTTGGGAAATAACAAAAATGGTTCATTTTGGTTTATAAATATCACAAGGACCAATTTGTAAATTTTTGAAACTGAGGGACTGAAAATGTAACATCTTTCAAACTTGTTTCAAGGTCCTTTCCTGCCACATATCAATAATCCAAGGACCACAAATAAGATTTTCCACTTAAAAATACCCGGGGACCTTTTATGCCAATTTTCAAACTCCAGGGGCCAAATTGTAACTTTCTTCAAACTCTTTACCCAAGGACCACATTTGCCAACTTGTAATTTCCCAAGGACCAAAATTCATTTTTTACCAAGAAATACTTCCCAGGGACCAAATCTGTCAATTTATGAAGTTCAGGGACTTAACTTGTAAATTTCCAAGACTTTTGAGATTTTTCACCAAAGGACTAAATATGACAACTTATGATTTTAAAAGGACCTTTGGTGATAATTTTCCATATTTTGAATGACTAGGGACTAGTTTTGACATTTTATGAAAGTTGGGGGACTGAAACTGCCAATTTTGCAAACTTTGTACGTTTTTCATCTGTTTTTACTCTTTTTGCATCTAAAACATATAAAACATTTTATGAAAGTTGGGGGACTGAAACTGCCAATTTTGCAAACTTTGTACGTTTTTCATCTGTTTTTACTCTTTTTGCATCTAAAACATATAAAACACGATTTTGAAATATTTTCAGTATTTTGATGCATTTCTGAGTGTCTTTGTATGTTTTTCAGTTCAGATTTGACCAAAAATAATGAGTGTTTGAGCACTCATCAATTTCATCGGATGAATCTTTATAAAATTGAAGAATGTCAAGTGTATCTTCATCATCACTGTCATCAGGAATGAAACGGAATCGAGAGCTAGATCTGGCTGCTTTTTCTTTTGCAATTCATTCCCTAATAGATTTTTCATAAGCATCTTGGGAATTTATTTTAGCAGCCTGTTCTTCAGCTAACAATTCTTCCATCGATTTTTGTTTTGGATTATCTAGGGTATGTGTTATTCCTTTCAAGTCTTTCACTAAATCCAAAAGATCAAGGAGAAGACTTTGAGGAATTGGCTGAGGTGGAGGTTCGTCATAATACGATGTGTCAAAAGTGTTACAAGGAAATGGATTCCTTGTTTGACAATCGGAGCTGAAGTGTGGACCTCCACAGTAATCACAACAGTAAAACTGGTGTGGCTGTGGGTTGTATGTGCTAGAGTCATAATTGTTATCAGGAAACTGCTCATAGACAAGCGTGTTTTCCGATTGACAATCAGAACTGTAGTGTGAACCACCACAGTACTCACAACAGTAAAACTGTTGAGTCTCATGGTGTGGTAGCTGATGGAATAAATTAGTCGTGTCATGGTAAGAATAGGGATCTTGGTTATAGACAGACCCGTTTCCTGACTCTACCATGCCACAACCGGGGCAATTACCACCTTTATAAGAACTACCACATCACTGGCAAATCAGAAGGTGTGGATGAGACATAGAAAGAATCAAAAGGTTTGGGAGGGTAAGGAATGAAGAATTAAAGATGTGAGAGGGTAAAGGTGAATATTTTTGGGTTTTTGGAAAGACATTTTATATACAAATAGGAAAGAAAATTTTTTTTTTGGGTTTTTTGTGTTCGTTGAAAACTGAGTTAAAAATGTTTTTAAGAACAATTTTGTTTTTATAAGATAAGAAAATATGAACAAGGATGGTAAATATACAAAGGATTGAATTCCAAAAGCATTAATCAGCAAACCGTTTTAGAAAAGCGCGCACAACCTCCCCGGCAGCGGCGCCAAATTTTGATTGGCTCCAAACGGTCAACCTAAATTGACCAAAGGATGATTAACTAGGTCAAACAGCCTAGAGTCAATCTCCGCGGAATATAGGGTTTCCCCGGGTCGTTATGTCCCGACGAGGTATGAATTGTTATCAAACGGGTTTGTGATCGGGTGAATTTGGACAGAAAAGGGTTTGAGATTGATTACACTACTGATTTGTACAAGGAAATAGCTTATATTAACAAGACTGTGGAATCAGAAAAACTAGAAATGTTTTAAACCTAAAAACGTGTACGTTTAGTTTAAAATAACGCGAACGTACAAAATAAAAAGTGAAAACTGAAATCTAAAAACCCACAGGGGGTAAAAATGACTTTTTTACAAACTAAAGATAAAAGAAAATTTGTGGAAAAAGAAAATGAATTTTTACACTAATTAATTATTTAATATTAATTAAAAACTATTTAATACTAATTATTAATATTTAAATAACTTAAATACAATATAATGTTATTTAACTACTAGAAAAGTGAAAATTAAATTTCTAAAATTATAAAATAACTAAAAACAAATTTTAAAATTTAAAATATACTTTTTTGTCTTTTCGTGATTTTTATATTAATTAATTACTAATTATACTTAATTTAACTAATTAACTAATTTTAAATTACTAATAATACTAAAATGATTTAGAAAATTATAGAAAAATTTAAAAATCTAATTAACCATTACAGGAAACCTAAAAAATTATAAAAAGTTTGTTTTATAAGTTTTTACACTATTTTAATAATTATTATATTAAATATTAATTAATTACTAATTAAATAATAAAAACTAGAAAATGAACAGTAATTATTCTAGGAAAATTTCTAAACTTATTTTACAACATATAAAAGCTAGGAAAAATATAAAAACTATGGTTTACTTTATAAAATCTAATTTTGCTATTTAATACTGAATTATTAATTAATTATTAATAAACCTAATATTAAATCTATTTAATACTAAATGACTAAATAAAAATCTGAGAAAATTACTAAAAGAACTTTAAGGTAAAAGGAAATTAATAAAAATATAAAAATGCAAGGTCCTTAACAAAAATTTAAAAAGGAAAATTAAAAAGATAAACAAAATTAAATAGAAACTATCACTTAAAAGTAAATTAGATTTTCTGGATTTTTCTTTTACAAAACTATTTTACAACTAAAAATGGAAAACTTTTGTGAAAGTGAACTTGCTAGTTCTTAATAATAAGCACTTTGGATTGCTTAACCCTTGACAGTTGACTTCGGTCAACTGTGAGGGCAAAAAGCTTGGAAATAAGCTACCAGGGGGCCCACAATGCTTGATTTAGGTGTGAATAAGTTTGTTGGACATGTAATGCACCAAATCAGCAAGCTAAGAGTACAGAATAAGCGAAAAAGCTTAATAAGCTAATCCAAACCAACCACAGGTTCAGCAGGAATGGGACAAGGTTGAGGGGCATAGCAGCCCTAGTGAACAAGCCACAAGCATGAAAGCAAGCCTAGATACTGAAAGAAGAGCTTAATGGCTTTTTAAAAAGCCAATAAGCTCCCTGTGGGACCCACTAATGAGCCAGGGAATGCCATTGAAAATGGTGCACTTGGACTGATGGTCTGTGTAACAGGGCAACACCTTGCCCTGCAGGGTACTTTGGACACCAATAAGCTATCAATAAAAAATTCTGAAAAAAAGACATCCATGGGATTCTAAAGTTAAGCTGGGGTAATTTGACCTCAATAAATTTCAAACCCTATAACCCAACACAAAAATCATGAAAAATCACCCTAGAATTGGATTTCTGCACAATTAGCAAAATTTGACTTTTTGCTAAAACTTGAAATTTGACTTTGTTGAATTTCTGATGGATCCTATGAGCTATTAAAGTTATGATAAGCTATAATAAAGCTAATCTAAGCTAAAGATAAAAGTTATAAGCTCATGGGGAGTTTAATGAGACTCAAATCCCTCATAGTTAACTGTGAGGGTGATCAATGGGTAATTTTTACTTTTACTGAAAGATCCTATGATTATTTGAGTTTTCTGACCTAAGTGAGCTTAAGGTGACATATAAAAACCATAAAAAACAACACAAACATCTTGGGTCACAGGTAACCACACTAATCCAAACACTGCCTAATGAAACTGAAAATGGGAAATTTATTAAGCAAATCCAAGTGTTAAGCTAAGAAACAGTTAACTACACTTACACTAATCTAAATAGAACATAAATAAGCAGTAGATAACTAAAATGAAATATAATTAAGCTAGGAAGAAGATTGTAAGCTGATGATAAAATCAAAATGAGAAATAGGTATGCTTACCTTAAGTAAGTAACTTAAAACTCATTTGAGCTTATGAATAAGCTATTTAACCAGAAACAAAACTCCAATACCCTTCTGAATCAGCTTCTAACCCATTGATACTTATGAGATTCTTTAGTTGACTTTATTTGACTTTTTTTATTTTTGAGAATTTATTGAACTAAACAAGCTTAAATACTACTGAGCTTATAGAGGATTTGTATTGAGCTTATGCAATGGTCTAACATGAATCTTAACAAGATTATTATAAAATGAGGAACTTACATAAAGAAAAATGCAAATCTGAATTTTACAAGGACAACTTGAAATTAAGATTAAATAAACTGAAGTTCACACTTAAAATGTTGATTACAAACTTTTTTAACTAAGAATTATAACTAAAGAATAACATTCCACTAAAACACCATTACAGCTAAACTAAAAATAAACTACATACAACCCTCCTCATTCTTCATTTCTTGACTTATATGGACCAAGTTGGGGCCCTGAGACTATCCCACTTTCTTTTGAAGCCGTTGGATTAGTAGTTTTGATCCTGGCCCTTCAAATTGTTATTGGCGGGAAAAAAGGTTTTGGCAGTTGGGGATTGCTTGTGAATGATTTAGGGCATTAATTTCACCTTGGAAGTATTTTGGAGTTGGGGGAACATGGTATGGGTTTAGTGACTTGGAAGAGGGGGTGGATTATTTGGTGAGTTTTGCAGGCTAGGTGGGGGAGGTGGAAGATGGTCAACGTTTGACCTGCGGTAATATTCAAAGGGACGGGGTGGAGTTTATATTTTGTTGTGGGCTTGTGGTGATGGGCTTGGTGATATAAGGTGGGCTGGGGTGGTAAAGGGTGGACTGGATTAGGAAAAGGGTGGATCAGGTTTGGTTTTGTTTGGGAAATAACAAAAAGGGTCCATTTTGGTTTATAAATATCACAAGGACCAATTTGTAAATTTCTGAAACTGAGGGACTGAAAATGTAACATCTTTCAAACTTTTTTCAAGGTCCTTTCCTGCCACATATCAATAATCCAAGGCCCACAAATAAGATTTTCCATTTAAAAATACCCGGGGACCTTTTATGCCAATTTTCAAACTCCAGGTGCCAAATTGTAACTTTCTTCAAACTTTTTACCCAAGGACCACATTTGCCAACTTGTAATTTCCCAAGGACCAAAATTCATTTTTTTTACCAAGAAATACTTCCCAGGGACCAAATCTGTCAATTTATGAAGTTCAGGGACTTAACTTGTAAATTTTCAAAACTTTTGAAATTTTTCACCAAAGGACTAAATATGACAACTAATGATTTTAAAAGGACATTTGGTGATAATTTTCCATATTTTGAATGACTAGGGACTAGTTTTGACATTTTATGAAAGTTGGGGGACTAAAACTGCCAATTTTGCAAACTTTGTACATTTTTCATCTGTTTTTACTCTTTTTGCATCTAAAACATATAAAACACAATTTTGAAATATTTTCAGTATTTTGATGCATTTCTGAGTGTTTTTGTATGTTTTGCAGTTCAGATTTGACCAAAAATGATGAGTGTTTGAGCACTCATCATATGCCTTGGAAATCATCTCACCGAATCGGCAAGATTTGCCTCTTGAGGCACCGATTTGGCCTTGCCGCTGCAGTGGCAGTCATGGTTGCCGATCGGCAGTCTTTGCCGAGCCTATTTCCCCGCAAGGATGCCACCCCCTAAATTAAGTTATAACTATATGAAAAAGATTTAAATGAGCTGATACGACCATTTCTCAAGTCATTAATTAATTGATAACTCTAGCATAAAACCCACATGCTAATAATATGTAAATTAGATTAGTAAAACTTTGGTAGGATTTACAATACAGAACTTTTAATATCCAAAATGTCATGTTTCACACATGCTTAACATGTATCCGAATTTTTCGGGTAAAAGCCATAAATAAATAACGTACTTATAAAATAGATTCATTTTACATAATGTACTATTTTTATTGTCAATATACCTAATTAAATTTGTATTTTTTATTATTACACATAACTGTTAAAAGTATTTTCATCATTTCTCACGTCTTCATCTTCTATCTCTTTTAAACAAAAGGTAAAGACATAAATGCTCATCGTACTTATAAAAAAGATTCATTCTACATACTATACTTTTCATTGGGAACCAATTTTCATACGTTTTCGCACGTACGTTTTTATACGTTTTCGTCTATTTTTATACGTTTTTTCATGTACGTTTTCGTTCGTTTTCATCCGCTTTTTATGTTGTCGTCCGTTTTTATACGTTTTCGTCTGTTTTCATCGGTTTATACGTTTGTGTCCATTTTTATACATTTCCGTCCGTTTTTATACGCTTTCGTCTATATTATACGTTTTTCTTCATTTTATACGTTTTTTGTAATAATATGAGGGGCATAATAGTCCAATTACGTTATAACCAGTCCTACAAACCTGAGTTAACCCAACAGTTAATGTTAGGGACGATTCATGAAGTTTACTTTGCAACTTGAGCTTACCTTCTCTGATACGCTAGCTCATTTTGCGCGCGAATCAATAAACCCACCCACCAAAACCCCTATGCCCGCCATAATTACATAGACCTATTGAAAAACCAAATCCAAACAGAAAAAACCTCATTTACTGAAAATCCAAGACAAAATCCAAGCCTTCATTTTTCATAACTTACCATGTCTTTTGAACAGAATGTTATGAATGAGATGCCGGATTATATTAGCAACATGCCGGATAATGTTATCACCAATATTTTGAACCGTTTGCCACTCAAAGAGGCAGTGACAACATCCAGTTTAGCGACAAACTGGAGGTATACGTGGACGTTGCTCACCAATGTCATACTTGATGAGGATTTCTTTTATTTTTGACAGATAAGTTTGAAGGGATGCATGTTACTAGATTGCTTCTTCAGTTCAAAGGTCCCATAAGAACGTTTGTCTTCTCTGTAGAGCTTAAACCCTTGTTTGGACAAGATTACTTCAATTATGAAGAGATTCATGCTTGGCTGTGTTGTTGGGTCAGCGAGGAATTGAAGAGCTCCTTATACATAACTGGTCCGTCAAACCAGTTATCTTGCCAACCCAAATGTACACTCGTTTGGAGTTGAAACATCTGGAACTTCATTGGTGTACGTTACCTAGTTTGGTATCCTTTGAAGGTTTCCCAAATCTATTGACTTTAGAATTGTTATCCGTCAAATTTCTGCCCGGTACAATTTGGGACTTTGTTGCTGGTTATCCCTTACTTGAGTCTCTTAAAATCAATCGTACTGATACAAAAGAGATAAGACTATTGGATATTGCACAACTTGGGAATCTGAAGAAGTTGTATTTGGCATTCGGTCTTTTGAACCAGGTCACCACAATCACGACTTACAATGTATATCACTTTAAAAGTCTTCCCAAACTTGAGTCCCTTACATTGGATTTTCAGGAGTGCAAGGTAAGACCAATTTGAGTTTCACACTTCAAATTCAATCTATAAAAATTCTGAAAATTCTACATGTTGTAGTTATTGGCAGAAGGCAGCTCATGGATGAATGTACCTGTGGCATTTGTATCCCTCAAGAATCTAAATCTATCCGGAGTCGATTTTGGGAACAATGCAATGGTAGCATTCATCATTCAAATGATTCGTGGAGCTCTAAGATTGCAAATGCTAGAAACCAGAGTAAGTCGAATGCAATATGTATTATGCATTTATGCTTCACATCAACCTAAATTGCCATGGTCATGCATCTCAATACTATCTCAATTTGCAGGCTTCATTCGAAAGTGATCTAGCTTTGGAAAGTTATTCATTACATTTAGGAAGCAACAGAATGGGGTCGGGCCAGCTCGAGAGTGTGGTGTTTCGATATTTTCCTATATCATTTAATGAATTAACAATAATAAACTTTGTACTTGCTTGTTCCCCCTTGCTGAAGAAACTTTATATCAAGCTTTGCACTCTGAATCATGATCACGCTGAAAATGTGGTGATGAATTGGGAGTTGACTAGGGAGCTGTTGAAACTCCATCGAGCTTCCCCCACAGCCGTAGTGGAATTCTTCTAGTTTTTGTATGTTTATGAATGGGTTGTGTACCCTATGACAATTAACCACGTATTTTGTTATTCCAGTTTCATTCTATGTTTTGTTTAATGTTTAGCTTGTACCCTATGACAATTAACGAAGTATTTTGCTGTTCGTGTTTTATTCTATGGTTTGTTTAATGTTTAGCTTGTAATTTCCCTAAATGGTGTTGTTTGATATATTGTGGGTGGGTTGTGGATATGGAAAGCAGACTTTTGAAAGTCAAAGTTACATATAGCACTTCAACTTGGTATTATGATCCATAGAAAGCAACATTTCAATTAATGAGTCAATTGGTAAATGGCAATTTCTATTTGAAGTTTGACTATAGAAAGTTATAATTAAAATTCCATGATTCAAATAACCCATTTTGACTAATAAAGTCAACACATACAACACGAAGTGTTACTAAGTATCCGTTATAAAACCTAAAGTTAAGCATACATATATTGCATCATACTTCCAAAATTGTGTATGGACAAACCCATATGGTTTATCATACACATATAGTTTACAAAACAATTGTCTAAGCATTGTCAAGTTGATTTGTGCCCACAAATCCACCATACATACGAACTACATAATTTGTTTACATAATATCATTCATCCAACTTTAAAGCTCAATCAGCACACATCAAAATGTAAAATTCTTTGTGACCTGTTAGTTTCATCAGTTAGAAAGAAGCGGACCATTGAACCTTGACCAAAATGTGATTCTGCCCTCAATTACCTGAAACTAGATCATGAAACAATAGCTACTTGCCTCCTGACCTTCCCTTGACCAACTTGAAGTGTCCTCTCACGAACTTCGAACTCTTTCACTATGCTTTTATGCTTCACAACCGCTCTAGAGAACCCATATAAGTTGTACTTCTTAACAATTCTTGATGGAATGGGCTGATAAAAAATGTACAAAACTTATCATTAGTTTGTCATGGGATGCTTCTAATACACATTATGATCCATCAATCTTTATATCAGAAACACAATATATGATACAAATGACATTCATATATCTTATTAAGCAACTCTGTCACTAGACTTACAAGTCGGCCGTCTCTCCAGAAGGCTGCAGTCATCTTCCTGTAGAATGCTCTTTCTTCTTGGTCATGGGCTGTGTGGTGTTCCCAATTACACATCCAATTCATCCGAGGGGCTTCAAAATCTGAATTTAATATTACATATAATCAAATAAGTTACACTACTGTGAGATACTTGGTGTAGTTAAAGTTAAAAAACTAAAACATACCATAGTCAGTTGGTTGGTGACACAGGGCATTCATGGCTATGTTGGTGCTGTATGTCTCCACTGTTGTGATGGCCCCTCCATCATGGTCAAACAACATGAAATTATACTCCTACCCCAGGACAACCTGAGTAAACACCATTTTTTGACCAGGTGACATATTCAAGTCTTGGGTCACTTTCTCCCAACCACATCCCCACAGGGCCGTGTGGACATATCGATCATACCAATCTTGTGTAACCTCCAGCTCTACTTGGTAATCAGTGGTGTTACTAGTAACCATGACCGAATCTATAGCTACTGGACCATGCGGATATCCTTGAAAATCTTCTGGCATTGGCTGGTTAAAACAAGATGTGTCTGTCACATCAACCATACATCTCCAAAACTGATCATGGACTGGTTCATAATTATGCAACTCCTCCCCATACTCATTGTAGATAGCTACATAAAACACATCATCACCCTCTTCTATAAAATGTAAGTAAGCAACATCCGAACAGGTGATGTTGTGCATTGCAAAATCATTCCACCTTGCTCCCTATACAACACACACTAATTGTGATACTCTTCTTACACTAACTCTCCATCTAGTCCCATCATAGTTAACTAAGTAAATATACCGATTCCTATGATAGGATCCTCCTAACACGAAATCATGATGCAGTTCCTGTATATCAATATTAAGTTTTAAGCATTGTCAATTTCTTACAACTACTTTCTTAGAGATATAACAGTTAATTCTTATATGGTGTTAACTTACAAACTCATCCAAAACCTCTTCAGGATCGTCCAAAGCGCAAATAAATTGATTCCCATACATACCTTCTGCATTAACGATTAACATTATCACAAATAACGTTTTAATTAAACAAAAATCAGTACATATTGTTACCTCGTATGTGTGTTGTTTGATTTTGCAAGGCTTGCAAGTTCCGATTGTTTGTGGGTGTGTGATTAGATGGGATTCGATAAGATAGAATATGGGTACTTTGTTGAGGGTTGTGTTGGGTTGAGGTTGTATATGACAATGTGTGTAGTAGATGATCGGGTTTTACTCAATTGTCAATGGTTGGGTGTGGGTTTATTGATTCCCGCGAAAACATTAATATGCGTATCACAGAAGATACAGTAAAGTTACATAGTTAATGTGTGACTACACCGATTGTCCCTCAAGTTGTATGTCTGGTTTAGCTTGGGTTAACTACTGGTTATAACGTGATTGAACTATTATGCCCCTCATATTATTATAAAAAACATGCGTTGACTGAGCAAAAAATGGTCAAGGGACGCAATCGACCTAAAAAACACAATGTTTGGACGCCAGGCAATGATTTTTAAAAGTTAGGATGCCATGCGATGTTTTGTGGAAAGTTTAGGGACCAACGATGTATTTTTGTCTATAAAAAAAATGATAAAAACATATAAAAAAGTATAGTAAGTACATTAAGGGCATTTAAGTCATTTCAAATGAGAGAGTTTAATTATGTGTAATTATAAAAAAGACAAACTTAATTAGCCATATTGACAATAGAAATAGTACATTATGTAAAATGAGTCTATTTTGTAAATATATTATGTATTTATGGCTTTTACCCAAATTTTTCTGATGAAATCAGACTTACTCTAAATACATTGAAGACAACTCTAATACTTTTACAAAAATAATATGATTCCTTAATAGGATTCTCTCTCTAAATAGGGTTGTATATGACAAACTAGGGCATTTGTCATCTCCTCTTATAGATTTCTTTCATCTCAAAATATCTCTCTCTAAACAAAAAAAAGGAGGTTTAAGAAAATATAATAACTACTAATTTCTTTTTTCAAAATGATAATATTCACTTGACCAATTAAATAACATTTTCTTTGAGTTTCTTAATAATAATTTAAAGCAAAAACAACATGGTAAAATTGAACAAACTTTCATATTAATTTGCAATAACTTGGAAAGAAAATATGAACAACTAGGGCTGAGCATCGGGCCGGATCCCGACCCGACCCGTCAATTCCCGATACCGACAGAAGTAAAAAATCCATTCCGATACCGATACTGACAGAAGTCGGGTCGGTTCGGTTTTAGTCGGGCTCATTCGGTCGGTTTGTCGGGTATAAGCATCCCAGCCCGAAAACACATTCACAGCCATCATAATATCCGCCACCTTCATCTCTTTCTCTCACCTAACTCATACATCCAGATCTAAACTCATGTCAATAACGAATTCATCTCATCTCAGCATATCACAATCAAGAATAAGGCTTATACCTCCTTCAACATACAAGCACTAACAACAACAATCACAATCACAAACACCAGTCGTCTTCCATGGTTAAATTAAAAACTGTTCAAGCACAACACGAGGCTTCAAGGTCTCGTAAAAGAGGTCTAAGGTAGGTTTAATTGATGATTTCGGTGTCATTTTGTTGTTTGGTTTTGAACGAATCAAAGATAGATGATTTCGTGTTTTTGAGACCTTCGATGTTTATGACTTGTGTTTCTGTTTTTGAGATTGAAATTGATAAAAACAAAGGAGGAGGCGTATTTTTTTACTAACCCTATTAATAAATTGGGCTGACGGGCTTATCTCGGGCTTTTGTCGGGTTTTAACCCGATACCGAAACTATGAAAATGTAAAACCGACTCCCGACCCGAAATATGTCGGTTCGGGATCGGGTGGTATTCGGTCGGGCGGTTTTGTCGGGCTTATCGGGTTTCGGTCTGTTTTGCTCAGCCCTATGAACAACTATGTTTTGTCAAAAGAAGTGGAACATCTTCAACTTTGTCTTAGATTGTCCTCTCCTCTATTTTCCGAAAAATACCTGAATCTCTAAATCAGATAGGTTACAATATTGAACTTTCTAATCCTCGAATCATCCGCAAGGAATGTTGATACCTTTTCTTTTAAACGTTGTTTGAGAATCCATTCCAACTGAATCTAGTATTATTGAAATAAACAATTATTTAGGTATTGATTTTTTCCAATGGCATATACAAATCTCCTTCTGAACAAAAAAATTTATGAACGTTCTAAATATATTGGGACGTGAGTGTCCTTCAAAGTTCATTGATGTTTACAATTTAGCGTTGGTGCCGACATTTCAAAAGAGCATTGCCTCCTCTAATTTTTTTCGATTAAGTGCTAGTTACTATTGTAATAATTCTTTAATGGAAAATGAGTGATGTGAAATTGTGAATAACTAAACTCTTAAGCTTGATGTAAGGCTACCCACAGTAAGGGGATTCAATCCCCTTACTTTTTCCTGCCACGTCAGCTTTCTCTCTCCAGCGACCTGCAGGCGATTCAGTGCCCCAGTAAGGGCGACCTAGTTCGTTTTTTTTTTTTTTTTTTTTTTTTTTTTTTTTTTTTTTTTTTTACAAACAATATCTACAGCCCACTTAAAAAAAAAAAAAAAAAAAAAAAAATCTACTTCATCTTCCTCACCACACACACTAAACACACACACTCTCCAAAATATTTCATATTTTTGAATCTAAAGGTACAATCTTTTTCATCATTTATACTTTTTTATTTAATGAGTATGTTGAAGATTTGATTTTTATTTATGGGTTTCTTTTTTTTTTTTTCTTTTTCCTTCGGGCTTTATTCAACTGGTAGAATGGATCAAAAAGTAAAAAAAAAATGGAAATGGTACTCGATCGTGCCTGCAACCTATTTGGGTTTTTTTTCGTCCCTCGACCGAGTAGCTCCAGTAAGGACGATCGACTCAAATCGATCGCATATGTCGATCGAGGTTGCTTATTGTGCCCAGCCTAATGGTGGCCCAGTAAAGCCATATCCACGCCAGCGCTACATCAACATATTTTTTCACTACTTACATGTTACTCTTACACGTAGCAGTTACCTCCTTCACCACCATTCAATTTTTTTTGACCGTTAGGCTTGTGATTCTCTACACCACATAACCAATGTAAAGGTGAAAGCACAACAAGTGAATGAGGTGCCTGAGTGTTCAAAAGAAAAAAGAATAAGGTGCGTAAGGCGGACCACATGGGTTCAAGGCCTTTCCATGCAGTGGTCGTATGCTCCACTATGACGGGTCTTTAAGTGTGTTTAGTTATGAAGCCTTTTATTTATTTATTTATTTTTTATTATCATTATTTTTTGACAAAAATTACACGAATGGTCCTTGTGGTTTACTCGGATTGCAAGTTTATTCCCTAAGTCATTTTAAGTACACCAGAGATACCTATTTTTTGAAACTTGTCACACATATAGTCCCTAATTTGGATGGCCATTAGTTTATCCGTTAAGTTATTTGCACCGTTAGTCCTTCGTTAATATTGTTTGTACCGTTAGTCCTCATTTTCTAAAAAAGTCCTCATTTTTTGCATCATTAGTTCATCCGTTAATATTTTGCACCGTTATCAATCTTTTAACGTTTTCTTTTTGTCCATTTTCTTACGTTCTCGTCCGTTTTTTTAACGTTTTCGTCCATTTTTTACGTTTATGTCAATCTTTTTATGTTTTTGTTTATTTTTAACGTTCTCGTTCGTTTTTAACATTTACGTCCATTTTTTACGTTTTCGTCCGTTTTTTTACGTTTTAGTCTGTTTTCTTATATTTTTATCCATTTTTTAACGTTTTCGTCCGCTTTTTTATGTTTTAGTCTGTTTTCTTATATTTTTATCCGTCTTTTTATGTTTTTGTTCGCTTTTTTACGTTTTTGTCTGTTTTCTTATATTTTTATCTGTCTTCGCCTTTTTTTTTTACGTTTTCGCATATTTTTTGTGATTAGGTAAGTATACTAAAAGAAAATTTGACATTTGATAAAATGTTTCTGTGTCGATTTTAAATCACGATTTTGACCTCTTTCTGGTCTGAATCATCAAAAGTGTAAAACACAAAAGTTGTCCGGAATGATGTTTTATATTTAGACTCGCAAGATTTTAACCAGAAAATGCAAAACAAGGGCTGTCTACTACCAAAACTTAAGCCATTTTTTTTTACCAAATTCATAATTTATCAACTTATAAACTCTTGTAAATTTTTGTACTTTTGTAAATCATCAAACTTATTTGAAAAAACGGACAAGATAAAAACGGATTAAAATGTATGAAAATGTGAAAAAAAACTGACGAAACATGTAAAAATGGACAAAAACATATAAAAACGTGAGAAAACGGACGAAAACGTAAAGATATTCATATAGTTTTCTCCTCTATGACATATACACTAGCCGGTAAGCCCGATTTGATATGTAACGAACGAATGATAACGAACGAAAATGGCTTAAGTTTTAGTAGTAAACATCCATTGTTTTGCATTTTTCAGGTTAAAATCTCATGAGTCTTGATGTAAAACATCATTCCGGACAACTTTCGTGTTTTACACTTTTGATGATTGGGACCAGAAAGGGGTCAAAATCGTGATTTATAATCGATACAGAAACATTTTTATCAAATGTCAAGTTTTCTTTTAGTATACTTACGTAATCACTAAAAAAAAAGAAAAAAAAAACGAGCGAAAACGTAAAAAAAATGGACGAAAATGTTTAAAAACGTAAGAAAACAGACGAAAACGTAAAAAAGCGGACAAAAACGTAAAAAAATGGATGAAAACGTTAAAAAACGGACAAGAACGTAAAAAAATGGACAAAAACGTAAAAGGATTGACAAAAACGTAAAATAAAGTTGAACGAAAACGTTAAAAACGGATGAGAACATAAAAAAATGGACGAAAACATAAAATGGTTGACAAAAACGTAAATAAATGGACGAAAACGTTAAAAAAACGGAAGAAAACGTTAAAAAATGAACGAAAATGTAAAAAGATTGATAACGGTGCAAAATATTAACGGATGAACTAACGGTGCAAAAAATGAGGAATTTTTTTAGAAAATAAGGACTAACGGTGCAAAAAATATTAACGAAGGACTAACGGTGCAAATAAATTAACGGATAAACTAACGGCCATCCAAATGATGGACTAAATGTGTGACAAGTTTCAAAAAATAAGTATCTCTGGTGTACTTAAAATGACTTAGGGACTAAACTTGCAATTCGAGTAAACCACGGGGGTCATCCATGTAATTTTGTCTTATTTTTTTTTTAAATCTTCATCATGTAGAAAAGGAAATGGTGTTCAATTTTTTGAAAAAGTGTTATAAATATTTCAAATGTGTTAAGAATTTTATTCTATCTCAAAAGTGTGCAATCGAAAATGTGAAAAAAGAATGTGTGTGTCTTTTCAGAGCTCAAGTTGAAATGGAAAAAGTAGACGTTTCTCTTTTTGAGAAAAAAGTTCACAAATAATATGTGAATTTTTGTGACTAAACGAATTTTCGAATATTTCCAGGTTAATGGAAAGTAGTAAATGAGTTTTATTATTGATTGTGATTATATAAATAAGATTGCATGTCTAGTTATTAAAGACTAGCAGGGTACTCGGTCATTGCAGCAGCATTTATTCAGAAATAAAATTTTCTGGTAAATCACGTATTTTAGTTTATTATATTCTTTTTAACAATTTAAATTTACGGATAACAAAAATTTCGTTTATCACATGCCCGTACCCGTTGGGCTCGAGCCCTTTTGGCCTATTGCCCATTCGAAATTGAATATTTGTAAAATATGCTTTATCATTTGTGTTAGTGACATTTAATAATTAAGTTTGAGTTTGTTGTATGATATGTTTGATAAGTTATATTTCTTATGTAAGTGGTGTTTTAATAACCGAATTAATTGTATTTATTGACCAGTTAATTAATTGATTACATTAAATATCTTGACCATATTAATTGTGTTTTTAATGTTAGTATTTCTATTTTAATTAGTTGTACTATAGCTTAAGAACTTTTAATTGTATTTAATATTAGAAAATATGTTTTAATTACTCATACTTTTAGCTTTATAACTAGTATTGCTTAATTTTAAGAGTTTATATATTTAGTAGGCTTTAATGCTTTATAATATAGTAAGATACATAGCTTTGTAAACACCAACATAATAGTAACACTAAATTTAATGAACCTAACGCCTATAATTTGGCTTAATCCAATTAACCTTAATTATCATCTAATACTCATATGGACTTTGAACAGGAGGCAAAAAAAGACTTTGAACGGGAGGCGTCCGAACAAACAAACTAGAACTAATGTTCAAATCTTCAATAATCGTTTTCTTTGCATGCTGAAAGCGTTTCATCTTTCTATATTCTTCATTCGTTGTTGGTTTGCACGAAGATAAACCTGAGTTTGGTGACGTAGTTGTATGTTACTTGACAGTTTCCTCTTTTTATCTGATGTATTATAGTTTTATTTTACGTCATAACTAGCTTTACTTTAAGATGAGGCAACAATTTGGTAGTCAATTTTTTCTTTCACGACAATGACCTCTAGCGAGAGAAAAATATAAAAAGTTTTGTTAGGGAAGACAAATTTAGCTAATTTATATCTACCCAACATAATTTTGGTGTATTATGAGGGATTGGTTTTGTGTGATAGGGTTTCATCATTTGGATGTAAAAAAACTATTTAAACAAACTAATCAAGTGTAGCTATATAAACCAAGATCTTTCTATATCATTGGCGAGTAGCATATGATCAAACAATAAAAGTTTCTTGGATGTTGTATCTAATGTTCTAATATCATGTAAAATGGTAAATGTATTATGTTATTTTTCATGATTAGAAATTGCATGTCTATTTATACTCTGTAAACTAGCAACGTAACCGTAATCTAAATATTCATTTTATAATCTATACCTTAATATTCAATAAACCCTGAGCCCACAATTGAGTTTGGTCCACCTGAGGCTACCCACAGAAGGAAGCTCGACCGAGTGTTACTCGGTCGTTATTGTTGTGGAGTATCGGTTGCGACCGATTAGAGGGGCGAAAAGTCTAGGATTGGGTCGTGACCTCGACCGAAACAATATACTACATATTTGTTGCTTTTGATCTAATTTAATGCTTGTAGCCGTTTATTTGTTTGTGAGAATAAATAAATAAAAAAATCCTTTAAATTACCTTATAAATACACAACATAAATACACTTCAATTCACACAATCTCATTTTAAACATTCTCTATATTTTTTCACACCATGAATTCTTTCGAGATATTTTTTGCCGATTCGTCTTCGGATGATGAAAATGAAGTTAGTATCGAGTTTTTGATGTTTGCGGAAGATTGTTGGAAGGCTTATCAAGCGTCACAACCTAAAGAAGTACGAAACCAAATTAGTAGGGATCGTTTGGGTGCTCATAACCGTTTAGTGACTGCTTACTTCTGCACTAACCCAACATACGGCGATGAACAATTCCATGATCGTTTCCGAATGAGCCAAAGACTATTTACACGAATTGTTAGAGAGGTAACCGATCATTCACCTTATTTCCAACAAACTGGCTTACTTGGTATTTCTCCATTGATAAAATTTACTTCGTCAATTCGTCAATTGGCATACGGAGTCAATCTTGATATGCTTGACAAATATGTGCAAATGGATGCGTCAACAATTCATGAGTGTCTCTATAAAATTTGTGAGGTCATCATGGAGTTATATGGTCCAGAGTATTTGCGAAAGCCGACGGTTACTGACGTTGACAGACTCTATGAGCATCACTATCGAGTTCATGGGTTTCCGGGGCTGCTAGGAAGCATTGATTGTATAGATTGGCCGTGGGAGAATTGCCCACATGCTTTAAAAGCTCAATATTGTAGGGGTGATCACGGGAAAACTCCGTTCATTTTATTAGAAGCGATCGCCTCTCAAGATTTATGGATTTGGCATGCGTTCCCGGGATGAATAATGACGTAAATGTTTTTCGTGCATCGCCTCTTTTCAATGATCTCAAAATGGGGAGAGCACCGGATGTGGAGTTCTTTGCTAAAAGCGTGCCTTATAAACGGGGATATTATCTTGCTGATGGGATATATCCGGAATACTATGTTATTGTGAAGTCCATTAAACATTCAGGGACGCATGATCACAAGCGTCAATTGTATAAGAGGATGCACAAAGTAACAAGGAAAGATGTGGAACGTGCTTTTGGTGTACTAAAGAAGAAGTTCCTAATGATTAAACATTCGGTTAAGGGATTTAACAAAGAGCTTCTTGGACATATTATGTACACATGCATCATATTACATAATATGATAATTCAAGACGAAGGACGGACGATATCTCCCGAAGTCTTTCCAGCGGAGCAACTTATGATCCCTTAAGAACGCATGAGGAATCATTGGAAATTACTAGGGAGATATGCAACAAAACAACTCATCTTAACCTCAAAGCCGATTTGGTGGAAGACATTTGGCAGCATCATAATCCAAACTAGTTTAGCCGTTTTATCGTAATGTTTTTAATGTTATTTGAATTCTATTGTAATGTTTTTATTTTATTTGAATTAATATGTAACGTTTTAATTATGAATGAAATTTTAGTTTGTGTTAAAAATGTTTTTTTTTTTTTTTTTTTAAATTGAACTTGGTCGCCCTTACTGGGGCATCGAATCGCCTGCAAGTCGCTGGAGAGAGAAAGCTGACGTGGTAGGGAAAAAGATGGGGATTGGGTCGCTTTACTATGGGTAGCCTGACATAATCATCTAATCCATCCGTTTCAATATAATTGTCTATATTTCCATTTTTGGATGTCTCAAAAAGATTGTTCCTTTTCCATTTTTAGTAAAAAACTAAAGAATATATTAAAGGAATATTTTTTATGGTGGTTGAGATTTATAAGGGTTTCATTTTTATTAAACTTAGTGATTTCTCACTCATGACAATAATTTTGAGACGGGGAGAGTAATAGTAATCGCCCCTAGTCTTCGGCCTTTTTACTACAAATTTCCTATTAATATAGATCATTTGTGCCTTCTTGGAATAAAAATATGGCGACATTGAAACTCATATAGCTTAAACTAAATGCTGAGAATAGTTCAAGGACGCTTTATTTAAGTACTTTTTCTTAATTAATTAAAGAATAAGAATCTAAGATCAAATTCTCTTGTCCACCACAACTTCTCGTCTATATACACACCAATCTTTGTTCCTCCAACATAGATCCTCTCTCTCTCTCAAACAATTACACGCAAGTGAGAAAAGAATTTGAAATAAACTATTACGTACGCGATAATCGTTTAAAAAAATGGCCATCAATGGCACTGCTGTTCGAGTTGATGAACCAACACTAGTACCCTTGTTGGATCATACATCTTCAAACGTCGACTTGGCATCAAAATCTAAACACCAAGAACTTGAAATTTCATTTCAGAGGCGATTTTTAATCGAATCCAAGAAACTATGGTACATAGTCGGTCCTGCCATCTTCAGTCGCATAGCTTCTTATTCTATGTTTGTTATCACCCAAGCTTTTGCTGGCCATCTTGGCGATCTTGAACTTGCTTCGATTTCCATTGCTACCAGTGTTATCGTTGGCTTCGACTTTGGACTCTTGGTACGTATACTTTTCGATCTTCTCTTGTACGAATTTTAAGTTTGTGGATGTTCATGAAGGTTTATTACATCATAATATATATATATATATATATATATATATATATATATATATATATATATATATATATATATATATATATATATATATATATATATATAATACTTCCATTTTTTAGTAAGTGCATGATATAAAACAGTGAAACGTATCATTTTGATGCAATATCAGATGTATACTACTAACAAATTATAAGCACGTACGTTACTTTAAATAGTAAAAATAAATACTTAGTTAACTATAACAAGTAGATAAATTCTACACATATGTTTACTATGCTTAGTTTCGTGATATAGTTTACACTTATAAATCATTGATGGATGATCGATGCAGTTGGGAATGGCGAGTGCTTTAGAGACTTTATGTGGACAAGCATACGGAGCAAAAAACTATCGCATGTTGGGAGTATATCTGCAACGATCATGGATCGTGCTTTTCGTATGTTGTATACTGCTTTTACCACTATACATCTTTGCTTCACCTGTCCTAAAATTGCTAGGACAGCCAGCAGACATAGCCGAGCTCTCTGGCAAAGTGTCAATGAGTTTAATACCACTTCATTTCAGCCTATGTTTTCAGTTCCCATTACAAAGGTTTCTTCAAAGCCAACTTAAAACATTAGTGATTGCTTGGGTGTCGTTTGGGGCGTTAGTGGCTCATTCGATAATGAGCTGGTTGGTTGTGTCGAGGTTTCAGTTGGGACTAGTCGGGACTGTTGTAACATTGAATATTTCGTGGTGGTTAATTGTTATTGGGCTGTTTATTTATACGATTTTTGGTGGTTGTCCCGAAACTTGGAGTGGGTTTTCGATGGAAGCATTTTCAGGCTTGTGGTCGTTTGTTAAACTCTCGGCTGCTTCGGGCGTCATGTTGTGGTAATATTTCTCGAGCCTTACAAAATGCACATAAAAGAAAAACTAAAGTGACATTTTTAAAAAGATAAATATATTATTGTAAAACTAATACGAGTAGTCGTTAATATTTCCCTTTTATATACATTCATCATGGGTGTAACAAACTTTCTTACAATCATTACTTATCTTTTTCTCCTTTATATTCTGTTTTATATTCAAAAATCGAAATAATAAAAAGAACCAAAAAGTATATTTTCGTTGTTTAGAAAATTGGTTACATATATTTAAAAGGCGTCTCTGTTATGACACTACAAATACATAATGTCATTTATCTTTGGTGCTGAAGTAATTTATTTTATTTTATTTTCTATGTACAAATACAAATACATAGCTTAATCATCATTCGTAACATTTATGTGGCAATTAACCATCAAATTTACTAAAAATGCATGCAATTTTCTTTTCATAGATCGCAGAAAATGAACCTTTGGTTCACATTTTGCCAACGAAAAATGTTTTTTACGACTAAATTGCAGATAGTGTAAATCGAAATCCTTTCCATCACAATTATTGTTTTGGTGTAGAATATACAATACCCACTACTTATTTCTAATTTTTCTTATGTATATTGTATCATTATCGTACACTTGCCTTATACGGCTAATAGTTTTTTGGACTTAAAAAATGCAGTTTGGAGAATTGGTACTACAGGATATTGATAGTGATGACAGGAAACTTGGAGAACGCAAAAATTGCAGTCGATGCTCTGTCTATATGGTATCCACAGGCCACAGCCCACTCCCAAAATTTCTTTATGTTTCATAATTTATCTTTAAGAATATGCTAAACATATCTTCTGCCACAATTTTATTTTTTCGGAATAAAAAGACAAAAACAACAATACAAAATTTTATTTTGCCTTTTTGAACAAGTGTTTTACTAAACTGTCTCTCTTCTTTGTCCACATATATTTCAATTATTGTGTACTTTGTTATCCATTGCGTCATGCTTATGGACTAATGATATGGCTTTAACTTTGAAATCATTGGACCAATTCATGCAACATTCTGTAATTCATAAAATTATACAATTATTGACTTTGTTTCAATAATCTGAACATGGTAAATGTAAAATGTTGTGGTAAGGATTCTAAAAAATATGTTTAGGGAAACACTATAGTTTGACATTTAAACTCATTCTGATAAATAATCGTTCGTTTTATTGTGTAGCATGTCTATCAATGGCTTCGAACTCATGATCCCTCTTGGATTCTTGGCTGGAACCGGGTATATATATATCAAACTTTTTTTTTTTTTAATGAGTATAGTACGTTGTAAATGTAAATGATCAAGGCGTGAAATATAACTTACATTTACGTGTGATCATGTCAATCAGAGTTAGGGTTGCAAACGAGCTAGGAGCTGGAAATGGCAAAGGTGCTAGATTCGCGACCATAGTTTCAGTTGCAACATCTTCGATGATAGGCCTTGTCTTTTGGCTCTTGATCTTGCTTCTTCACAACGAGCTAGCATTAATATTCACTAATAGTGAAGAAGTCTTGGCAGCCGTAAGCAAACTTGCGCTTCTTTTGGCCTTCACCATTCTCTTGAATAGTGTTCAACCCGTTCTTTCAGGTAAACCCACCATTCTTAAATCATCAAATTTATTTTCCATGTTTCGATATCATTACTAATATGTAAATTAATGTTTAGGTGTTGCTATCGGGTCCGGATGGCAATCCTACGTAGCTTACGTCAACTTAGGGTGCTACTATTTGATAGGAGTCCCCATGGGACTTATCATGGGATGGGTTTTCCACTTCGGCGTCATGGTACTAATAGTTCTTACCTTTTCTATTATCATTAGCGCTAACAGATTTTATTTTTCCTTTTCGTTGACATTTGTATTATGCTTAAAACTATTAGGGTATTTGGGCTGGGATGATCTTTGGAGGAACCGCAATCCAAACGGTGGTGTTGGCTATCATCACAAGTCGTTGTGATTGGGAAAAGGAGGTAATTAGCTAATTCGCCGAAGCCTTTATCTATAAGTTTGTTTGTTTGTTTGTTTGTTTTTTTTTTTTTTTTTTTTTTTTTTTTTTTTTTTTTTTTTTTCTGCTAAATAAACCACTCTAGAACGATCTAACCATATACATTTGGTAAATATTTGGCAGGCACAAAGAGCAAGTACTCATGTAAAGAAATGGGCAGTTGTGCATTGAAGATGAGTAGATGACAAGTTCCTATCTCGATTGGTTTACCACAAAGTTGGTACCAATGGATTCAATTCTTTCTGGTCCTTGATTCCCCACTTCTGTCTCCTTTTCTTCATTATAAATTTTTGATTTTCGTATTTAATTATTCAGATGTAAACATGGCAAGATGGGAAATTTTGCAATGAAAGGCTATTAGGCTATTTTGTTTTCGTGCATTGTTGTGTTATGAAAATTTGTAAATTAAGTGAATAAACGAGAATTACTTAGCAAACTAGCACATAACTCTTTTTTAGAATGACAACTTTTATACTCTTATACCACCTATCTCACACATAATATCTTTACAATGTCTCTAACAAAACTTGAACCAACAACCTTTAAGTTAATAAGCCACTCACATACCACGATAGCTACACCAAATACTTAACTAAACTTAGCACAAAACCAAGAAGGCTACAACTGAAGGAATATCTATAGTTAAACCACTGAACACCAAGAAAATCAGAAACCATGTCTTAAAATTTCAACTAAAAAATAGGAGTAGACATTAGTATAATAAAAAGTTATACATCTAACTATCTTATAACGGAGAAATGCCTACTATTAATAGAAATACTTAAAATTAAGCAATATAACTTCTAAAGCTATAAGTACAACAACCAATGCTACTTATATAAATTCCTCTTATATTTAATTCTAACATACAATTAATACTAGCATTAAATACAATAAATAAATCATTATGTATATTAAATACAATTAATTAATTTGTCAATAAATACAATTAATGTACTTATTAAAACACTTCTTACATAAGAAATACAAATTATCAAACATATTGTACAACCAACTTAAACACAATTCCTGCATTAAATGTCACTAATACAAATAATAAAGCATATTATACAAATATTCAAGCTCGAACGGGCAATGGGCCAAATGGGCTCTAGCCCGAACGGGCACGTACGGGTCAAACGGGCTCGAGCGCGAACGGACACGAGTTAACGAAATTTTTGATATCCGTAAATTTATTGTAAAAAAGAAGATAATAAACTAAAATATGTTCACATATTGTACAAACCAAGCAAACTATTAAACAAAAATAAAATAAAATAATTAAATAATAAATAACATAATACAAACTAAGCAAAATTTTATCAAACTTTTACCATAAAAAACTAATCAGTAAAGCTATTGACAAAAAACGTACAAATAAAATAAATTATTAGCCGAAAAAATTAAATTACAGGGCGCGTGTACCTGCTAGTAAGATATGAGATGTTAACATACATATGTACTGAATTCTAAATAAAGTGGGCTCGAGCCCGTTCTCGATCTTTGGGCTTTGATTTGTAGTATATCTTTTAAATTTAATAGTTATAATACCCGTGCACGCACGAGGTTATGACAAAAAAATTTGTTATATAAATATTGATTATTGCTAGTCTATGTAAATATATACATTAATTTGTTTTAATTTTATGTGGTAGATAATTACTTAAATAAATGTTTTAAATGATGAATGTTAAATATTTTTTTGTAAGATAGTTTGATCTAACATTTCATGTCGTTTTTCATGTTTGTGTTATTTTTTTTTTAAAGTAAAGCGTTGGCGAAAGGACCAACGATGCAGCAATGGTGCATCCTCAGGTGCAGTTTGGCGACGTCATAGGGCAAAAAACCCTATGGCGTGTGTTACGCCAATGCATCAGGTACTCAAAGAGTTCTTAGGGGGATCTTTGAGAGTTTTTTCGCAAAATAAAATTCAATGTAAGAATATTTGTTAACCAAATCTCGTCGGCTTTGACCTATAGCCCATACTAAAGAAATTGTTTAAACCAAATATATTCTACGTAATAGGCAATTCAAACAACCTATATATTTTTCCGGGGATGAGTAAATTGTAATTTGCTTTTTAGAATCTTTTGAATCACTGGGAAGCTTAAATCTTCTCAGCATTTTTGTCTATATAAGGCCCTTGCATCCATAATAAAAGTTGCATGAATCTTTTTTTCATGTCAACACATTATACAACAAAGGTTAAGCAATGACTTGCACAAATACTAAGTGCGACTATACATAAATCAAATTTATTATAAAATTTTAGTTTGCTATATGAACATACAAGAATTTACCCGTGAAATGTGATATAAGTACAACTAATAAATATGCATGAGTTTTTCATTATGTATTAATATCTATTACTCCCTCCGTCCCAAAATTATTGTTCTCCGACAAAAAACACATAGTTTAAGAAAAATACATTTATTACAGCTTTCTCTTTCTTACTTTTTGACAGAATGACAATTTTGCCATTAGGTAATTAATTAAAATCTTCTTTAAGGTATGTAATATTAATTTTAAACAAGGGTAATATAGTAAACTTGGTTAAACTTCCATGTCTATTTTTAGTAGTGGACAATTAAATTGGGGCATCTCAAAAAGGAAACGTGGACAATAAAATTGGGACGGAGGGAGTAATATTTTGTAAAAAAATTTATTTGATGAAAGATTTAACTTTGCTAACTAACATAGATGTTGAGGTTGGGGTTGATGTTGTTGTTTAACTTTAACTATTGATATCATGTCGTACAAAATGTGCGAGTTTAGTAGCACCTAATGAGCGTTGATGAAGTTAAAATACACTCCGTATATAAACTTTAAATAAAATTACATGAGTCATTGTTATAAATACAATCACGTATACTTGATATCATGATGTACAAAATGTGCGAGTTTAGTAGCATATAATGAGCGATGATAAAGTTAAAGTATACCCCGTAAAGTTTTTAACAATGTTTTTTCGGATATTCGTATATAAACTTTTATTTAGCTGACAAAGATGTTGAGGTTGAGGTTGATGTAATTGTTTAACTTTAACTACTGGTATCATGCTGTACAAAATATGCTAGTTTTGTAGCACACAATGAGCGTTGATAAAGTTAAAATATACTCTGTAAAGTTTTTAAAAAATATTTTTCAGGATATCTGTATATAAACGTTAAATAATACTTATATGAGTCATTATTATAAGTACAATCACGTATATTTGATATCATGTTGTGCAAAAATGTGCGAGTTTAGTAGCATATAATAAGTGTTGATGAAGTTAAAATATACCCCGTAAAGTTTTTTAAAAATGTTTTTCCGGATATCTTTATATAAACTTTAAATAATAGTTAAATGAGTCGTTGTTATAAGTACAATCGCTTATATTTGTTTTTATATCACAGTAATTTATGCTTAACATTTAATATTTATATTACCGTTAATAATAATTTAGCCGTTTTTAATATTCAAACCCTTGTACGCATAGATTAAACTTTTAAATAAGATACCATTAGTCCTTATTTAACATATATAATAAAAAAGTATTTTAATAGATGAAAGTTTAAAACTAATATTTATTTTAAACATATTTAACATATATTACAACTAATTAGTATATTTACAAAATTTTGTAATTTAAATAGATGAAAGTCTAAAGCTAATATTGATACATGTAATTATAAACAAAGTTTATATTATAAAGTGCATGTGGTATAAAGTGTAAGGGGTTATTTGTTTATTATCTAAAGTTATTAAAAAACATGGAGACTTATAATTTTACACTTAACTCTATATACTATATTTAAAATTCAAACATTGAAGTTTTATTAATTACCTGCTTTTTTTTAAGTTTTTGTTTTCATAAATTTGACACCTATATTTTTATGTGTTTTTTTCCCAATAAAATTATTCACCAAATTTATTATAGTTTGACCAAAATTAACTCAATTTTGTCTTTTTATTGGCCAATCATATTGTTTGATTTCGCCTATGTGTCAAAATCAAGCTCCTATCGGTCTAATTTTTTTTTCCAATAAGATTGTTTTGTAAAAAAAACTCCGAAATGATGTAATTCTTTTATTATATAAAAGATTTGGTTTAGTTTGAGAACTTTAATGCAAGCAATATAAGGGTGTTGTTCCGATTTGGTTTATTCGGTTTAGTTAGTTTGGTATTTGTTTTATTTTTATTTTTTTTTGGTAAAATCGAAAGCCAAACCGAATTCAGATTGGATTAAACCAAACCGAAATTTTAAATGAAATTTTTGAGTTTTTGAGTTTTTGACTTTTTTCAAATGAAATTTCACACCACCACTTTTTCTTATTTTCCACCCCAGTCAAAAAGCATCAAACACACTTTCAATTTGTCACTGCCCTTCCCCTCTCAATCACAGCACCATTAATTAGTAAGTCATCTTCTTGATTTTTAGTTGAAACATAGGGTTAGGCATGTATGGGTTAATTTGAGGCTTACTGTATATTTGTGTATGTATTAATTTTAGGCTTAATTGAAACTTAGGGTCAAATTTAGCCCTAATTGCAGAGAAGTAATTAATGGTTATTGATTTTATAATTTGTTGGTTGTTGATGTTACTTATGGATGATGTTAACAAGTTTGCTTAATTTTAGTGTTTGCTGGTCGATTTATTCTCTGCAGTTCTTGAATAAATGGTTGCTTTGGTCACTTAATAAATGGTTAGTTTGTTCACTTAAATTTCCATGGCACATTAAATTTGACAAGTAGCTATGTTTGTTTCAGTCTTATACTGACATATATAGACTGACATATATTAAGCTTATAGATATTTTGATGCTATACTAATTACGTGTTTTAGTGCTATACCAAATACGTTGAAGGAGATTATATTGAGGCAAAGTTGCAGGTAGTATGAGAAAACAAAGCTGGAGATGGGGGACATATTTTAGGCATTGCTAAAGCGCTGGTAGTGGAGTAATTATAGCTGTATTTTGGATTGGCGTGATCTTTTAAGATGATACATCAATGTTTCACAGGTTGTGCTTAGCACGAGGTTGACCATTCTTCTTTGCTCATTCGTACTCCAGTAATTATCTATATATGCTACTGATTAGTCCTAATATATGTTGGATCTAGACTTCTGTTTCAACACATTTCGCTGCAAGTAAAAGAAAGGTACTCTCATTTGCTTATGACTTTTTGAATTGTCATCAATTCATATCGCCAAGACTTATATTTTTCAGGTTTATGTTGTTTTACTCTATTATCTTGCCCCAAATTATGATATTGTAATGTTTTGGACACATCTTTCTTTCTAATGAAGTTCAGATTATCAGGGTCAAACATGAACATTTTGTGCAAGAATCTCAATGGAGAGTGGTTTTAGAACTGGATTATTTAGGTCTCATTATCTGATTAATGTGAAAAAAATGTCCCTTTTAATAAGTATTTATTTTGTTGTGCTACATTTAACCCATGGTTTTTCTTACAAATACCCACCTTATTAAAATTACTTTACATCCGTTATGTTTTTAGTAAAGGGCTAAGGAGTTTCAAAGGATTGCAGTCTCAAACACAAGGCTAAGAAGCATGAGAAGTTGTTTAAGACGAGTACAATGCACACACCTTGGTAAGCTCTTTTAAGAATTATTTTACTATTCTGTTATGTGATCTCTGAAGCTAAGAAGTTCCTATTATAAAGTGTACTCCAATAAATGCCATTAATGATTCAGTTTTATAAGTACCAAGATGTTTTGGTAAGACAAATAGCAAACTAATTCTAAAATGCTTAGGCATCTCACGAGAACTGAAAATTAGATTTATAAGATTAAAACTTTATTAGGAAAGTAACAGTTAGCTTAACGCAACTTGAACCTTATAGTTATTGGCGTTACTTTTAGCTGAATTGCTAGATCTTGTAAACTGATTAATTAATAATTTTATTTTCTTAGTACCAAAAAACTTTATTACTGTATATCTAAAGCATATGTCCAGTGGAAAAGCAACGTCATTAGTACCTAAATTGTGAGTTGTGACTTTGTTGGTGTACGGAAAATCATGTGGAAAAAGTAGCAGTGGCTACTCTAAGGTTCAAATGTCAATGAAAGCTTGCTCAAAGTTTAACTAGTATCTCTATTGTTTTTGTTAGGTGCTGTGGGAAAATAGTGTACATGCTCGAACACGGATGCATACTAATATCAAACAACATTGGTTAAATGGCCATCTCCTAATCAAGCAACCTGTAATAGTTGATGTGGTGTTTTTACCAATTACGAGTACCATTATGGTTTGGAGCTTTTACTAGGATGAGTAAGTCAATAGTGTGTTTTTCACTTACATTTCATTCAAGCTGTAAACAAGTTAGTTTGTAGTATTTTCATATGTATCAAAAGCAAGTTAGTTGTAAACTTGTAATCTCGCAAATTCTTCATTTGAATCAATACAATGTTCATTTCACCAAATATATTTAACTGCTAGAATTGTTATTAAAAGTTTTTTTATTTATTTTTATTATTATTATTTTTTTTGCTTTTTTTTATTCACATAGAGCCATGTTTTTTGATTGAAAACCGGGCTCTATAATATGGAATAGAGCCCGTTTTCTAAACCGGGCTCTATTTGCTTTTCAAATAGAGTCCCTCCCCCTTTGAGCCCTCATGCAAAACCGGGCTCTTTGCACCTTTTCAACCGGGCTCTATGCCTTTTTTGTAGTAGTGTTTATTTAATTATATATATTTTTTGCAAAGAAAAAAAAAATTCAAGCTTAAATAATGTTATATTTATACTATTAAACAATGTTATATATTTATACTATATATAAAAATTCAGTTTTTGATTAGTTTCGGTTTTCATTTTGCCAAAATCATAACATAAACATAAACCCAATATTTAATTTGATTCGGTTCGGTTTTGATAAATTCGATTCAGTTACAAATTCGGTTCGGTTCGAGTTTTGTGGGTCAAACCATAATTCTGCACACCCCTAAACCAATGCATATCATGTTATAATTTTCTGTTTCTATTTCTCAATACCACTGTTTCGGAATGATGGTTTTGCTCTAGTTTTGATTCAGTGTGGTTTGATCTAAGATGGCAATCATCAACCTATTTGATTTGTTATTGGTAAATATGGATGAACTAAGTGAGTGAATCACAAATTTGGATATCATATTTAGATGATGAGTTCTCGTCCGCAAATTACCCGGTTGTGAAGTAAGAGTGAAGTTATTTAAAAAATCAAACATTCCTCACATACTAAGGGGCTTATCCTCACTATGAATCTAAAAAAAAAATCAAATAATTGAGATTAAAAGCATTTAAATGGTCGTCGTAACGGTGTATTTTTTTCCGCTTAACAATTAACGGTTTGAAAGATATTAATGTTTGAAAAAAAAAGGGTGAAAGTGGGTTTTTTTTAATTGTTGGAATTAATCTCATCCATGAGATCAAATAAAGATGAATGAAAGATAGATGGTGGAGATTAGTCCCTTAGTATGTAAAAAAAGTTTAGTCCTCAAATGATCTTATATCGTGAAGTAATATATAAAGTTTTCAAAGTTTGTTTTTATAGTTTACACGCAATCGCATCTTTCATCCTTCCCGTAAAATAAGTACATTGGTCCTCCCTAATGTCTATTTTTGCAAGTTTCGTCCTGTCGACTAATGACCGTTAGTAAGCTCTCGTTAAATGCCATCACGTGAGACTATTTGGTTCATTTTGCACTCCATCTTTAACCTCAAACTTTGTTACTGAGTTTTGATTTTTCTTTAAACGTAAATGGTCACAACCCTTGCGAATCCATCATTCAGATTATCACTGCTTTTTGTAGTATTGATAATTGTTACATAGGTTGATTCACTGAATCTTATGAGGTAATTAATCAATAATCCAAAACATGATTGTTTAAAAAGATGGTGGGGGCGAAATTCCTTCAAGATCAAAAAGAACTCGCCATAAAGTTACAAGGGCAAAAGGCAAAAGAATGTAAATAACTTATTCACTTTTTGCTTTGTTTGTGTAGTAATCTTTATTTGTTCTTATTATATACGTCATATTTTTGAATTACGTCTATTGTGAGTTTCGTAACCATCCCTTTTATTTATGTGTAAAGTATATCAAATGTATATATTATTGATTGTGTTTTATAATTACATGAGAATGATAGCATATGTATTTATAATAAATACATAACTTAGTGAAAAAGTTATCATAACCCTAAACCTAATAGACTTTTATTAACCTAGCCCTCTAAAATTATCACCACTCTTATTAATGGGAGAATGGCAAGATGGTTACAAAATAAATACAATAGAAGAAATTTAGAAATATGATGTATATAATAAGAAAAAATAAAAATACTGCACAACAAATGAAAAAAGTACAAGTTAATTATATTTTCATGCCATTTACCCAAGTAACAAATAGTATAACTTAATTTCAACCATTTGGCTAAACTCCATAAACAACAGTTTTAAGAATATGATTCCAATACCATCGCTAATAATAGATCGAGGCATTCCTTAAGAAACACCCAGTCTCGTTTCAGATAAGTTTGCTAAGACAACATTCCATGACCTTTTTGCTAGTCCCTCACGCTAGCATTTTGATGTCCTTATCAGGTCCCTTTGATATATTGTCGAGACAATCATTATAACAAAAAAATATCTTGTAGGGCAGTCATACGACTTACAAAAAGGTGGATTAGATTAATCAAACAAAAAACGTTGAAAAAGCTTCATAAAAAATTCAACCGTTCATATCACTTTTACTCTTACTCGTCATTCATTCCCTGATTAAGCTAATTTGATGATAATTTCAACTGAGAAGTATTCTTGAAATTAACTTGCAATAGAAGCCGTCTTGCAGGAACAAATATATTACATGAACAAGTCTTAATAAGAACATAACACAAAACTTTATACAAGTTTATCAACATTAGTCATTTCACTTGTAAATTTATCACCTAGCTAATTGAATTGAATAAAAATATCATGATAGCAACCTTATTTTTATCCATATATCTACAAATCCTTCAACTACTCGAATGACCATTATGACACTTGAAACACTATATATTACCTGGTGGACCATTTTCAATATTAGCCACGTCACTAAAACAAACATAACATTAAACAACACAAACGATCAAACATTAGACCAGTTCAAATTCAATCTACCGGACGAAAATTTCATCGAATCACTCGTTCTCACAGCTCGGTCATCAAACCTAGCTGACTCACTCCCACCCGGCCTCTTTCCGAGCTTTTGCAAATTCACCATTCCAATTTTATTATTTAACTCTTCAATCAATTCCCAGAGGGTCTCAACCGATGTTTTCCGTATCGAAAATAAATGTAACAATTTCTCTTTGCAACTTAATAACCTGTCCAAACTAGAAACCAACTCGACCGAGTCATTAAAACTTAGTAAACTCACCCGTTCTTTGAACTCACTAAGTCGGAGCAAGATCTCATTCACTGTGGATAAGTAATCATTCATTAGCATATCCGTGATAACATGAAGCAACCGGTCTCGTTCCACTAGTAAGTTATCGGGTGCTTTACATATTTCTTCAATCAGACAAACCAATGATTCAAAATCTCGGATCAAATCAGGATTCATGTACGACGAGATCGAATCCTCACTACAACAAACATTAAAATTGTACATGATTATTTTCTCAAAGCTTCAAGAACCAAGATAACTTCTGAAACATTGTTACACTTACAAAATATAAACACAGTCAGATTATATTTAACTTTCAAGTATATAACAAGCTAAGTAAAAAAAATCTAATTTGTGACAAATATTATTATTTCTATATTTAGTTTATTTAAAATAAACAGATGCGGTTTTTCGGTTCAGATTATCCAGTAAGAGCCCTTTTTACTCAGAACAGGGGTATTTCATGACCGTTTCTGGACACTTTCAATGACTAAAATATTCACTTAGTGAGGTTCAAACCTGATACCTCAGACACCAAGTCACCTCATTGGTTTTCTAATTTATTTACAATAAATAAATAAATAACTACGATTTTATGTTTGTGTAAAAAGGTAAATAAAAGAAAAACTTACAATTGGCTAGGCGAGGAACATATAACAAACCCTAAATTTTTCGATGTGAAGATGACCGTTTCGAGGTACCTAGCATACCACCGAACCCAAGCAGACAACACCCACGTTGTAGCCGACGAGCCATCACGAAAACCCGACAAATTAAGATTGTTACGACCTCCACCAGCTGGAAAAGCAGACAACTGATCCTTAAGAATAAACGGGCCACGTTTAATAATATGATGGATCGTAAACAAACACTTTAGGGCAACACATGAGTCTGTTGTACGATGTAGACGGTTCATTAAGGAGTGTATAAGAATGGATGCGGTGGCGCGTGAGCTATCACCGAGGGATAGTAAGGTTGCGAGATGGTGATCATTGGGTGGTGATGATGGTGCGTGTGAGGTGGTGCGGAGAACGGCCAGATGGAGGGATAAAGTGTTTGGTTTGGATATAAGAGCTAGTTTTGATAATGAAACTTTGTCTTTAACGATGCCAATGAAATCTTTCATCTCGATCTGTTGTCGGTTATCAACGTTTTGCAAGAATTATGAATCGATCTTTGACTAACTTTATAAAAATTTGAGGTTTTAGGGAGAGATGATGTTTGATCGTTTGGTGTTTGTATATGGAAGTTAAGGTTTCTATTAATAAAAGGGACGCTTATTTTATTAACAACTTTTATGTTATTTGCCACTAACGTTGAATAATGGAATAGGCATTATTTTAATGACAAGATTAGTGGCACTGTTAGGAATGTATTTTTCATTTATTTACAGTATCTTCTTGTCAAGTTTAAGTATTTATATTTTGTGCGTTTCATGATAGTAATATATGTAGATTTAAGTTAATGAAATGGCATTTTTAGCCAATACGTTTGATGTATGAATTAACTGCAGTTTTTATGATATGAAATATATTTACAAATAAAATAAGGCAAAATGATAATTATTGAATTTATTTGTTGCAATAGAACAGGTTTAAAAAAAATAAAAAAAACTAAAATACAAATGTAAACACGACATGGAGTATATAACATTGCAGGGTCCTATTTTTGTCAGCGGTACAAATCAACTTTTAAACATGATAAATTTTTATTGCTTTCATTATTTATTGCTTTAGTTAGTTATCACATAAAAGCCATATATAGTTACAGTCATCGTACGTTAGTCATTCCTTGGATCCATAAATAATATATAATCAAATTCATAAAACGGTTAATGAAATTGACTAGTACTCTTAAGGCTCGACGAGGTCACTAAAATCTTACTCCTTGTGCTTTCATACGTGATCGATCTCTTATTCCTTGTACCTTGTATCATGGTTTATTACTTTAATTTATACTATTGTTTATTATTTTTGTAGCCAGATTTATTATTTAAATAGCTTGCAGATAGACAATCAACGATGGTGGTCTAGTGAATGCATACAATAAATTAAATGAAGTTGGTTGCGAGGGTTTATCATTGACCTTGGTTTATAATTAATCATAGATAGTGGGCTTAAGATATACATCAAAATCAATGATTTTGGAAATTAGAAGAAGTCAAACGCGTGGTTTTAGGTATTCCACTTGCATTATGCTTTCAACCTATGATTAGGACTAATATATACCAAGTACGTACTTAGATATATTTGTGTTAGGGTGTAGATGTCAATTTAAAATTTCAACGAAGTCATATACACATTGTAAAAAAAAAAAAAAAAAAAAAAAAGGTTAATATAAAACGTTTCAAATGAATTCAGTACGTAAAACTTGGTAATAACTTATAGCAATTCTTTTGAATTCGCCTAGAAATTAAAACTTATCAATATACGGATTTATGTTTGGTAGAAATAATACTTAGAAATTCATCGTATCTCAACTACGTGTGTTCCTCGTAATTTATCAAGTCATTTATATATATTAAACACCAAGAAATTCTATTTAATACAAGGTTAACCCATTTTTGCGAGCTAGTTTATATATATAATTCGAATAGCTCACTTATGTATCGACACTAAAACTTGAACACCAAAACAAATCGAATGCTAAATAACTAATCGGGCCAAAAGACCAAAATAATCAAACCGGGCCATATATATATAGGGGAAAATTCTTTCAAAACGTACCATACTTGTAAAAAAAATCACTTTTGAGTAACGTACTTTTAATTTTTGTTATTGTGGTGTTAAACTTTCATTTTTGGCCTCTTTTACGTACATTGGGATGTTTTTATGACATTTTTGCCCTCGGATTTCAAAAAATTTGAGGGGCAAAAACGTCCCAAAGTGCGTAAAAGAGGCTAAAAATGAAAGTTTAGTAACCCAATAAGGGAAAAAAAAGTCCGATACTCAAAAGTGATTTTTTTGACAAGTATGGTACGTTTTAAAAGAATTTTCTATATATATATATATATATATATATATATATATATATATATATATATATATATATATATTCGTTTGAGCCGAGTACACCCACAAGCCAATTCCACATATTCTCTCCTTTTTCTTGGGCCGAACAACACCATCACCTAACCCATTAATACTTTTCATTTTCTTTTCTTCTTTTCGTTTGGGCCGAGAATCCCAAAGCCCAAAAAAAAAAAAAAAAAAAAAAAAAAAAACAATTTACATCTTTTTCTTAAACATACTTATACATATTACAAATTTTCTTTCTCTTTTGCTTCAAGTCGACTCGACACATATATACATATAAACAAATTTGAGGAGCAAAAACGTCCCAAAGTGCGTAAAAGAGGCCAAAAATGAAAGTCTAGTAACCTAATAAGGAAAAAAAAAGTCCGATACTCAAAAGTGATTTTTTTGACAAGTATGGTACGTTTTAAAAGAATTTTTCATATATATATATATATATATATATATATATATATATATATATATATATATATATATATATATATATATATATATATATACGTTTGAGCCGAGTACACCCACAAGCCCATTCCACATATTCTTTATCTCCTTTTTCTTGGGCCGAACAACACCATCACCTAACCCATTAATACTTTTCATTTTCTTTTCTTCTTTTCGTTTGGGCAGAGAATCCCAAAGCCCCCCAAAAAAAAAAAAAAAAATAATAATAATAATAATAATTTACATCTTTTTCTTTAACATACTTATACATATTACAAATTTTCTTTCTCTTTTGCTTCAAGTCGACTCGACACCACCTTTTCCCCTTTTTCGTTCTTGCATGTAAGACCAACCAAGACACCATGCCCCCCCCCCCCCCCCCCCCCTCCCCAACTCTAACCTAAAGCACTAAACAAATATAAACACCATGCCACCCTTTTTGAGTCATTGTTAACCAATGGTTAAAGTGTTTCATAAACCCTAACATGCCGCTCTTTCTCTCATTATCTTATTCAATTAAGTACATAGTCTCATGATACCACCCCTCATCCCATCTTTGTACAAAACTTAAACAATTCAAAACCATCATCATAGCCACCACCCTAACACCCCTACTCGACAAGACCAAGCAAAGCACCCTTGACTAACTTTTCTTGCTCGATTGAGACAACCCTCAACATCGTTTCACCTCATCTTGGAACCATGCAAAGCAAGAATAAACAATCCTAAAGCCCATACCTACTTCACCTATATAAGCCCTCCCCTCTCACTCTTTCACTCACTTAAGTTCACAACAAACATACTTCATCATTTTTCCTTTTTCCTTTGGGTTACTGTCGAAGCAAAAAGGGAAGAAGCAAGAGTTTTGTGTCACACTACAAGTTTCTAAGTTCCTTTTGGGTTTTCATTTTAATCGTTGGGTGTTATTCGAAGAAGGTTTAAGGCTAGCCCGTGTTCTTGCCATTTCGTTCGTACCACATTTTCTTTATGATTCATCACCACCAAATTTGGTGTCTTAAGTCCTCACACACTCTTTTCTTTCTATTCATAGTTTATTTACTTCGTCATACTCATCACATAAAATCAAACACATAATAACTCATTAAAAAACAAAAACTCAAAAATGTTAAAACACATACGGCACCTAAGGTTTGAGCGCATATCCTTTTATTTAGATGTACACTTGATATATTTTTAAGCACAACTCGATTATTTGTAAGTATATAACACAAGTCGACTTATCATGTAAATCTAATAAGCTAAAATACTCTATATTCGAACCTAAATCCACAGCTCAGTCGAATAATTTCATTTCTTCTTTTAAATCGAGTTGTCCCTTAAACGGGCTAAGTAGCCCAAAACTCTTTTCGTAAAACATTTTCGATGATAAAATCTTCATATCCATATTTCACAAAAGCTTATTTTTATAAGCTCTTATAAGCTATTAAAAAGAAACTTTTATAAAAGTAAAAACTAAACTTTTCGAAATCTTAAAATTGGACTAAATTTGCAAATGTTTTAACTTTCGGGTATAGAGTATCAAAACAGAAAAAATAAAGGATAAAACTGAAAATATAATTTTCATATAAAACTTAAGGGTATAAACTGTCAAAATAGAAAACTTGAGGCAAAAAGTATAAATTAAGGTGATGAGACGAAAAGTGTACCGCTTTTAAGGGGTCATTTAAGCCCGAATTCGTGATTATTTGATCAATTATTGCCCTAAATCGTTCCTTTTGTCATTTTAGGTACTTTTGAGGAGAAATCTGGAAAAGGAAGCGTTTTGGACGTTTTTGGAGCATAAAAGTGAAGAAAACGGTAAAGTCTCAAATTTCTTGCTGGGAACAGTACCTGACGACGTCAATCAGTAACACATGACGGCGTCAAGAGTGACAAAAGAGGTGGATGTGGAATTTATAACGTGACGACCCAGAACATTTTCTTTGTTAATGGCCTGACGGCGTCACCAAGGCTGTCAGGGTTCAAATACAAGTGACGGCCCATAGTTGATTTGCACATGAAGGCGTCAAGAATGGATCTAGGCAATACGAATTTCAACTTGGCGGCGAGTTGACGGTGTCAGAGGTCAACACATGACGCCGTCAGGATGCTATGTCTATATATATTTTTCCAATTTTTCATTGTAATGTATGGAACAAATTGTGGAATACTAAACACAAACCCTAGGTCGAATTTCCTGCATATAGAAGGGGTTTCAAACCCTTCTTTCTTCCATGTTTTAATAAAGATAAGTTCTCCAATAATCATTCAATATGTCTATGTATTGTTTGATTCTATCTCATGCTTTTCTTTCTTTTAACATGTTAGACTAGGTTTTTATTGTGTTTGCTTAGATGTAGTGAAACCTAGATGTTGATTATTCGTTGATTGTTTGTTTATAATTGTTACGGATGATTGTATTCGATGTTAGGCTTAAGAAAACTGGCAGACTTCCATTGGTAACTTGCTTGAACGTCTTAAGAAACATGATCGGAGGTGTACTACGATTTTTGGATGTATTTAATGCATAAGTGAATTCTAATGAAACCATGTTAGGAGCTTTTAATCGGCTCGACATAGGAGTGAAGTAGGATCTTATAGAGTTAGGTAATATTGTACACGGCCCTACGACTAGTATTAAGGAATATAACCCGTCATCCATGCAATTGTAACAAGCTAATCAACCGGTAAAAGATATCTAGGGAGTAATGAAATCTAAGTAAACACAACTTTTTTCATTATTGTTTCCACCACATTAGTAAATTAGTTTAATTTTCATTTCTTTTATTTTATTTTGATTGCATTTGTAGTTAATTGGGTTAGTTGGCTAGCAACTAATTCCGCCCACTCCTTCAAAACCCGAGATTTTACTTGCTTTCCATAAAATATAAAAATACAAAAAGAATCATCCCTGACCTCTAGACCTAGTTTAGTAGGCTTTCTAATCCTAGCAACACTATTCCTGAGTTGAACGATCAATCCCCCGGTACTTGTCACTATACTGTACTACAACGATCAGGTACACTGCCTGGTGGGGGTTGCAAGCTTCTCAAGATCCCTTGAGAGGTAAAACCTGTTGCGAGGGCGCAATCCCACGTATCAAGTTTTTGGCGCCGCAGCCCGGGGAATATTTATTGTCTAGGTTAGAATTTCTTTTTATTAGGTATACTTGCTAGATTCCTTTCTAGTAAGATTTTTATTTTATTTTTAGGTTTTCTTTAGTCTATCTCATTTCTTCGTTTCTTTGTTCGTAACTTTTACCATCCGACATCATGGAAGGTGGTAATATCTTTGAACCCATCAACCCACCACAAAAAAACCACCCACAAAACCTACCACTAGCAAACCAACCTCTTAGACCCCGAACTTAGGAGAGTATTCCCGTCCTAGCCACCAAGGCTATCGAAACACCACTGAGCTCACTCAAGGAGCCAATGTGTCCCACTTGCGATCTGACACCATCCGGTTGGTGCAAAGCTGATGTGCATTCCATAGACTTTGTTCCGAAGATCCTAATCAACATCTCAAGGATTTCCTAAAAATCGTAGATTCCATAGACCTTGATGTTGCAACTTGAGAGTCGACCCGATTACGTCTATTCCAATTCTCTCTACGTGACCAAGCTAGTCAATGGCTTGAACGTTTACCCGCGGGGTCCATCACCTCATGGGATGATCTCACTTCTCGTTTCCTTGCTCAATTTTTCCCACCGGGGAGAACTACCAAGCTTAGAAATGATATCTTGATGTTCTAACAAAGTCAAGGTGAAACTCTATATGAAGCATGGACTCGTTTCAAGGACTTACTCCAAAAAGTCCCTCATCATAGCATAGATCTTTGGCTCCAAGTCCAAATCTTCTATGACCATATCGATCTCTCCACAAGGCGAACCATTGACCAATCGGCCGGTGGCAATGATAAGGCGAAAATGTGCCACTTTTAAGGGGTCATTTAAGCCCGAATTTGAGATTATTTGATCAATTATTGCCCTAAATCGTTCCTTTTGTCATTTTAGGTACTTTTAGAGAGAAATCTGGAAAATGAAGCATTTTGGACATTTTTGGAGCATTTAAGTGAAGAAAACGGCAAAGTCTCAATTTTCCTTGCTGGGAATAGTACCTGACGGCGTCAAGACTCTCCACATGATGGTGTCAAGAGTTACAAAAGAGGTGGAAGTGGAAAATACACGTGACGATCCAGAGAGTTTTTAAGCATAGAACCTGGTGGCGTCACCAAGGCCGTCAGGGTCCAATTACTAGTGACGGCCCAGAGCATAACTACACATGACCGCGTCACAAATGGATCTAGGCAATACGAGTTTTATTATGGGTGCGAGTTGAAGGAGTCATAGGCTAACAAATGACGCCGTCACGATGTAATATCTATATATAGTTTTCCAAATTTCATTCATTAGCGTGCAACTTTGAGGGAATAAACCCTAGTCCGAATTTTATCAGCTTTTCAAGGGTTTCAACCCCTTGAATCTTTCATGTTCAATTAAAGATAAGTACTCTTTCAAATCATTCAATATGTCTATGTGTTGTTTGATTATATCTTACGCTTGTCTTCTATTTAACATGCTAGGCTAGATTTCTCTTGTGTTTGCTTAGATGTAGTGAAACCTAGATGTTAATTATGGGTTGATTGTTTGTTTATAGTTGTTACGGATGATTGTATTCGATGTTAGGCTTAAGAAAACTGGCAGACTTCCATTGGTAACTTGCTTGAACGTCTTAAGAAACATGATCGGAGGTGTACTACGATTTCTGGTTGTATTTAATGCGTAGGAGAATTCTAATGATCCCATGTTAGGAGCTTCTAACGGCTCGACATAGGAGTGAAGTAGGATCCTATAGAGTTAGGGAATATTGTACACGGCCCTACGACTAGTATTAAGGAATATGACCCGTCATCCATGCAATTGTAACAAGCTAATCAACCCGTAAAAGATATCTAGGGAGTAATGAAATCTAAGTAAACACAACTTTCCTCATTATTGTTTCCACCACATTAGTATAAATAGCTTTATTTTCATTTATGTTATTTTATTTTTTATTGCATTAGTAGTTAATTGGGGTAGTTGGCTAGCAACTAATTCCGCCCACTCCTTCAAAACCCGAGATTTTACTTGCTTTCATAAAAATATAAAAATACAAAAAGAATCATCCCTCACCTCTAGACCTAGTTTATTAGGCTTTCTAATCCTAGCGACACTATTCCTGAGTTGAACGATCAATCCCCCGGTACTTGTCACTATACTATACTACAACGATCAGGTACACTGCCTGGTGGGGGTTGTAAGCTTCTCGAGATCCATTGAGAGGTAAAACCTGTTGCGAGGGTGCGATCCCCACGTATCAAGTTTTTGGCGCCGCAGCCCGGGAAATATTATTGTTTAGGTTGAAATTTATTTTGATTAGGTCTAATCATTATATTCCTTTTTAGTGAGATTTATATTTTCATTTTATTAGCTTTCTTGTAGTCTATCTTTTTCTTTGTGCCCTTTGTTTGTAAAACCATTTTCACTTGTCACTATGGCGGACGAAATCCCATTTAGATCACTGCCAATAGAGGAACAATTATATTTCACTAATAGATTTGCTTCCTATCATTCCAATGAATTTTTGCGTGATCTTAGAAATATCCAAGAGGATTTGGGGGTAAAGTTAGATGGGTTTGATGAATTTTATGCATGTGTGATTTCTATTAGACGATCATTATCAGGATCAATTCCTTTTATTGAGACCCTTTGGATGAATTTTGAGGAAAGCTCCACAGCCATGGGCTATAAGTATAACGAATTGGTAGATTCGTATGAGCAAGAATACCTAGTTTCTAAGAGCATGAACTTAGAATCAAACCAAGATTATGAAATGGTTAGTGTTGAACTACCTAGTTGCATGAGCGGGATAGATTTCACCAAAACATACGACACACATGAGGTTAGAGTTGAGCCACCTAGTTGCATGTCATGGTTAGGCACTACCATAATACAAGATGAACACATAGGTGATATTGATATGATGGATGAGATAGTAGAAAACCCAAGCCCACTAAGTACCCCACAAGGCCTACCATCATTTGAGGCATACACACCGCCCATGACTTACCCGGAAGAAGTAGAAGAGACTATTGGAAACCCAATAGAGGTAGAACCCTTGGACCAAGCACCACTTGAGGATATAGGTTTGAATACTTGTAGTGATAACCTTACTCCTAGCTCTAGGGAATTTCCTAGTGTTGATGTACCGGAACCTAAATCTTTACACACCTTTCCATCCTTAGACATATTTCTAGGAGACAAAAGAGGAACCGATCCACCCATCAACCAATATTATCCGGGTAGTTTTAGGATGAAGGAAGCCATTCACTCACCGCCTTCACCTCACGTGGCATATTTCCACCCTAAGGGTGTGTATCACTACTTCCACCCGCACTTAATCCTAAGTGTAGGGAAAACCTCCCCTATTTCCGTTAAATAAGGGTAGAGTCAGGCTCGTGACTCGAACAAAAACAAGCGCTTATTGGGAGGCAACCCAAGCTTTATTTGTTTGTTTGTTTGTTTGTTTGATTTTATTTGTTTCCGAATGCGTGTTTTATTTTTATTGTTTGTGGATCATGGTTCAAAGTAAATTGTGAAAATGCTTTATTTTGTTTTTAATTTCGTCTTAATTACATATAAAGGTATTTTGCAAAAGCTAAGTGTAAGGGGAGACCCAAATTTGTTTATAAGAACGAAATCGAGCACGAACCACAACAATATTAAATGAACATGTATATTAGTAACTGTTTGAGTCAAATGCTTGTATCGAGTCATAATGATGTTTTGCAGGATTTTCCAGGAAGTAAGGCATAAGTTTTTCTAGAAATTTTCCGGAAACTTAACATAAGATTTTTGCAGGAACATTCTGACGGCGTCAGGTACAAAAATTCTGAAAAATTTTGCGAGTTTTGTTTATACCGGAGTCTTAAAGTTTTTGTTGATTCTTAGGTTTTATAAATTCCAGGAAATCTGCAAATATTAATTCCACAAGCATTATATCTTTAATTATTTGTTTTTATTCCTAAGTCTGGAATTACATCTAGTTGTGAGTTTTCTTTGTTCGGATTGATGCTTTGGGTTTTTGTGATTGTTTTCTCAGGTTTAACAGGTTATATTGGGCAAGAAGGTGATTTATATTTCTGGAAGGATGCTTTCAACGTTCATTTTCTTGGAGGAAGATCTAACGTTGTTGAAACACTATCCACACCGAACGAATCAGGGGAGTATTTGTTTTCATTCTTTTACCTATTTTACTTTTACATCCTTTAATTGAACATTGGGGACAATGTTCATCCTAAGTGTAAGGGGAGGGTAAATGATGATACCTTATAGGATACTATTGCACTTGAGTTTGTTTGTTCGATGGTAGGTGTGTAATAAAACTAAGAGAAATACTTGTTAGTGTAATTTTAGCGCCAAATTTAAATTTTTTTACAACATTTAGGAGTGAAACTTTAGCCTTAACAAGCGTCTCATGGATAGGAGTTGTATAACTAGCACAAAACCGTACCATTCAGAAAAAATTTTCCACCCAAATATGTGAGGTTCTCCTTTAGATTTGATAGGAAAAGCATTTATTATTAGTGCTTATGAGTGTACCGGTAGCATTTAGATTCTAGAACTTGCGTTAGTGATGCATCCCGAGACTGCTAGTGAGACTACATTCGTGTAGTAGGATTTACTACATGATAAGAGGCATTAGGATCACCCTTGTGTTAAACCTGTATCATAATTACTTGATAATTTAAGTCATATTACTTGACTAGTAAAGTCAATTAATTTTTCCCACACCTTGGCGTTGTACTCATTTTTAGTATACGAAACCCCTAGTACACCCCTTCGAGCCTATCTTTTCGTTTCTAACTTTAAGCATTTTACTTAAAGGAAGAATTTGTTACAACCCACCCAATTGTACAACCAAATTGCCTTAGCCTTCCTTGTATGCACTCATCTTTAGTGCATTATTGTTATTTGTTTAAACCCTTAGTTAATTATCTAATTGATTACATGATTGCTAAGTCGAGTCATATCTTGTACATATTGTTTTGGGATGATTGGGACTCATGGGTAAACACTAGTACAAAAAGTTCTATTTGTCACGCATGGTCGATTTTGAAATGTCACACTGTAACATTTATACGTGACTAAATGTACCAGAATAAAATGAACAACCACACTTGATCCGACTTGTGTGACCATTTCAGAATTCTATTGTCACACATTTGAATATTTATGTGACTAGAGGTAACTGGAAAAAAAAAATTGGATTATTTAGTCACTTTTAATTCGAGACGTGTGACAGATACAAATGAGCTCGAAACATTAGTCACGCTATAGATATACATATGTGACAAATATATGTCACACAATTTAAAAGTGTGACCAAAATAGATATATGGTCACATGAGGTAATTGTGTATGTGGCTAAAATTTATAGTCAAGTTTGTCACACATTATTTAAACGTGACTGCTATTCTTTGCTGAATATTTAGCCACATAGCGTTTGAAATGTGTGACAACAGAAAAGTAAGTTTGAAGCGTTAGTCACGATATGCATTTAATAGTGACAAATATATGTCACACACTTGACGAGTGTGACCAAATGTCATATATGGTCACACTAAACCATAGAAACATAATTAAGTGTAACGAAAATTCGATACATATGGTCACGTAAGTTAATATGTGTGTCTAAATTTTAGTGTGTGTTTGCTTGCCAAATCTTAACACACCATATCACAAATGTGTATCTAAATGATGTTTATGGCCACATTATAAGGGTATTTTATGTGACCAATACATTCAAAATAGTCACATTGTGAAATATTCATTTGACTATTATTTATAGCAAAGTGTGAAGTCATGAGTTATCATTAACCTTGATATTAGTCACATTGAGTTTTTGTGTGACTAAATCATAGTCATATTTTGTCACACATTACTTAAGCATAGTCACAATTCGATAAATATGGTCACACATTTCTGATAACTTATGTAATTTGATATTCACTTAATTGAGTTCAGTCTATTAGTCATGACTGCATATTGACTAGTTTTTCAACCACTGTTTTTTCAACAAATTGTGCTTGAAATTGAGAATCTTTCATACCAAACACTGTTTTTTTTTCAACTCTGCACTATATAAAGGCATAACCACATACATGAAAACTGCATATACAAGACAATTGTAACAAAAATATGCAGGGTGTTTACTACTGCTAGTACATAGTTAATACTGCTAGTACACAGTTTATGCTGCCAGAAGTTATAGTTTTGTATAATCTGGAATCCTTTAAAAGAGTATTCACAAGTACGAACTAAACAATTAACACAACAACAACAACAACAACAACAACAACAACAACAACAACAACAACAACAACAACATAAATCCTTTAAAAGAGTATTTGCAGCAAAACAAAAGCTTATATAGGTTCTGTAGACAAAAATAAATCCCTAAATAGAGTGTTACAGCTTGAGAATGACACATGCTTCACTTTGATTTTCGTATAACAATACCTTCGCAGTCGGTTCGATAGTAGGCATCTTTTGCTTGTGGATTTATTCGCGGCAATATGTTATCATTTTGCTCGTGAATGACTATACTAAATTCCTCATCGACATCGTCATACGTATCTTTGTAATTCTTGGTAGGTGTTTTAAAGACAATAGACAATTTTTTATCTGCCTGGTCTTTCACATAAAACACTTGTCATGCTTGTGAGGCTAATATGAACAGATCATTCTTGTGGCCTAAATTATTCAGGTCTACCAATGTGTAACCAAGAGTATCGCGTTTGACCCCACCATGTTTTGAATTAACCCAATCACATTTGAAAAGAGGAATTTTCCTGAAACGGTAATCTAGTACCCATATCTCTTGTAAAATCTCATAATAAAATGCTTTTCTTGTGGTTGCAACTTCTTTGGATATGTAAAGATCTGCTACCGCAACACTAACCCCACTGTTCTGGTAAACTATGCCATCATTACTTTTCGTACGAAATGTATACCCATTGATGTTATATGACTCGTATTTCACTACATTGGCGCGTGGTCCAAATGATATCCACCTCACAGTTTCTGATACACTATCTTTGGATATCGCTAACTCTCTCTCAACCTGAATTTCATTACAAGTATATATTACCTTTAAATTGCAGGAACAACTCATTTATATTTATCAACAAACAAACAAGTATTATAAACAACATACGAGTAATTACCTCTTCGTGTAACCACTTAGCAAAAGATTTAGTGTGCTCATTCTCCAGCAATGCCATTTTTCTACCCGGGTATTTTGTTTTCAAAACTCGCTTGTGTCGACTGAAGCAAAACAATGTATTTGATTATTATATTTGATACAACATTTTAAGCAACGAAATAGACATGTGTTAGTAATACTTACTCGATATACGGCATAATTTCATCTGTATTCTGTATTACATACAAATGTGCTTTCTGAAAGACATCTCTGTTAAGTACATTTGTTTTGCCGGCCGACAATGGCTTTCCATCCTCATTTTCATTGGTTACATGTTTATCAGGTGGGATACCAATAGTTTTCATGGTTTTATGATACTCGCTAAAAACTCTATTGTTTCTTCCGCGATAGTCTCCTCAGCAATGCATCCCTCTGGTCTATTTCTGTTTCGCACATGTCCTTTAATATCCTTCATACATATTTCGAAGGGATACATCCACCGAAAGCATATGGGACCACATAATTTTACCTCCCTAGTTAGGTGCACTATCAAGTGTATCATAATATCAAAAAATGAGGGAGGAAAAAACTTCTCGAGAAGGCACAGTGTCGCAACAAGTTCTTGTTGCATCTTATCTAGTTCTTGCAAGATGATTTCTTTCCTACATATAGATTTAAAGAAAAAGCAAAACCTGATAATAGCAAATCGTGTGGGTGGGGGCATGATTGAACGTATAGCAATGGGCAAAAACTCTTGCATTAGCATGTGATAGTCATGCGATTTAAGGCCAATGAGCTTCTTATCATTTTGGCTGACCAAACTAGAGAAATTTGAACAATAGCCTTGTGGTACCCTGATGTTGCTTAACGTTTCACAAAAGATGTCTTTTTCAGCATTCGTTAATGTGTAACCTGCTGGAGGTAGTGTTGTTTTGTCTGCTTCTTTCCTAGCAAACAACTCTTTTTTTATCCCCAACTCTTCCAGATCCAATCGAGCATTCATTCCATCTTTTGTCTTTCCAGGAACATTCAGCAAAGTTTCGATTAGACTCTCAGCAACATTCGTTTCTACATACATGAAGTCAATACAATGTGGAACAACATTATGTCTCCAATACCTTAGCTTTCGATACCAAATGTTGAATTTTTTCCAATATGGTTCATTTACTTGGCTTGCACTACCCTCTGCTTCTGTTGTTTTCCATTTCTGCGTTGTAATCTTCCCACCACTGCCTCTCATATCTTCTTGGTTATTCGAGGTGTTATTGTTTGTTCGTTTTCCTTTTCCCCACTTATCTTCAATTAGTTGTACCTCGTTGTATATTTGTTCCCCAGTCAATGGAGTTGGAGCAAGCTGAAAATCTTCTTTTCCATTAAACGCCGCCTTTTGCTTTCTGAACACATGGTTGTATGGTAGATATCGTCTGTGTCCAGCATAACTTTGCTTGGATGAGGCAGAAAGTCTAACACAGTGTGTATCTTTCCTACATACTACACAACCTTTGAATCCACTGTATGGGCAACCACATAATGTACCAAGTGCAGGGTAATCATTTATCGTCCATAACACAGCGGCACACAGTTTAAACATTTCTTTTGTACAAGCATCATATGTATCAACCTCATCCTCGAATAAGGTATGCAGATCATTAACCAACGGTTCTAAAAATACATCGATATTATTTCCCGGGTATCCGGATATCAATACCGAAAGCATGATAAACTTTCTTTTCATACACAACCATGGAGGAAGGTTGTATATGACAGATAAAACTGGCCATACACTGTGATGCCTAGTTCCTGAGTTGACGTCAACCCCATCAGCCGATATTCCTAGCCGTAGATTTCTTGGATCTTGAGCAAAGTGGGGGAATTTGTCATCTATGGTACGCCATGCCTGTGAATCTGCAGGGTGACGTAAAACACCATCTGTTACCCTCCTTGTGGCGTGCCAACTTAGATCTTCTGAAATACTCTCTAACTTAAAGAGTCGTTGCAGTCTTTGTATAATTGGAAAGTACCACATGACCTTTGCCGGAATGTTTTCATACACTTTATGTGTCTTATTATCCACCTTCCATCTTGATATCCCACAAGTTGGACAAACAATCAACTCCTTGTTAGTCTTCTAGTAAAGAATGCAGTTGTTGCTACATACATGTATCTTTTTGTATCCTGATCCCATCATTCTCATTAGTTTTTTGGCCTGATAAGTTTTTTCAACCATTTCGTTACCAGCAGGTAGCATTTTTTTTTATCAATCCTAGTAATTCAGTAAAGAACTTATCAGAAGCTCCATACTTACCCTTCAAGTTGAGTAGTTTAACTATTGCGGACAACTTTGTGAATTCAGGACATCCTTTATAAAGTGCTTCTCCGCGTCTAATAATAGTTTTTGAAACTTGGAAAGGTCATCCTCATCAAAATTTTCTTTCGTAGCATTAACCATTTCTACTGTTGCTGGGCCATTTGTTGGAATTTCTGAATGTGACTCCATGTCGAAATCCGTGTCGTCAACAAACTCTGTTTCTGCATTATCAGGTATTTGGGCTGTTGTTGCTTGCTCATCCTTTCCTCCATGTTTATCCCATTTTCTATATTTAAGATTAATCCCGTAGTAGAATAAATGGTACTCTACGTCATCCACTATTTGCTCTATTTTGTTTAAACATGTGGTACACGGACATGGCATCTTAAGCTGTTGTATATTAACTCGTGGGTCGATGTTCTTCATCTTCTGAAAGTTGTGTAGTGCATACTTAATAAACGCTGCTACTCCATCAATATATTCTTTGTTGGTCCTACAAGTTGTCATCCAAGACTTGTCCATGCTATTATTGTTGAGGTCAAATGATAACGTATATATCCTACAAGTTACAAGTTAAATCAATATACGCATATATGAAGATTTAGATTGATGAAGTTCCAATGTCAAGTCACAAGTGTCTAGCTAATTAATAAGCTAGGTTTACAATAAGAATTGCAACAACACAATGGAATGAATGTATTGGGCATCAATCTAATTAAGCTTCAAATGTCAAATATGGAAACGTGTATTAAGAAAAATGTGTAAATTACAACATGTTTTCTTTATTGTGTTGTTGGTTAATTAAACGATTCGGCCAAAAACACGATAAAAGGTGAATTATATTACAAAAGGTGTAGAAACTGATATGGGCATTCCCAAGATCAGATACAAAGAAGAACATACAATCCAAACCTCTACAGCATTTGTAATCTCACAAAAGGTGAATTATATTACTTACCAAAAGTTTTTTTTACAACATTAACAATTGCTGATATGGGCATTCCCAAGATCAGATACAAAGAATAACATACAATCCAAACCTCTACAGCAGTAGAAACATGGTCTTGTTGTACCACCTTAGCCATTTCTTCATCATTACTAGTAGCATCAGTTTCTCCCAAAAGTAGGGTGAAAGTTTTTGTAACACCCCGAAATTTGATTAAGCAGCGGAAGTCTAATCGGGGTCATTACAGTTTAGTACACAGTCATACTCATAGAAAACAATTGAAAAGATTGTCAATATCATTCCATGAAAACTCAAATATTCATAGTTACAAACATTTTTCCAAAATGTTAATTGTTTCACAAAAGTGGTGATGAGTTTGTAAAGAATGATATAATTATTGAAATAAAAGGGAGGTCCTGTGCCCTTTTGCCAGCTCCGTGCCGCCATGCTTGCTAATTTCCTGAGATAAACATGCTTAAAAAGTCAACACAAAGGTTGAGTGAATCCATAGTAGTTTAAATTGTAATAGTGTGAACACAAGTCAAGCATTTGAAATAAACAAGCCAAGATAGACAGGTCTTGACTAAATCGGGTGTAATATTGCTCCTAAGCCTCACGAAACGCAAGCCTTAACATTGATTTGACATATCATAAAGATAATAACAATCATCTACACCACAGTGGATGTAAATGACAAGGGGCCCTCGGTGACAGGAAATGTGCCAAATTTCCATAATACCTCGAATATAGCACACCTCCTGCCAAGTGATCACCTTGACAGAGGCGGGCTTCCATTCCAATAGATCTATCAACTATATTCGCGCTCACTCGCAAGTGATTAAGGTTCGTGATATGAGGGACTTGTAGCACAGGTGTCAACTTAGGCAATATCAGGTGATAATAGCATACAGAAAATACTTGTGTTCGATTTATAGCATGAATCTCCCCACGGGGTTAAAAAACAATTAAAAATGTGAGACCATGAACTCACCTGAAAGGTGCGTGTGAATCACAACGGTGCTCAAAAGTGATGGTGTATTGCTATGGCTAGCAATGAAATTCCTTCGACTTGCGACCTATAAATATATTGTAATCGGTGTTTTAGATTCGTGTCATAATGACGTGTGATATATCACGTGTAAGGTGATATCCGTTCGGGTGTCTTAAAATATATCTCAAATAACTTTACGTAGTTATTTGTTAGTGTTGTTACGAATCGGTGTTTGATATATATTATCTCGTTATGAAAATAATATTGTTAAAAATATTTATGATTAAATATTTTTAATAAAGTTATATATATTAAAGTTTAAGTAATATAATTATAAAAGTATATAAATTATAAGAATAGGTATTGTCACAATTTATCCCTTAACTTTATTAAAATTACACCTTTTACCCTATGGTTAATAATAATTACAATATGGTCCTTGTTGAGCCTTTTTACATTTTGTTCCCTAAACTTTGAAAAATTACGGTTTATACCCCTCATTTAATCTCAAATCGGCAGGTTTCAACAATAGTCCGAAAGTTTTCACGTTTTGTCACATTTAGTCCCTCAACGTGGGACTTTTGCAAACATAGTCCAATATCTAGTTTTTGAAAAAGTTAACTTTTATTTTATAAAAGTTACCATTTTTACTCCTTTTTATTTGTAAAAACTCGGTTTTCTGAAATCAGTTACCACTCGAAACTAGTGAATTTTACAATTCAAAAATTCATAAAGGTTTGTCTTGGGCTCGTTAGCCCGGTAAGGCCCATATGGGTGTTTTCTTGTTCTAAAATCTAGTTCGACTAGCATAAGGTTTGTGTCTAATTTTCGTGGTTCGAAAACGTACTAGCTTTGCATGTTTGGTGTTCTTGGTTGAGTTCGAGCCAAATAATGGGAGGGTCGAAGAAAATACATAAGTTATACGTGTAGAAAATAATTGGCGAGGGCTTTTCTAGTGGCGTCGAGTCATGTGGTGAAATAATGGTGTAATGAAAACAACAAAAAAATCATGTGTGTCGAGTGATATGCATGCTACGATTCAAAATAAATAGGATAGTAAACTTACAACACCAAGAATTTGGTGGTGAAGAGGTCGTGCGTATGAGACAAAAGAACAAGCAACCGTGGTACCCTTCTCCCGTCTAGTGATCTCTTTATCCAAATAGTTACCCAACTCGCACTCTCGATCCAAACTTTGCGTGTGTGCACTATACCCATTCGATTGTAACCAAGAAATGAAGCAAGGAGTTTTGTGATTTGGTAAGCTTGGTGAAACTTTGGGTGTGTGAGAAATCTTGCATTAAATGAGGCTTATATAGGAGGTTGAGGGTGGTTCGAGTGTTCCTAGAAACACAACATCCATCGAGAGGTCAAGTCGTGTCCCCCTTGTCTTGTGGCTAGATCGATTTAGGCATGTTGGCTAGTTTGATTATAGTGATTTGTTTATTAGGTTTGTATGTGGATTAAGAAACATAGTATCCAAGAGTCACAAGGATTAGGGAGTGTTTAACATGGTTTAGTCGTGTAATGGCTTTATCCAAAGGGTCGAATGTCTAAAGTTTAGGAGCTAGGTCGGCTTAGGTTGCAAGTCAACTTCTCATAGGGTGTGTTGTGTGTCGAGTGAGGAGGAACAAGGGAATAGACATGTGTGAAATTCAAAGTGCAATGAGAAATTGGTCCTTGTGTTCGTATGGCATGTCACGCAAAGAGAAAACAAGGGCAAAATGAGCCATACGGGCTTGGGTATCTTTGGCCCAATCGAAGCAAAGGCTAGTGGGCTTGTGAATAACTTCGGCCCAAGTAAAGAAGTAAAAGTCGAGTGGGCTTGAGTGGCGTGTAATCGGCCCAAGTGAAAAAAATAATATAGCCGGCTTGTGGGGCCCAAAAATATGGGGTGTCGGTGTTTGTAAAACGTGAAATATATTTTGGTGTCGGTGTCGATTCGTGATAATCGTAAGTATATAAACGGTGTCATCGTTTGTATTTATATACTTATGTGTATATAATAATAATAATAATAATTTGTGAAAGTTGATATATATATATATATATATATATATATATATATATATATATATATATATATATATATATATATATATATTAGCAAAAATCTCGGTGTTCAATTTGGGTGTCGGGTCGCAAGTGGGAGTTACCGGTGTTAATCCTCATTGGGTGACATCCAAGAGTGGTATACGGGTGATATCGGGTGACAATGCATAATCGGGTGTTAAACAAACGGTGTTCATAACATTCGGGTGCCAAATAAACAGTGAACATAACAATCGGGTGCTCAAACAAACAGTGTCTCATGTAAAAAGTTTCAAATTAGCCCGCAAAAATGGCTTAGTATAGAATTAATGTCGACAATTAGCATTAATAAATGACCTGGGATTTTACGGTGTATTACAGTACCCACCCGTTAGATTGGATTCGTCCCGGAATCCAAAGTTGAATCGGTGCTCGGGGTTGTCTCATCAAATAGTTGTGGGTATTTGGCACGCATTTGATCCTTGCGCTCCCATGTGTACTCGGGGTCCTCTCTTAGAGTTCCATCTTACCTTAACAATGGGAATGCGACTATGCTTAAGTCGTTTGACCTCCCTGTCCATAATCTCAACGGGTTCCTCAATAAAGTTCAACTTATCATCGATTCCGATCTCTTTCAGTGGAATCACAAGTGTTTCATCCGATAAACACTTTTTCAAATTTGATACGTGGAAGGTGTTGTGTACTCTACTGAGTTCCTCAGGTAGTTCAAGTTTGTATGCCACGGGACCGATCCTTTCAATGATCTCGAAGGGTCCAACGTATCTTGGGTTTAACTTCCCACGTTTTCCAAACCTAATCATTCCTTTCCAAGGTGATACCTTAAGCATGACCTTGTCTCCAACTTGAAACTCTATTGGTTTTCTTCGCACATCGGCATAACTCTTTTGCCGATCCCTGGCGGCTTGTAATCGTTGCTTAATCTTTACTATTTTCTCAGTGGTTTCAAGTATCAACTCGGGACCTGAGAGTTGTACATCTCCAATCTCAGCCCAACAAACTGGTGATCTACACTTTCTTCCATAAAGTGCTTCAAATGGTGCAGCCTTAATGCTAGTGTGATAACTGTTGTTATATGAAAACTCTGCTAACGGTAGGTGTTTATCCCAGCCTTTTCCAAAATCAATCACACACGCCCTAAGCATGTCTTCTAGGGTTTGTATAGTCCTTTCACTTTGACCATCAGTCTGTGGATGGTAAGCTGTACTCATATCTAACTTAGTTCCCAAGGCTTTCTGTAAAGATTGCCAAAAGTTAGACGTGAAACGGCTGTCTCGGTCGGAGATAATAGAAATTGGCACTCCATGCCGGGAAACTATCTCAAGGTACAAACGTGCAAGAACATCCATATCGTCAGTCTCTTTGATCGGTAAGAAGTGCGCTGACTTCGTGAGACGATCAACAATAACCCATATTGTGTCCAACCCAGTCGATGTCTTGGGTAATTTCGTAATGAAATCCATTGTAATCCTTTCCCATTTCCACATTGGTAGCTCGGGTTGAACCAAAAGACCGGATGGTTTTTAATGTTCAGCCTTTACTCTCGAGCAGGTCAAACACTTACCGACATACTCTGCAATGTCAGCTTTCATGTTTGGCCACTAATACAACTTCTTTAAATCTTGATACATCTTGTCTGAACCCGGATGAATGGAATATTTAGACTTATGAGACTCGTGCATGATGAGATCTCGTATTCTTCCATACAATGGAATCCAACTTCTGTCCTTGAAACACAGCCTTCCATCTGGTTTCTTGACAAATCCATTCGTGTTTTCTGGCATACCGTAGATTTTCTCGTGCGGTCTATTCTCTTCCTTAAGAGCCTCAGTTTGAACTTCAAGAATTTGAGACGGCAGTGGTGATCTAATCATCATACCCAATGACTTAACTCTGAGGGGTCTAAGTAGTTCCTTTCGACTCAAGGCATCTGCTACAACGTTTGCCTTCCCCGGGTGATAACGGATCTCACAATCATAGTCACTTAACAACTCTAGCCATCGACGTTGCCTCATGTTCAACTCCTTTTGATCTAAAATATGCTGAAGACTCTTGTGATCGGTGAAAACCATACACTTGGTTCCATATAGGTAGTGTCTCCAGATCTTCAGAGCGAATACTACCGCTCCTAATTCTAGATCATGAGTAGTGTAGTTCTCTTCGTGGGGTTTAAGTTGTCTAGAAGCATAAGCGATCACTTTAAGCCTTTGCATCAATACGGCACCCAAACCTTGGATTGATGCGTCACAATATACCACGAAGTCCTCACTTCCTTCGGGTAGTGCTAATATCGGTGCTTCACAAAGCTTCTGCTTCAAGAACTGAAATGTTGATTCTTGCTCATCTCCCCATTCAAACTTCTTCTTCTTCTGTGTTAACTCAGTCAAAGGTTTAGCAATCCTTGAAAAACCTTCAATAAACCTTCGATAGTATCCGGCAAGACCTAAAAATTGGCGTATCTCGGTAGGACTCGTAGGTGACGCCCAATTTTTAACAGCTTCGATCTTGGCGGGATCAACATGAATACCCTTACTGTCGATAACCTGCCCGAGAAATTGTACTTTCTCAATCCAAAAATCACACTTTGAAAATTTGGCGTATAATTTCTCTTCTCTGAGCAGTGTTAGTATAGCATTTAAGTGTTCTGCATGCTCTGCCTTACTACGTGAATAAATAAGGATATCATCGATGAATACAATCACGAACTTATCCAAATAGGGTTTGCACACTCGGTTCATTAAGTCCATAAATACAGCGGGTGCATTTGTTAGACCGAATGGCATTACTTGGAACTCGTAGTGACCGTACCTTGTCCTGAAATCTGTCTTAGGGATGTCTTCTTCCCTAACTCTCAGTTGATGATAACCCGATCTCAAATCAATCTTCGAGTAGACACTCGATCCTTGCAGTTGATCAAACAAATCGTCAATCCTTGGCAACGGATATCGATTCTTAACCGTCAGTTTGTTCAACTCACGATAATCGATACACATCCTGAAGGTTCCATCCTTCTTCTTTACAAACAACACCGGGGCTCCCCACGGTGATGAACTAGGGCGAATAAATCCTTTATCCGACAATTCCTCCAATTGTCTAGATAATTCCTTCATTTCCGACGGTGCTAGCCTATAGGGTGCTCGTGCTACGGGTGCGGCTCCTGGTATCAAGTCAATTTGAAATTCCACTTGACGAGTCGGCGGAAGGCCAGGCAAGTCCTCAGGGAAAACTTCTGGAAAGTTCCTGACTACTGGCACATCCTCGAGTCGCTTCTCTTCCGACTTCTTCTCGGTGACTTGAGCTAAGAAAACTTGACATCCTCGTTCGATGTACTTCACAACCTTGACGCAAGAAATGACGCTCAAACGTGTCTTACTTCGTTCTCCGCGAACAACCAGGGTTTCGTTATTCAGTGGGATGTGAACGACCTTTTCGTCACAAATGATCTTAGCGCGGTTTCGGATAACCAATCCATTCCTACAACGACGTTGAAACTACCAAGTCTAATAGGCATAAGGTCAATGACAAATGGGGTGTCTAATAGTCGTAAGGTGCAACCTCGGAGTACAGTGTTAGTGCTCACTAGCTTTCCATCGGCTAGTTCAATCTCATACGTGGTGTCTAGTCGGGTGGGTGTAATATTAAGTAGGGGTGCAAGTGAAACAGATACGAAACTTTGATCGGCTCCGGAATCAAATAAAACTTTAACGAGGCGGTTGTTTAGAAAGAACGTACTAGTGACTACGTTCGGATCCTGTTGGACATTTCCATCTCCCAGCACGTATGCTCTTCCACGTGCATTGTTATCCTTATTAGGGCACTGACGCCTGTAGTGTCCTTTCTCTCCACAAGCATGGCATACTACAGCCACGGGTTGCAAGTTGGCTCCTGTCGCCTTGCAATCTTGTGTCTTATGTCCAACCCTTGAACACTTCCCGCACTTAGCATAGCAGGGTCCATTGTGATGCATCTTACACTTGTCACAGTATGAAAGAGGTCCAGCATACCTTGCATCCTTAACTGGTGCAGCGACATAAGCTCTGACAGCTTCCTGTCGTCGGTTCTGTTGATTGTGGTGGGTGTTTCTGTCATGGTGATAGTTACGGTTGGGGTTACGGTTGTTGTTGCTGTTGCTGTTGTTGTTGTGATTGTTGTTGTTGTTGTTGTTGTTGTTGTTTGTCCTTCGATCATCAAATTTCCTTTTGTGATCGTTGTTTCCCTGAGCAGAGTTACGCTTAATCTCCCGGTCTAGCAGTCTTTGGGCAACGGACATTGCTTCATCCAAAGATTGAGGCTTAGACGAGGTGACGTTTCCCTCAATGCTCCTGGGTAATCCTTCAATATACCTCTCCAACAACTTTTCCAAATCGGGAACCTTAGATGGGCAAAGTGTAGCAAGTTCCTGAAATCTCCTGTCGTAAGCCCTGAGATCATTTCCTTTCACAACCAAAGTGTGAAACTCATCCTCTAACTTCTTGATCTCGCCTCTAGGGCAGAACTTCTTCAACATCTTTTCCTTAAAATCAGCCCAGGAAATCTGATAGGCCTCCTCCACACCTATCTTCTGAGCAGTTGCATTCCACCAAGACAACGCGTCTTCCAACAATGTTCCAGTAGCAAACGAGACTCGGCTTTCTGCGGCATAACCGCTCCTCACAAACACAGTCTCAGTTCCCTCAAACCATCGAGCAAGCTCTGTTACTCCTTCAGTTCCTTTGAAGTGAGATGGTTTACAAGCAATGAAGTCCTTATAAGTACACTTCCGAGTCGCAGCAGACTCGCTCTCAGCAGTGGCTCGGTTATTGCTACTAGTTCGTGCCATTGCAGCAGCCTGTACCTCTAAGGCTGCAGCAACGCTGTCGGCAACCAACTTTCTTATAGCAGCCTGGGTCATAGCGGGTGACGAGGTAGCAGTAGTGGTTTTCCTTGGGGCCATAACTCTATAAAATCGCAAGTACATAAGTACAAATCCCAAACATCAATAACAAGAGAAATAGTGTATCTAACTCATAATAGTCGAGATCATCACAAAGCACATATCACAACCACACCATAAATATATACATCAACATAACCATATTATTCATAAATAAACATCACGACATGTAACAACACACATGGAAATTATAATGAATCTCAATATGGGAGCATAATAAAAGAAAGATCAGACAACTAGAACATCATAAATCAATATCAATACGTTACAATCGTAACCAACATAAAGTTTTAATAATTTTTGGAATTCATTGTTACAAAACAATAAGTTACAACAATTATTAATGCCACAGGCGGTAAGTTAAGATGTCTCTGTAAGTAATGACATGTCATAGATCTATGAAGGTCCAGGTGCGCCTCCTGATCTCCTCTCTAGCTCTTTGATAATCCTGATCATCCCCAACATCTCCATATCTTTGGATCTCTCATGGGCCTGAATCTCCTCAATAGTGGCTGAAAGTGCATGAATGGTAGAACTAGATGCAGCTAACTCCTGTGCCTGATGCCTCCATCATCTCCTGTGTAATGGCTGCAATCGCTCTCAAATCATCAATCTCGTGCCTCTGAACATCTAATCGGTGACCAAACTCAGTGATGGTAGCCTGTGCCTCCTCGATCTCTGTCCCCGTCATCTCAAATACCATCTCTAAAGCTGTCCTATGAACTACGAGGTTCGTGACCTCCTCCTGCATACACTCTATCCTCTCCAAGGATATATCCTTTATAACACTCAACAGCTCATCAAGTCGACTCTCATGTCTAATCAATCTAGCAGCCAAAAGAGGGATAGTGTGATGTATCGGCTCTCCTGTGACCGGTAACACTGCGGAAGAGCCATCTCCAAGCTCAGTAGCCCTAGGTGATCCCTCAGCTAATCTCCATCTACGTATGTAGTCTAACAAAAACGACCATCGACGAGCATCAACCAATCTATGAATACCAGGTGAGGTGGGTGTCTCGGTGGGAGCAGGTGATGGTACAGGTGATGTAGCAGGTATCGGTACAGTGGTAGTCTGAGAGTAGAAAACTGTAGGTGGTGGCATGGGTGGCAAAACCTCAGAGGTAGGAGGTGCGGTGTAAGTAGGCAACATGTAAGGGTGTGGCTCAGGTGATGGTGGGGGTGCTGGTGATGCCACAGGTGTCAAATCTGGCATAGAAATAGGTGGTAATACAGATATGGGTGATGATACAGGTGTAGGTACAGGTGTAGATACAGGTGGTGTAACAGTAGAAGCAGGCAAAAAGCAGACTCGTTTCCGAGCCGTGCATTTGCGGGTAAAGTCTCCCTCATGGTATCGAAACAACTCGCCAAAAGGCTCAGGCTCATAGGGCTCAAGAATCCTCACTTGCTTGCGCCGACGAATCGGTGCAGGCGGGGATGATGGTGGAACAGAAGCAGGAGTGTCAGAAGTATCGGAGTCAGAAGACTCGTCATCAGCATCTGAACCGGAGTGGTGACTAGCAGGTGGTGTAGGACGATAATCAGCCGCAAGAAACTGCTGAGATGTCAGGTACTGGTCATAAAGGTACTGCCCCTGTGTCATAGGTCCACAGACAGGACGAAAGAGAGGCTGAATAGCAAAGGAATCAATGGGTGTAGAAGCAACCTCACCCTCCTCGAAGGGCTCAGTGTCAGCAGATGGGTCTCCAGATGGAACAGGAGATGGTACAGCAGGTGATACAGGTTGGGTGTCATGGGTGTCATAATCAGATAAGTCAATAGTAGGGTGAGTGGATGATGCTGGTACGACGTCGTCACTGTCGGCCAAAATAATAACCGGGGGCGACATGGTACTGTAATATCCCAAAAATAGCAGTAATATAAGTCATTTAGTCTACATAATGCTACATGCACAGTGATCATGGTGTCATAGTGAGCTAAATGCAATGGGTACTAAAAATCAAACCTTAAAACATAGCGTTGGCACGGAGGGCACTTCGGTGATAAATAGTTTGTTTAAAAATTCGGTGAGGTTATAGTCCAATATTTTGAAAAATCATTTGGTTCTCTATAACCATGGCTCTGATGCCAATCTGTAACACCCCGAAATTTGATTAAGCAACGGAAGTCTAATCGGGGTCATTACAGTTTAGTACACAGTCATACTCATAGAAAACAATTCAAAAGATTGTCAATATCATTCCATGAAAACTCAAATATTCAGAGTTACAAACATTTTTCCAAAATGTTAATTGTTTCACAAAAGTGGTGATGAGTTTGTAAAGAATGATATAATTATTGAAATAAAAGGGAGGTCCTGTGCCCTTTTGCCAGCTCCGTGCCGCCATGCTTGCTAATTTCCTGAGATAAACATGCTTAAAAAGTCAACACAAAGGTTGAGTGAATCCATAGTAGTTTAAATTGTAATAGTGTGAACACAAGTCAAGCATTTGAAATAAACAAGCCAAGATAGACAGGTCTTGACTAAATCGGGTGTAATATTGCTCCTAAGCCTCACGAAACGCAAGCCTTAACATTGATTTGACATATCATAAAGATAATAACAATCATCTACACCACAGTGGATGTAAATGACAAGGGGCCCTCGGTGACAGGAAATGTGCCAAATTTCCATAATACCTCGAATATAGCACACCTCCTGCCAAGTGATCACCTTGACAGAGGCGGGCTGCCATTCCAATAGATCTATCAACTATATTCGCGCTCACTCGCAAGTGATTAAGGTTCGTGATATGAAGGACTTGTAGCACAGGTGTCAACTTAGGCAATATCAGGTGATAATAGCATACAGAAAATACTTGTGTTCGATTTATAGCATGAATCTCCCCACGGGGTTTAAAAACAATTAAAAATGTGGGACCATGAACTCACCTGAAAGGTGCGTGTGAATCACAACGGTGCTCAAAAGTGATGGTGTATTGCTATGGCTAGCAATGAAATTCCTCCGACTTGCGACCTATAAATATATTGTAATCGGTGTTTTAGATTCGTGTCATAATGACGTGTGCTATATCACGTGTAAGGTGATATCCGTTCGGGTGTCTTAAAATATATCTCAAATAACTTTATGTAGTTATTTGTTAGTGTTGTTACGAATCGGTGTTTGATATATATTATCTCGTTATGAAAATAATATTGTTAAAAATATTTATGATTAAATATTTTTAATAAAGTTATATATATTAAAGTTTAAGTAATATAATTATAAAAGTATATAAATTATAAGAATAGTTATTGTCACAATTTATCCCTTAACTTTATTAAAATTACACCTTTTACCCTATGGTTAATAATAATTACAATATGGTCCTTGTTGAGCCTTTTTACATTTTGTTCCCTAAACTTTGAAAAATTACGGTTTATACCCCTCATTTAATCTCAAATCGGCAGGTTTCAACAATAGTCTGAAAGTTTTCACATTTTGTCACATTTAGTCCCTCAACATGGGACTTTTGCAAACATAGTCCAATATCTAGTTTTTGAAAAAGTTAACTTTTATTTTATAAAAGTTACCATTTTTACTCCTTTTTATTTGTAAAAACTCGGTTTTCTGAAATCAGTTACCACTCGAAACTAGTGAGTTTTACAATTCAAAAATTCATAAAGGTTTGTCTTGGGCTCGTTAGCCCGGTAAGGCCCATATGGGTGTTTTCTTGTTCTAAAATCTAGTTCGACTAGCATAAGGTTTGTGTCTAATTTTCGTGGTTCGAAAACGTACTAGCTTTGCATGTTTGGTGTTCTTGGTTGAGTTCGAGCCAAATAATGGGAGGGTCGAAGAAAATACATAAGTTATACGTGTAGAAAATAATTGGCGAGGGCTTTTCTAGTGGCGTCGAGTCATGTGGTGTAATAATGGTGTAATGAAAACAACAAAAAAATCATATGTGTGTCGAGTGATATGCATGCTACGATTCAAAATAAATAGGATAGTAAACTTCCAACACCAAGAATTTGGTGGTGAAGAGGTCGTGCGTATGAGACAAAAGAACAAGCAACCGTGGTACCCTTCTCCCGTCTAGTGATCTCTTTATCCAAATAGTTACCCAACTCGCACTCTCGATCCAAACTTTGCGTGTGTGCACTATACCCGTTCGATTGTAACCAAGAAGTGAAGCTAGGAGTTTTGTGATTTGGTAAGCTTGGTGAAACTTTGGGTGTGTGAGAAATCTTTCATTAAATGAGGCTTATATAGGAGGTTGAGGGTGGTTCGAGTGTTCCTAGAAACACAACATCCATCGAGAGGTCAAGTCGTGTCCCCCTTGTCTTGTGGCTAGATCGATTTAGGCATGTTGGCTAGTTTGATTATAGTGATTTGTTTATTAGGTTTGTATGTGGATTAAGAAACATAGTATCCAAGAGTCACAAGGATTAGGGAGTGTTTAACATGGTTTAGTCGTGTAATGGCTTTATCCAAAGGGTCGAATGTCTAAAGTTTAGGAGCTAGGTCGGCTTAGGTTGCAAGTCAACTTCTCATAGGGTGTGTTGTGTGTCGAGTGAGGAGGAACAAGGGAATAGACATGTGTGAAATTCAAAGTGCAATGAGAAATTGGTCCTTGTGTTCGTATGGCATGTCACGCAAAGAGAAAACAAGGGCAAAATGAGCCATACGGGCTTGGGTATCTTTGGCCCAATCGAAGCAAAGGCTAGTGGGCTTGTGAATAACTTCGGCCCAAGTAAAGAAGTAAAAGTCGAGTGGGCTTGAGTGGCGTGTAATCGGCCCAAGTGAAAAAAATAATATAGCCGGCTTGTGGGGCCCAAAAATATGGGGTGTCGGTGTTCGTAAAACGTGAAATATATTTTGGTGTCGGTGTCGATTCGTGATAATCGTAAGTATATAAACGGTGTCATCGTTTGTATTTATATACTTATGTGTATATAATAATAATAATAATAATTTGTGAAAGTTGATATATATATATATATATATATATATATATATATATATATATATATATATATATATATATATATATATATATATATATATATATATAATATAAATATATATATTAGCAAAAATCTCGGTGTTCAATTTGGGTGTCGGGTCGCAAGTGGGAGTTACCGGTGTTAATCCTCATTGGGTGACATCCAAGAGTGGTATACGGGTGATATCGGGTGACAATGCATAATCGGGTGTTAAACAAACGGTGTTCATAACATTCGGGTGCCAAATAAACAGTGAACATAACAATCGAGTGCTCAAACAAACAGTGTCTCATGTAAAAAGTTTCAAATTAGCCCGCAAAAATGGATTAGTATAGAATTAATGTCGACAATTAGCATTAATAAATGACCTGGGATTTTACGGTGTATTACAGTTTTATATGCAGACTGGCTTGAACCTTCACAACATCTTCTGTCCAATCATGATCCATTGGGACGAGCATTTGCCAGGGATGAATGATTATAATTCTTGACAGAACTATAAATACATTAGTCGCAAACGAAGACTAGCCACAATGGAACATGATTGACCTGAAGAAATCTACAAAATTTCGTAGTACAGTTGTGCAATGTTATCATATCACAACCTGAGTACTAACTAAACAAGCTACTTAAACACAAATAATCTAATTAACATGCAAACATATCCATACATCAATTTCAATCAACCCTTAATAATCCATCCGAACCCTTAATAATCCATCCCAAACACTCTATAACATCTATAACAGACAATAAGAATCAAGCAACCCTTAATAATCCATCCAAACCACACAAAAAATCGTAACCTAATCAACTTAAAAATCTTATTAGCATACAATTAAAAAACTAATACATGAATGACTTGATAAACACCCAAATGGATGCCTGTAATGATGATAAAACAATCAAGCTCTTATGTAGAGCGTTTATTTTGATTATTTATTGCTTGATTTCATTTTTGTTACTTAATTTTGAAACCCCTAAATTCGCTGAAGATACCCATTTCACCAATATATGTTTCTTATGTGTGTAATATTTCAGAGTGTGAGATATAAGGTAACTCAACTGCTTATAAATAAAGTATATTTAAAATAAAAACACAAGATTATGACATAATTAAAAACCTAAATCATATTTATTACTATTAAAGATTAAGGAGGGTAATTACATGTACCAGTTCCTTCAAAACAACAAACAAAAACATAACAAGCTAAGGAACCACCAAACCCAACTAAAAAGACCCTACTTAAACAACCATTCAACTGGAGCTCTGATCATAATAATCCATATCGGCAATGGCTTCCTCCTTCTTGGATACCAGAGCACGAAGGTCAACCAAAATGGCCGAAAGGGACTCCAGCAAACGGCGCTCCATCACTTGAACCTCCTCAAGGGACTCATAACCATCAGCAACAACTTCTTCTTCATCAAAGTTAAGATCTAAAACCTCAGCCATTCTCTCGGTGCACTTATCAACACTTATCCGCAGCTCATCACGCTTCTCACCCAAACACTGGATCATTACTTCATTTAGAGGAATTTCTTGACTGAAGAGGAACTTGAGACATTTGTGAAGTTTATCAGACCCACACAAATCTTTCAGTTCATCGAGATTAGGAGATCCAGACATGTTTTTAGATGATGATTTGATAATATATGGTTAAGTAAGAAATTGTGGTTTTTGATGATGATTTATGTGGCTAGGGATGAAACTTATAGATACATTAATTAATTATATGTGGCTGTGTAAACTAAATCATTGCAAAAAGTAATTACAGAGTACTAATTCAAAGTATTGAGTCTTCCCATGCAGTCTGTTCATGTTCTCATGCAAATCAATCAAATCACTATTTAAGTTTTTAATATGTAAGTCTTAATTAATGTATAATTTAGTCCAAATTATGACACTCTAGTAATTAAATGATCACTACATTTAATACTTATGATAAAGATGACTAAAAAAAAGAAGGTGGTAGTGGTGGTTGCTGGCCGGTGGTGGTGGTGGTGGTGGTTGGTGGTGGTGGTGGTGGTGATAGTGGTGGTAGTGGTGGTGGTGGTGGTGGCTGGTGATGGTAGTGGCTAATGGTGGTGGTGGTGGTGGTAGTGGCTAATGGTGGTGGTGGTTGCTGCTGGTGGTGGTGGCTGGTTGTGGTTGTGGTGGTGATGGTGGTTTTGGCTGGTGGTGGTAGTGGCTGATGGTGGTAGTGGTGGCTGGTGGTGTGATAATGGTGGTGATGGTGGTGGCCGGTGGTGGTGGTGGCTGTTGGTGCTAGTGGCTAATGGTGGTGGTGGTTGCTGCTCGTGGTGGTGGCTGGTTGTGGTAGTGGTGGTGGTGGTGGTGGCTGGTGGTGGTGGTGGTGGTAGTGGCTAATGGTGGTGGTGGTTGCTGCTGGTGGTGGCTGGTTATAGTTGTGGTGGTGGTGGTGGTTTTGGCTTGTGGTGGTAGTGGCTGATGGTGGTAGTGGTGGCTGGTGGTGGTTGCTGCTGGTGGTGGTGGCTGGTGGTTGTGGCCGGTGGTGGTGGTGGTGGTGGTGATGCTGGTGGTGGTGGTTGGTTGTGATTGTAGTGGTACGTGGTGGTGGTGGTGGTGGCTAGTTGTGGTTGTGGTGGTGTCTGGTGCCGTGGTGGTGGTTGTGGCTGTGGTGGTAGTTATGACCCGAATAAAATTGTAACCGATTTAATGAGACCGAAGTCACCGAACTAATCCAACAACACGATTTACACGTTTAATCCCTTTTCATCCATTTCCATACGTTTTTACCCATTTCTGTTTGTTTTTACACGTTTTTTATGCAGGTGTTATAACCCGAATAAAATTGTAACCGATTAAATGAGACTGAACAAATCCAACAACACGATTTACACGTTTAGTCCCTTTTCATCCGTTTCCATACGTTTTTACCCATTTGCGTTTGTTTTTACACGTTTTTTATGCATGTGTTATGACCCGAATAAAATTGTAACCGATTTAATGAGACCGAACTAATCCAACAACACGATTTACACGTTTAGTCCCTTTTCATCCGTTTCCATATGTTTTTACCCATTTCTGTTTGTTTTTACACGTTTTTTTATGTATGTGTTATGACCCGAATAAAATTATAACCGATTTAATGAGGCCGAACTAATCCAACAACACGATTTACATACGTTTAGTCCCTTTTCATCCGTTTCCATACGTTTTTACCCATTTCTGTTTGTTTTTACACGTTTTTTATGCATGTGTTACGACCCGAGTAAAATTATAACCGATTTAATGAGACCGAACTAATCGAACAACACGATTTACACACGTTTAGTCCCTTTTCATCCGTTTCCATACGTTTTTACCCATTTCTGTTTGTTTTTACACGTTTTTTATGCATGTGTTATGACCCGAATAAACTTATATCCGATTTAATGAGACCGAACTAATCCAACAACACGATTTACACACGTTTAGTCCCTTTTCATCCGTTTCCATACGTTTTTACCCATTTATGTTTGTTTTTACACGTTTTTTATGCATATGTTATGACCCGAATAAAATTATAACCGATTTAATGAGACCGAACTAATCCAACAACACGATTTACACACGTTTAGTCCCTTTTCATCCGTTTCCATACATTTTTACCCATTTCTGTTTGTTTTTACACGTTTTTTATGCATGTGTTATGACCCGAATAAAATTATAACCGATTTAATGAGACCGAACTAATCCAACAACACGATTTACACACGTTTAGTCCATTTTCATCCGTTTCCATACGTTTTTACCCATTTCTGTTTGTTTTTACACGTTTTTTATGCATGTGTTATGACCCGAATAAAATTATAACCGATTTAATGAGACCGAACTAATCCAACAACACGATTTACACACGTTTAGTCCCTTTTCATCCGTTTCCATACGTTTTTACCCATTTCTGTTTGTTTTTACACGTTTTTTATGCATGTGTTATGACCCGAATAAAATTATAACCGATTTAATGAGACCGAACTAATCCAACAACACGATTTACATGTTTAGTCCCTTTTCATCCGTTTCCATACGTTTTTACCCATTTCTGTTTGTTTTTACACGTTTTTTATGCATGTGTTATGACCCGAATAAAATTATAACCGATTTGTTAGAAACTTTTTAAGTCTTTCTTTTATAACTTTGACCTTAAATATTTGTATTTGTGTTGTATAATATTTGATGAAAATACATTTAAATTAAAACACAATCCATCCATCTAAAAGTATTATATAACACAAGATAGAAAAATTAAGGTGAAAGTTGTAAAAGAAAGACTGAAAGGGTAAAACAACAACAATATTGGGACTTAGTATTTATCATCATCTATGATTACTGTTTTAACTTTTAATTACTCTCCTTGGTTTTCTGATCGAAGAAGCCGCCTGACTCAATAGTACTCATGATCTTGGAGAAAATAAAAGTATTTTGTGTTCATAAGCGAAATTTTTTGAAAATAATTTACAAGAATTTGGAGCCAAAATTTCGATCCAAAATTTTTAAATCACCTAATTATTTGGCATTTAACATAAATAAGAGCCCATATTCATGAAAATACCCTGTTTTGTTTCCTAATTAAACTAAACACTGCAACCAAAACACAAAAATCAAATCTTCAATCACAATTACTCTCCAAGCCAGAATCATTTTCTTGTACACATTGTTGCTCAAGAGTCGTCATGGAAATGGTTGAAGACATTGATACTGATATTTTGCTTCCAGATAATGAAGTTGATGTTAACACAATACAGTATGAGGATGAAACATATGCTTCATCTGATGAAGAAAATGACAACCAATTAAATAGAAAAATATCTAATAGGGGCATAACCAGGCTAGCTAAGTTTCGCCTTCAATATGGCCATCCTGGTCAAGTAAAGCACAAGGTAACCATCGATGCGTTGAATAGGGTTACAGGGTTAAACAGAGCACTGTTTGCGAGTTTTTTAGGAGATGCGGTTCGTGAGCACATAGGTTTGAAGGTTCTATCCTGGAAGAAGGTGGATAAAGAATCAAGACAAAAATTATGGGATGAAATCACGGTACATATATACTAATTTTTAACCCAGTATATAAGTTTAATTTATCAATTATCTACAACTAATTAAAAACATTGTGTTAATCTTTGCAGCGATATTTTGATGTTGACGTGACATTCAAAAAGGTGGTAATGAATTGTCTTGGTCAACTTCTAAGGAATTTCAGAATGAAACTCAGGGAAAAAATACATATTGCCCAACCTAGATACACCTGAGAAAATGAATGAAAGGCCGGAAAAGTATAGTACAATTGTGACACAAGAACAATGGGTTGAGTTTGTAACCTATACGACCACCAATGAATACAAGGTTTTAATTAGTTATCTTTATTTAGTTTATATGTCATTTCATAATTTTTAGTTTGCAGCATTACCGCATATCTAAATGTCTTATAATTTTGTGTTTTTTTAGGAGAAATCAGATAAAGCTAAACTGTCGCGTTCCAAAAATATTTATCAGCATAAAATGGGATGAGGTGGATATGTTTATGTTAAAGAGAAAATGGTAAGGTTATACATACTGTTTGTTTTACTAATTGCTCAGAATCGATTATCTTGGTTTAACTTTACATATATGTGTATGCACTTGATGTCCATTAGATCGAAAAAAAAGAAATTGAAGCAGATGTTGAACCGCCGCATGGTGTATTGTGGGTCAAAGGAAGGCAAAACAAAGACGGAGAATCTCCAGATGCTGAGATTAGTTCGGTGGCAGATAAACTTGTAAATTTGACTGCAAATTCTAATATTATGCTTATATACCAGCAACATTAACTTTATACTAGCCGTACTAACTTGTATACTAGCAGTACTAACTTTTAATACCAACAATTCCCATATTTTTTTTGCAGAGAGAAGCTGATGAAAAGATCAAGGAAGGAACCTTGGCTGTTGATGATGGCACTGATGCCATGACAGTTGTGTTTGGTAAGGAAAAGGGAGGTTATGCAAGAGGAGTGGGAAATGGAGTTACATATAAGAGGTATTTTAATCTTCCTCGAACCAGAAAAGAAATTGATGAAAGAATTGAGTTACTTCAAACTCAACTTGATAATGAGAGAAGCGAGCGTAAAAAATAAGATCTAATGCTCAAGAAACTGTCCACCGAGATGTCAGAAAAAGATGACCAGGTCGAGCAATTGTCCGCTGAGATGGCAGATACAAAAGGAATGGTTTCTAAAATGCTGAGTCTTTTGAGTTCACAAGGGATTAAGTTGGATATGGCATCTCAATTTCCATTAGACTCAGATGTAAGCCATTTTTTATGTTGTTAACAACTTCATTTTCTAATGCTAACACCAATGTATTTCTTAATTTAATTTAATTATATTGCAGGTGACGACTCCAATGGCCATTGATAATATAGATATCAGCACTAATGATCATCAGGTGGTCGGCGGAACTCAGTCCAGTGTTGGTGTACGTGCACGTGATAAAGATGTGATAATTCAGAAGAAGCCTACAACTAAGATTGAAACTTTGGAACCGGTAATGGAAACAATGGTAAGGAGTAAAACATTATCCCCCTTTGATTTTTTAATTTTACCTACATGACTAATGTACCGTGTTTTATATATACATATAGGAACATGTTAACAATGTTAAGAAAACACCAAAGACACGACAAAACGGGTCTGCAGATTCCCAATCGCCAGGAGATGCATCTCCAACAAAAGAACTACTAAAAGTATGTATTTCATGCAACATGTTTCTTGTTATTTTATTTTTAAAATAATGTACCGTATTTTATATATACGTATAGGAACCTGTTACAAATGTCGTACCTAAGAAAACGGGTAAGTCACGACGAAACGGGTCTCTAGCTTCCCTATCACAGGATAATGTGTCTCCAACAACACAAGCACAAGTATGTATTTCAACATGTTTCTTCTTGTTATTCTTAATTTTGTTTAAATAATTTCTGATATATACATATGCAAAAATTCTTTTTTTTAGACAATCAATTGCAAACTGTGGCACATAAAGAAATCAAATATTGTTGCTTTGGGTCGCATACACAACATTCCAGGAAAACAAATGCTACATAACAAACCACTCCCAAATGATTGCTACAGAGTCTCAATTAATAAGTCGTTAGTGGATGCAGCATGCATACCGGACATAGGGAATATTGGGTTAAAAATAGTTAGGGAAGGCGTGAATTGTTTCTTTGCATGGCCAAAGGATCAAGTTATTCTTGCTGATCATGAGGAGGTACATACATGTCTTTTTTCAACCTATATATATATATATATATATATATATATATATATATATAATTCTTCATATTAAATTCAATGTTTGATACAAGCGTCTTTTTTTACTACAGGTTACACCACCAACTACGAAACCAAAAGTTAGTGAACCGATTCCTGGACCAAAACTACAACCGAAGCGCAGAAATTATGTCTCGAGTGCAGAAGTGCAAAAGCAAGCTAGGGGTCCGGGGAAGATTCAAAAGGTTTTAACTTATAGTAGTTGACAATTTCATTACATGCGACATTAAAATTCTATATATATTTTGTTCATTTATATACATTCGAATTAAGGGTGAGCAAACGGACCGGATGGACCGGACCGACCGACAAAACCGACCGGACCGGACCGACCACATTCGGTCCGGTCCGCGGTCTAGGCTTTTCTGCTAATTCGGTCCTCGGTCCGGTCGGTCCGGTCCGGTCCGGTCCGGACCGACCAAAAAACCGAAAAAACGTGCCAAAATACGCCTAATTGGACCGGACCGGACCGAACCGGACCGAGACCGGACCGACCACATTCGGTCCGGTCTCGGTCCAAGGGTTTCTCCGGTTCTCGGTCCTCGGTCCGGTCGGTCCGGTCCGGTCCGGTCCGGTCCGGTTTTTGGACCATGCTCACCCTTAATTCGAATTGTATGGAATTTGTAATTGCTTTTTGTTTTTAATTATGTTTTATTTATATACCAGCAGTAGTAACTCTGATCCAGCAGTAGTGACTTAATACTAGCAATACTAACATCATTGGTCACTCTTTTCTTTAATTCGATGTGTGACTAAATATTACCAAATGCCACACGAATTAACAATTCATGTGACCATTGGATTAACATTTGTCACACAGAAAAACACATGTCTGCATTTTAAACAGCATATGGTCACACTTATTAACACTTTTGGCCACTGTTTGCTTAATTGTATGTGACTAAATACCAAAAAAAAAAACATGCTTTGTGTGACTAAATATTACAAAAGGCCACACAAACATAAAATTCATGTGGCCATTGGATTATCAATAGTCACACAAAATACACATTGCTTCATTTTAAACAGCTTATGGTCACACTTATTAACGATTTTGGCCACTGTTTGCTTAATTGTATGTGACTAAATACCCAAAAAAAACATGCTTTGTGTGACTAAATATTACAAACGGCCACGCAAACATAAACTTCATGTGGCCATTGGATGATCAATAGTCACACAAAATACACATTTCTTCATTTTAAACAGCATATGGTCACACTTATTAACGCTTTTGGCCACTGTTTGCTTAATTGTATGTGACTAAATACCCAAAAGAAACATGCTTTATGTAACTAAATATTACAAAATGCCACGCAAACATAAACTTCATGTGGCCATTGGATGATCAATAGTCACACAAAATACACATTTCTTTTCTTTAAACAGCATATGGTCACACTTATTAACACTTTTGGCCACTGTTTGCTTAATGGTATGTGACTAAATACCCAAAACAAACATGCTTTGTGTGACTAAATATTACAAAAGGCCACGCAAAAATAAACTTTATGTGGCCATTGGATGATCAATAGTCACACAAAATAAACATTTCTTCACTTTAAACAGCATATGGTCACACTTATTCACACTTTTGGCCACTGTTTGCTTAATGGTATGTGACTAAATACCCAAAACAAACATGCTTTGTGTGGCTAAATATTACAAAAGGCCACACAAACATAAACTTCATGTGGCCATTGGATGATCAATAGTCACACAAAATACACATTTCTTCACTTTAAAAAGCATATGGTCACACTTATTCACACTTTTGGCCACTTTGTGTTAAATTGTATGTGACTAACTCCAAAAAATAACACCCATTGTGTGACTAAATCATCAAAAACGTCACATTTATTGTATATTCATGTGGCCATTGGATTATAAATAGTCACACAAAATACACATTTACTTGAATATATCATCTCAAATGTCACATATATTATATATTTATGTGGCCAAAGGACAAACAATAGTCACTCTCAAAAAACATTCGTGTTACTATAAGGTGTTTACGGTCACTGATAATGACTAATCCAACAAAACTTGTGCCTAATTTGTCACACATATTCGGGGTTTTGGTCACTCTTTTTTGATGGAAAAGGCCACGAACTCAATAATGTGACCATATGCCACCTACGGTGGCGGGACTTTTTGTCACACACGACGAAAAAAACGTGCGTGACTATATGCATATCGTCACGCATTTTTGGCGTGACCAATAGCACTTTTTGTACCAGTGAAAGTACTAGTGTTTTGGAGTAATGGGGAAGAACATCATATATTACCCCCATATGTGCGTTAATATTTTAAAGTACTCCAAGTGTTTTGATTATCTTGATTCGAGTCATTAGAGTAGTTTATTGTAAAGTATGTAAAAATTCAAGTGTAAGGGGAATGTACATTCCCCATGATTTATTATTTTGGATGGTAGGGTTAGAGTGTATGCAAAAAAAAAAAAAAAAAAAAAAAAAATCGAAAAAATCAAGAAAAAGAAAAGAAAAAAAATAGAAAAAGAAAAGAGAAAAACATACGGACTACCATCCCGTTTCATTCCATGTTTCTTTTATGTTTTTGTCATTTTTGATTTATTAGCTTAAGTCGAGTCGAGCCTTGGCTTAGCAACGCCATATTGTACATGTAATTAAGCAAGATGATTAACTCGCCACCAGTAAATATTGCCTTTATCCAACAAAACCGTGTTTTCCATATCCCCTACACCTAACGTTATAACCCTTTAAAATACCTCTTTGATAGTTTATCCTAGGTGCTTACGCCAAGTGGTGGAGGTTTGATCCTTTCCCAAGCCTATGGTAATCTATTTTGCTATGACAGGTAGTGAGAGATGTTTTCCATTTCCATATTGTGATATATACCTTATTACACCCGAGAGATGTGAGTATCTAAACACTATTTGTGAGGTGCTAGTGTATGACCTCCGTGCTTGCTTTTGGTTTTTAGTGGAACGATTATTTGTTGTAATTACTTTTATATTAGTGTTAAATGACCCCTAACTTGTATTTTGATTAGAATAAAAGCGCATTTGCTTGAGGACAAGCAAATCTCAAGTGTAAGGGTATTTGATGAGGCGAAAAGTGTGCCACTTTTAAGGGGTCATTTAAGCCTCAATTCGAGATTATCTGATCAATTATTGCCCTAAATCGTTCCTTTTGTCATTTTAGGTTCTTTTGGAGAGAAATCTGGAAAAGGAAACATTTTGGACGTTTTTGGAGCATTTAAGTGAAGAAAACGGCAAAGTCTCAATTTTCCTTGCTGGGAACAGTACCTAACGGCATCAAGACTCTCCACATGACGGCGTCAAGAGATACAAAAGAGGTGGAAGTGGAAAATACACGTGACGATCCAGAGAGTTTTTAAGCATAGGACCTGACGGCGTCACCAAGGCCGTCAGGGTCCAATTACTAGTGACGGCCCTGAGCACAACTACACATGACAGCATCACAAATGGATATAGGCAATACAATTTTTTATGGCGGCGAGTTGACGGCGTCACAGGCTAACACATGACGCCGTCACGATGTAATATATATATATAGTTTTCCGAATTTCATTCATTAGTGTGCAACTTTGAGGGAATAAAACCTAGTCCGAATTTTATCAGCTTTTCAAGGGTTTCAACCCCTTGAATCTTTCATGTTTAATTAAAGATAAGTACTCTTTCAAATCATTCAATATGTCTATGTGTTGTTTGATTATATCTTACGCTTGTCTTCTATTTAACATGCTAGGCTAGATTTCACTTGTGTTTGCTTAGATGTAGTGAAACCTAGATGTTAATTATGGGTTGATTGTTTGTTTATAGTTGTTACGGATGATTGTATTCAATGTTAGGCTTAAGAAAACTGGCAGACTTCCATTGGTAACTTGCTTGAACATTTTAAGAAACAAGATCGGAGGCGTACTACGATTTTTGGTTGTATTTAATGCGTAGGAGAATTCTAATGATCCCATGTTAGGAGATTCTAACGGCTCGACATAGGAGTGAAGTAGGATCCTATAGAGTTAGGGAATATTGTACACGGCCCTACGACTAGTATTAAGGAATATGATCCGTCATCCATGCAATTGTAACAAGCTAATCAACCTGTAAAAGATATCTAGGGAGTAATGAAATCTAAGTAAACACAACTTTCCTCATTATGGTTTCCTCCACATTAGTATAAATAGCTTTATTTTCATTTATGTTATTTTATTTTTTATTGCATTAGTAGTTAATTGGGGTAGTTGGCTAGCAACTAATTCCGCCCACTCCTTCAAAACCCGAGATTTTACTGGCTTTCAAAAAAATATAAAAATACAAAAAGAATCATCCCTCACCTCTAGACCTAGTTTATTAGGCTTTCTAATCCTAGTGACACTATTCCTAAGTTGAACGATCAATCCCCCGGTAGTTGTCACTATACTATACTACAACGATCAGGTACACTGCCTGGTGGGGGTTGTAAGCTTCTCGAGATCCCTTGAGAGGTAAAACCTGTTGCGAGGGTGCGATCCCCACGTATCAGGCAAGCTACGTGATCTAAGTGCAGAAGAATCATGGGAACTCATAGAAGATCTTGCTCTCTATGACAACGAAAGTTGGAATGACCCCCGTGATTTGAACAAAACGGTCAAGGAAATATCTTTGTCTTCAAACAATTCTAGCACTCCCGACTGTAGGATCATGGAACTTGAGGAGCAAGTCAAGTTTCTCATGAAATCCTACAAAGCTCCTAAGCCTTCAAGCTAAGTGAACAAAATCACTTCTTCATGCAAATTATGTAGTGGTCCCCATGACACTTGTGATTGCGTGGAACTCCCCGGACAAGCTTTTGCGGATTACGCATCCTCGCGTACCGACGAAGCGGGAGACAAGTGGTACACTTTCAAACCCAAGCTAAACCCTTACGGTGATTTCTACAACCCTTATTGGAAAAATCACCCGAACCTTAGGTGGAAACAAAACCAAAACATGCCCCAAAACAATTCTTCTAATCTACCTAATCGTTACCAACCAAACGGTCCACCCTCTAACCGTAGTTTCAACAACAATCCTTCTAATAACTATGGTAGTACCAATAATTTTGAAGAATTGATGTCCAAGTTTATGGCATCTCAAGAAGCTCGCATATCTAAGTTTGAAGCCGATTTCAAACAAAAGCAAAGTGAGATGACCAATAAAATTGACACATTGTTGAAAGTTCTAAATGACCGAGAAATGGGAGCACTCCCAAGCGACACGGTCAAGAACCCAAAACTAAAAGTTAATGCCATATCATCGGTTTCGTCACCTACTTCTTGTCTACAATACTATTCAGTCAAAGCAATGAACACGTGTTTCAAGCAAACCCAAATTCTTCAATAGGACCAATTGAATAAAACATCCGATATTAAACCGGTCAATAACATAGTTGAAATACCTCCTACACAAGACCTTGACGATGAATTCAAGGAGCTCCACCTTGAACGCCCCGTCATTGATGTCTTAGCCCGTGCCCCCTACTATAGTGCCCTCCTAGAAAAATATGAGAAACTTAAATTGGGTAAAAATGGGACCGCCTTCGTTCAAAACAAGTTGCCTAAGAAGCTTGATGATCCGGGTATATTTGCTTTGCCTTGTAAGATAGGAAAATCCAAAGCTTTCGACACACTAGCCGACTTAGGATCAAGCCTCAACTTGATTCCCTTATCCCCTTTCACCACTCTTAAGCTAGGAAAGTTAGAGGAGACGGAAGTAATAATTGTTCTAGCGGATGGAAGTGTTGCCCACCCGGTTGGAATGATCAAGGATACAGTAGTTCACGTAGGAAGATTGACTATCTTAGCGGATTTTCACGTCCTAGATATGGTTAGTGATACTACATGCCCATTGTTAGTAGGAAGAGGATTTTTAGCAACTGCTAGTGCCATGATAGATTGTAAGGAGTCTAAGATAGCGGTAGGAGATGGTGAGACTTGGTCGGTTTATGATGTTAAGAAGCATAGCTACGATTGTGAGGACGAACCGACACCACATTGGGTAGAGATGAATAGGAGACCATCTAGATATGGACCTTGGATAGAAAGGAACTTTATAGGACCTTACCACCCATTCTATCTAGAAAAAGATTTCATTGATAAGACACATTCGGTGGAACAACTCATAACTAGAGATGAGGAACTAAACCCTTTTGAGGATCCCCTCGTCTTTAGGAAAATGATTGAGTTCTTAAGCGTAATGCCTATCAACCTAGAGATGAACAAGTGGAAAAGGGAAGGGGATAAGTGTAAATGGAATTGGGACAAGCCACCTAAGGAAGGTGACGGATCATGGCATATAAAGATGATTCTATATGATCCGGATGGAGAAAAGTTTGAGAAGTCATACCGTACCAAGAAAACCGATAGAAAATTGAAACCTAAGTTTGATCCCAAGGATGTCCTCGACGAGGAGCTCACACATATAGGATAGCCCATGACCTTGAGTCTAGCTACAAGACTCGTAAATAAAGAAAAGCGCTTCTTGGGAGGCAACCCATGTTTTATGTGTTTTTATTTGTTTGATTTTATTTGTTTTCGTATGTATGTTTTATTTTTATTGTTGGTATATCATGTTTCAAACTAAATTGTGAAAATGCTTTATTTTGTTTTTAACTTCGTCTTAATTACATATAAAGGTATTTTGCAAAAGCTAAGTGTAAGGGAAACCCAAATTAGTTTATAAGAACGAAAATGATCATGATTCGCCATAATATTAAATGAGCATGTATATTAGTAATTGTTAGAGTCAAATGCTTGTATCGAGTCATAATGATGTTTTGCAGGATTTTCCAGGAAATAAGGCATGAGTTTTTCCAAAAATTTTCCAGAAACTTAACACAAGATTTTTCCAGGAACATTCTGACGGTGTCAGGAGTTAAAACCTGACGGCGTCAAGAGTTAAAACCTGACGGCGTCAGGTACCAAAATTCTGAAAATTTTTGCGAGTTTTGTTTATACTGGAGTCTTAAAGTTTTTGTTGATTCTTTAGTTTTGTAAACTCCAGGAGATCTGCAAACATTCATTCCACAAGCATTATATCTTAAATTGCTTTCTAGGATTTGTTAGTATATATAGATTGCCGCCGATTTTACGCGAGGTTGCCTTGATTTTTTTCTCAGGTTTAACAGGTTATATATGACAAGAAGATGATTTATATTTCTGGAGGGAAGCGTTCAACGTTCATTTTCTTGGAGGAAGATCTAACCTTGTTGACACACTATCCACACCAAATGAATCAGGGGAATATTTGTTTTCATTCTTTTACCTACTTTACTTTTACATCCTTTAATTGAACATTGGGGACAATGTTCATCCTAAGTGTAAGGGGAGGGTAAATGATGATACCTTATAGGATACAATTGCACTTGAGTTTGTTTGTTTGATAGTAGATGTGTAATAAAACTAAGAGAAATACTTGTTAGTTTAATTTTAGCGCCAAATTTAAATTTTTTTACAACATTTAGGAGTGAAACTTTAGCCTTAACAAGCGTCTCATGGATAGGAGTTGTATGACTAGCACAAAACCGTACCATTCAGAAAAATTTTCCACCAAAATATGTGAGGTTCGCCTTTAGATTTGATAGGAAAAGCATTCATTATTAGTGCTTATGAGTGTACCGGTAGCATTTAGATTCTAGAACTTGCGTTAGTAATGCATCCCGAGACCACTAGTGAGACTACATTCGTGTAGTAAGATTTACTACATGATAAGAGGCATTAGGATCACCCTTGTTTTAAACCCGTATCATAATTACTTGACCATTTAAGTCATATTACTTGACTAGTAAAGTCAATTAATTTTTCCACACCTTAGCGTTGTACTCATTTTTAGTACACGATACCCCTAGTACACCCCTCCGAGCCTATCTTTTCGTTTCTAACTTTAAGCATGTAGAACCCAAGAATCACCTTCTGGAGGTCGCGGTTGATCAAAATACATCATTGTTTTAGAGAGAGAAAGTAGAGAGAGAAAGGTGGAGAAAAGGGTTTATATTAAATATGAAATGAATGAAACAATACACACACTTTCCCACCTTTCTCTCTCTACTTTCTCTCTCTAAATTTCTTCGTTAAGTTCTATCAAGTTAGGTTTCCTATTCTATCGAGTTAGGTGTTTCTGACTTATCGAGTTTGAGATAATTTTGGCGAGTTAGCCTTCTTTTCCTAATCGTTTATCGAGTTAGGCTTGTTGTGACTTTAACTAAGGGGAAACTCTGCCCAACTCAAGTCTCTCTACCGAGTTAGGAACTCCAAGATCTTACCGAGTTAGACATTCAACTAAACTTACCGAGTTAGAGTTATCTCTAGACTTATCGAGTTTGGATACTTTATAGAACTTATCGAGTTTGACTTAAACCTACACTTACCGAGTTAGAGTTATTTCAGAACATATCGAGTTTGAAACTTTTTCAGAACATACCGAGTTTGAAACATCCTCAAAACATACCGAGTTTGACTACTTTCAAGGATATACCGAGTTTGTATTTTTGGCGGGAAAATTTGAGTAAAATTTATTTTTCACACGAGACTTAACGTTCAATTTTTACGCGAGATTTAAATTTTGGTATAACGTTGAAAATTTCGGCCGAAAATTCAAATTTTTTGGCCAAAATTCAAAAATTTTCGGTAAAATTTGACGTCAAAATTTTTAAAACTCAAAATTTTCTAGTAACCTTAGAATTGGATTTTATAGTGATTTTCAAATTTTGAGAAAGAAAATTTTCATACTCAATTTTTGGCGGGATATTACGAAATCAATCAGATCAACCGAGAACGAACTTTCATCTTCACCAAAACATCTAATCTTCAACAACAACCTTTGTTATCTTTCAAAAGATCCTCAGAACAACGTTTCACTTTGAATTCAAATCATGGCAACTCAACAAGACATTCATGCTGCCGGTGCCGAAAACCGACCTCCAATGCTTGAAAAAGGTGGATATCTTCCATGGACAAGCCGCATGCTTCGTTACATCAAAACTAAAGATAATGGCAAGTTAATGATCAAATCCATAGAAAAAGGTCCATTTCAGCCAAGACAAGTTCAAATTGAAGGTAATCCAAATGAAACACCTCCTACTCAACCATTCGTGCGTGTACAAACAGAAGCAGATTACACAGATGAAGACAAGGCGCAGATCAAAGCTCATGATATGGCAATGCATTTAATCCAACTTGGATTACCACGGGAGATCTTTGCTGCGGTCGACAGCTGTGAAACTGCTCATGATATGTGGGAACGTGTTAGAAGGATATGTCATGGAACAGAGATTGGACAACAAGACGTTGAGAACAAACTTCTTACTGAATGGGAGAACTTTACATCCACCAAAGGTGAACAGATTGAATCATACTATACCAGGTTTTGCACTTTGATGAATGAGTTAATCAAAAACAAGTTGACACCTCGAGCAATTGCAACAAACATCAAATTCATCAATAACCTTCCAGAAGAATGGGGTCGTTATGTTACAATTGTCAATCAAACAAAGGATTTACACAAGGTGAATTATGATCGACTCTATGACTTTTTGAAGCAAAACCAAGCTGAGGCTAATGAAGTAAGGAAAGAAAGATTGGCTAAGAATCATGATCCTCTCGCATTAATTGCTAATACACCAACACCATTACCAGTGAACACTCAACCACCATCATCATCTTCCACCCACAACTACATGCAACCATCATGCATTCTACAACCAACACCGGTCTACCAACAACAATTCTACCCACAACAACAACAAGTTATTCCACAACAGCAACACCCACAATTCCAAGAACCGGAATTCACTGACAATGATGAAGCTACTGCAACATTGTCCCAAGCGTTTGCTTTTCTGTCAAAGGCATTCTAAGGACGTTATTCTACACCAACAAACAACAACCAAAGGATCTCATCGAACACTCGCAACAAGCAGTTTGCTCAGCCGAGTTTCAATATGGGCAATGAAGGCCAAATGGTTGGAGTTTATAGGAATCAGAAGGGATATCAGAATATGCAGAATGCAGGGAATCAGAATGCATGTCAGTTTGCAGGGAATCAGTATGGTCAGTATGCAGGGAATCAGTTGGGCCAGTTTGTTAGAAATCAGAGGGGTCAAAATGTTGGTAATCAGGCAATGGGTAATCAGAATAGAAATGTTGCAGCTCCAGTAGTTGGGAATTTGGGAAATATGAATCAGGGTAATCCGGTAAAGTGTTTCAACTTTCAAGGTGTAGGTCATATGGCAAGGAACTGTCCTACTAAGCCAAACAAGAAAGATCTAGCGTACTTGCAGAAAGCAGTGATGTTGGCACAAAAGGCAGAGGCAGGATTTCAGTTGAACGCAGAGGAAAATGATTTTATGGCTCTTATGGATGACATGGAAGATAGAGAGGATATCGATGCGAACTGCATATTCATGTCAAATCTTCAGAAGGCTAAGTATGACACGGATTCTGATACACTTCCTGTTTATGACACCAATGCACCATCTGAGGTATCAAATTTCAACACCTGTCATAATAATGATATATTTGATATGTCTCCTCATGAGGAACAACATTCTGAGAAGCTAGCATCTAATTATGATAAATATCTGGACACGCCAAGTAGTAGCAATACTCCTTCAGCAACTCCAGATGTGAGTCATAATGGAGACTTTGTTTCACAGCATGCTGTGAATGATGAGGAAACACGTGCTTTATTTGAATCATTATTAAATAATTGTGGTATTGAAATCGAAAAAGTGAAAAAGGTCAATCGCGATGTTAAGGCCGCGAATGTAAAATTGACCGCTGAGCTTGAGAGTTACAAGGAAAACGCTAAAGCTTTTGAGTTTCATAACAAAAGATTGTCTGAATTAGAAACTGGTTATCAAAATTCCGTTTCAAGGGAAAAACAATTGCAACTCAAGTTTGATACACTTGATGTTAATTCTTTCAAGAAGATAAAAGCTTTAAACGCGAAAATTTCTGATTTACAAAGCCAACTTTCTAAACAAAAAACAGCTTATACCAATCTTGAAAACGAAAGGGATGAGTTGAAAAAGGACTTTGCAAAGAAAGAAGACAAACTTTTGGCCAAAATCGTAGAGTCAGAACACATGATTGCACATTTAGAAGAATTAGTAGTTAAGTCGGGTCAGTCAAGTCAATCAATGAAAATGATTTCAAATCAAACTAATCCGATTTACCATACGAAACATAAAGTGGCTCTTGGTAACAACACCCCCAGTAATCTCAAGAAAGCTCAGCAAGAATAGAATGTTTTGTATAATGGTAATGTGATTTACACTAAACATGATCCTCCCGTCGTTCGGGATTCTGTGCAAATGATAGAACATGTCGAAGAGAGCATTTCTAAAATGAAACAAAAGGATTTGAAACCCATTGATTACAACAAATTGAACAAACTTTCGGGAATTACTTTTGTTCCACAAAAAGAACCATCTGTGTTTTCCATAAAACGACCATTCTCAAAAATGTTTTCTAAGAAAGTAATTGTTTCCAAATCTCTTTCAAAAATGGAACAAATGTCTTCTAACAACACTTTTAATACAAGTGAGGCTAGAAACATTCTGGATGACGTTAAAAAGAGAATTCAAGAACTTCAAAATATTGTTGCTTCTAAAACTACAATCGATATTAACAACTGGCATTCCAGTTTTCATATTGAGCAGAAAAAAGTTTTTGAAAACGAAATTACTATCCCACTGAATAACATCAGTGCGAGGGTAATCCATTTTGAACAAGCTTTCTTAAAAGAAACGACCGACTTTGTCAAGGACCACAAATCCCTGGTAAACGAAGCTAATGATACTCGTGAAAACATGAATGTTTTGGAAAACCTAAATGATTCTCTCTTCGAAGCTGTTATGACCACTGACATTATGTCCATCATTTTACAAACATACTCTGTTCAAGACGATGAAAGACTGAGAGCTGAGACCTCCAAAATTGTTTCCAGATATGAAAATGCTCTTATAAAGCTTGAAAAAGAAAATGTGTCATGTTTTAAACAACTTGATCGAAAAAAGGAAGAATGCAAGTATGACAAACTGTCGTATGAGCGTGCTTTCAAGAACATGAAAGAGCAAAATGATCTTTTGAGGGCTCAGCTTGAAAGTCAAAAAAGGAAGGGTGAGGAAACTAAGTTTGCAAAACCATCGACTTCGGAGAAACCAAATGTTCCAAATATGGTTCAAAAACCAAAAATGTCTATTTCACGGTTTGCTCCAAAAGTCGATGAGAAAAAGGATTTGACAAAACCAGTCACTCCAACACCCTTGCCCAAGAAAATTGAAAATGAAAAGATTGTTGATAAAGGAAAAGCGGTTGTCGAAACACCAAAAGTTCTAGCACCTGGCCTTTTTAGGATTACTCCCACTAATGCGTCTGCCTCCACTTCTAAGACAAATGCGTGCAAAAAGGATAATTCTAAAGAGTCTAGTGATGCTAAAAAGGACAAAAATATAAATCCTAATGCGTATGCCTCAACTTCTACAGGATTAGACAGCACCTCTAGGAGCAGCAGACTAAAGCCTAGGAGCAATACAAGGAACAATAGAGTCTCGCCTGCCTCTAAGAGTAGTTGCAAGAATAAAGTTGAAGAAGTAGAAGAACACCCTAGGAATTTATCGCTTTCTAATAAGAGACATATTTCATCTGAATGTAATGTCGAGAGTACTGGTTCTAATGCATGTAATGACACTGCTTGTTTAATATGCAACAAATGTTTAATTAATGATGTTCATGATGAATGTGTTTCTAAGAATCTGAATGTTATGCCAGAACAGAAGAGCGTTTTGAAAGGTCCTAGTGCAAAATCTAGATTTGTTGGAAACCTAATTAAAAGAATTAGGAACACCACTAATAGTCGCACACCTAGGAACTATCTTAAGCATTGTGTTTGGATTCCAACGGGTAGAGAATTTATACTCAAGGATGGCAAATTAGAAATAGTTCAAGCTAAACAAGTAGCAACTGTCTATGAGTGTGATTTTACTTGTACCCTTAACCCCATGGAACCAAATTCAAATCGGTTTCCAAATACAAACTCTTCTGTTATTGGCAGGTTATCGAAATATGTCTTTGGATCGTCGACTCGGGTTGCTCCAAGCACATGACCGGGAACTTAAAGCTGCTGATCAATTTCATTTGGAAATTCATGGGAACTGTACGCTTTGGAAATGATCATGTAGCAGCTATCCTGGGTTTTGGAGATCTTCAGTTTGGGAATTTTTTGATCACTCGAGTTTACTATGTCGAAGGGTTGGGACACAACTTGTTTTCAGTTGGGCAGTTTTGTGATGCAGATTTAGAAGTTGCATTCAGGAGAAACACGGTTTTTATTAGAAATTTGGTTGGTGATGATCTCTTAACTGGTAATCGTGGTACAAACTTGTATGCTATCGACATCAACCAAATGACTTCTACATTACCAATTTGTCTTATGACAAGGGCAACCGAAACTAAGTCCTGGCTGTGGCATAGAAGATTATCCCATCTCAATTTCGACACCATCAACAAGTTAGCCAAATACAACATCGTCACCGGACTTCCTAAGTTCAAATACACCAAGGATCATCTATGTCCATCATGTGAACAAGGAAAAAGCAAAAGAGCATCATATAAACCCAAAACCGTACCTAGTTCGGAAGCAAGGTTACACTTGTTGCACATGGACTTATGTGGCCCAATGAGAGTTGAAAGCATTAATGGGAAAAAGAATATTCTTGTTATCGTTGATGATTATTCAAGATATACATGGGTAAAGTTTTTGAGATCAAAAGACGAAGCACCAGGCATCATCATCACCTTTCTGAAGCGTATTCAAGTTCTACTTCAAGCTCCAGTAAGGATTGTAAGAACAGATAATGGCACAGAATTCACAAATCAGGAGTTAAGAACCTATTTCGAAGATGTTGGAATCACACATCAAACATCAGTTGTTAGAACTCCACAGCAGAATGGGGTAGTTGAAAGAAGAAACCGAACTCTTGTAGAAGCTGCTCGCACAATGTTGATATATTCTAGTGCACCACTATTCTTATGGGCTGATGCTGTAGCCACTGCTTGTTTTACTCAAAACCGATCCTTAGTACATCCAAGATTCAATAAAACCCCATATGAGCTAGTGAACAATCGAAAACCTGACATCTCTTACCTTCACGTGTTTGGCGCTTTGTGCTATCCGACGAATGACAGAGAAGATCTAGGAAAGTTAAAAGCTAAGGGTGATATTGGAATCTTCATTGGATATTCAGAAAACTCGAGGGCATTCAGGGTGTATAATAGAAGAACGAAAAGGATAATGGAGACGATGAATGTGAAGTTTGACGAGATTTCACAAATGGCTTATGAGAGATACGCTCTAGAACCCGCGCTTAATCCAATGGCTTCTAATCAAACCAGATTAGGACCCGCACCAAACAGTCAGACTTCTGGACACATCAGTTCAGGACTCGTGCCTAATGGAGCTCATTCAACAAACACGGAAAAACCTTCAGAACAAGAACTGGAAAATTTCTTCGAGTTAATGTTTGATGAATATTATGGTGGAACTTCGACAAATGCATCTCAACAACATTCCGCTGCACCCGCTCAAAATCAACCACCACCACCACTGGATGCATCTACAACAATCGAAGCTGAAGCACCAACTACATCAACATCATCTACATCTACTCAAGCCACTCCAGTACTTGAAACTGAACTACCAAGAGTTGATGAGAAAAATCAAAACACAAATTTTCAAGAAGAACCAACAAATAATTCAAACGATGTTGCGTTAGAAGAAGGAGAAGAAGTATTTGAAAACCCGTTTGCAACAGACTCTGCTGAATCTTCTTCAAGGTTACAAGAACCGTCTAACACACATACGTTAAACCCAAGGTACCCTTCTACGTTTCAATGGACAAAAGACCATCCAATAGAACAAGTTATTGGTGAACCTTCAAAGCCAGTTCAGACGAGGAGACAACTTGCCACCGATCTCGAATTGTGCATTTACATTTGCTCAATAAGCACCAAAGTACCTAAGAACATTCGGGAAGCAATGGCAGAAAACCCATGGATTGAAGCAATGCAGGAGGAATTTCTTCAATACCTGTTACATGATAGTTGGGAACTTGTTGAACGACCACTTGATAAACGAGTTCTTGATCTCAAGTGGTTGTGGAAGAACAAACTGGATGAAGAAATGACTGTTATTCGCAACAAATCTCGTCTCGTGGCTAAAGGATATCCACAAGAAGAAGGGATAGATTTCGAAGAATCATTCGCGCCTGTAGCTAGACTTGAAGCAGTCCGGATTTTCTTAGCCTATGCAGCTCACAAAAACATCACAGTCTATCAGATGGACATTAAGACAGCCTTCTTGAATGGAACTCTGAAAGAAGAAGTGTATGTGAGTCAGACAGAGGGATTCATCGACAAAGATCATCCAGACTACGTCTACAAGTTTAAGAAAGCCATCTATGGTTTAAAACAAGCTCCAAGAGCGTGGTATGACGAACTATCATCTTTATTGCTCAAAAACAATTTCACAAAAGGAACGGTTGATGACACCTTGTTTATCAAAAAATTCAAAGATGACATTTTGATCGTTCAAATTTACGTGGACGACATTATTTTTGGATCAACCAATCCTAACCATTCAAAACATTTTGAAAATCTCATGAAAAGCAAATTTGAAATGTCCATGATGGGGGAACTAAAATTCTTTCTTGGTTTACAAATACATCAATCCCCTCGTGGTATTTTTATCAATCAAGCTAAATATACAATAGAGATTTTGAAAAAACATGGAATGGAAAATTGTGATTCTGTTGGTACTCCAATGGTCACTTCACCAAAAATTGATGCTGATTTGTTTGGGAAACCCGTCGATCCGAAGAAATATCAGAGCATGATCGGTTCTCTCATGTACTTAACTGCTAGTCGACCTGATATTCAAATTGCTGTTTGTTTGTTAGCACGGTTTCAGGCAAAGCCTACCGAACTACACCTCAAAGAGGTTAAAAGGATCTTTCGGTACCTACGAAGAACCATTAACATAGGACTTTGGTATCCGAAGGATTCGGGGTTTACTCTAACAGCCTTTTCAGATGCCGACCATGCAGGAGATCAAGTTATTGCAAAAAGTACATCAGGTGGAGCACAATTTTTGGGTGAAAAGCTAGTAAGCTGGTCGTCAAAGAAATAGGATTGTACTGCGCTATCAACCGCCGAAGCCGAGTATGTGTCTCTATCTGCGTGTTGTGCCCAAGTTCTTTGGATGCGGACACAGCTCACAGATTATGGCTTTACTTTTGACAAAATGCCTATGTATTGTGACTCAAAAAGTGCCATAGCCATCTCGTGCAATCCCGTACATCACTCTAAGACGAAGCATATCAAAGTCCGATACCATTTCATCAAAGAACACGTGGAAGAGGGTACTGTTGAATTATTTTTCGTTAAGACTGATAACCAACTCGCCGATCTATTTACTAAAGCCCTTCCAAAAGAAAGGTTTGACTATTTAGTTCGACGAATTGGCATGCGAAGCCTAACTCCTGAGGAGCTAGTACGTCTTCTCGAATCTTCTTGAAAAATATTTTCAAAATCGCTTCGCTGTAAATATTTTTGAAAAAAAAAAAACAAAATACAAAATTTGAAAAACCAACAAAAACAAAATACAAAAATATAAAATTTCAAAAAATACAAAAACAATATAAAATCAAAAAATCCAAAAATATTCTTCTCACAACATGTCTCTCGTATAAATCAATATTCTGTACGTTTCTAGAAATGTCATTCAACAATGATACGGACATGTACAGATGCTTGAGCGGGAGTTCTTTTTAATGTTTTTCTAAAACATATCGTCTCTCAAAATTTTCTTCACTATGGCTTTCGTATACTTCAGTACGAAACCCAGACCCGAATGATGACTTCTGATTATTTCAAATCATGGACTCGTATTTTCAAGGACGAAATCTTTTTCAAAAAGTTCGAGTCTAAACAAACGAAAAAGACTTCAAACAAAAACTCGTTTTTTCAAACAAGAATCTTGAGCACTTTTTCAAGATTGTTCAAAAGATTTCTCAAAATCTTTCAAATAAGTGCTCAAGATAACTCCCTCAAAACCCTTAATTGATTTTAAAATGTGCTATCATTAAGGGGGAGTACAAATACAAAATGTTCCGAATTCATGCAAAATGAAATATGTCTATCTCTCCAAAAAGCTTTTTCTTAATCTGTTGATATCAAAAATATCACGATATGCTATTTTTGAGGGGGAGAAGACATGATTAAAAAGTGATCAAAGATGTTTAAAGTTTGTGACTGAATCTCAGAAGAGCTCGACTCAGTATGTACCAATGAATTGACGAAGCTTAAAATTTCAGTAATCAAAAAGACTTGTCCTGGACGGGTAATAATTTCAAGCTAGTCTAACTAGTGATGTAAGCGTGTCTCGAATAGGACTTGTCTGAGTAGAATGTACCGTATTGAGAGACTTTCTTTGGACTTGACCAGGACGGGTAATAATTTCAAGCTAGTCTAACTAGTGATGCAAGCGTGTCTCGAATCGGTCATGTTCACTGAAAGTGGATCAATTCAAAAAGTGCAAACTCCTCACGCATGTGCAAATTTCTTAAAAATTCATGAGCACATGTGAAGGGGGAGTCCTTCAAAAGAAACAAAAACTCTCAAAGTGTCAACAAAAATGTGTTTATATTCATAAACACTTTGAGAGATTTTCAATCAAAGGTTTCATGGCAATTATAGGATTCATGGAGTTATAAGGTGACTAAGGTTAGGGAAAACCGTCCTATGATCCGCCAGAGCCGGAGGGATCTACCCAAGGACAATTCCAATAGAGTAGAATTAGAAGTCCTTAGGTATGATTGAAAAAAGGAGAAAATGAGAAAGGAGAAAGAAGGGGTTGAAGAATTAAAAAGAAAAGTTATGAAAAAGGGTGAAAAGAAATAGCCCTCCATATGTTCAACCTTAGGGCAGACACCGGGTTCAATTCATATGCTACTGGTTGTTACTAAGGTGACACCGGTATTAAAGATAAAGACGTCATGGACCCAGTGACGCACTGCACTAAACCTTCTAGCCACTCAAGTTCTCTTAAAAGAGCTTGTTTCATTCTCACGGGGAACCAGCGTAATCTATCGACCTGTCTCTTAGAGATGGTTGATATTGAAGCAGGAGACCTCTCCCTAATCTCCGCATAGGAAACCAAATGCGCACTTATCGAGTCTAGAGCCCCGAGATTCATCAAAAGATCTCATAGGAACACATGATATTTCTACACTGGTTGTTCATCATTAAGGACACCAGATGTAAACCTAAGAGTCCTTCGCAGATCTTAGCAATCTGCCAAGAACGTTTATGAGAGGAATTACTTATGTATATTCTCAATGATTGAACGGAAATTCCTGCCAGGGTCAACATCAAGCAGCCCTGACAGCAGGTCACTTCGGTAATTCTTTATGGGTTACGCTTAGTGTTCGCGGTGGTTTCAAACGGTCTATAGTCGTGGAGTGATCCCCAGCGACTCACCCAGTCATTGAGCTACTCAGTAGGTCTCGTAAGCTCTTTCGGGAGTATCTGATATGGGAACGGCCATGGTAAGGGTTAGAAGGAGTCTTCACACTATGCTGTTGACGATCTCTAATTCCTTATCTGTAAGTACCGGTTGATTTATTGCTAACTGTTTACCTGCAGATATACATCATCTCCATGGCGAAAGATTCCACATGCTCATACATGCATTACAAAGTCAAAGGAAAGTTCTCACAAAGATCAAAGGATAGCAACAGTCAAAGAAAGATTCTACGCCAAAAAGAAGAATCTACAAAGTAAAGTGACAAAGATCAACGTGAAAGAACGGGAATAACAAATGTATGTATGATAAAGACTTAAGACGTATGAGCATGTTGGAATGGCAGACAACCACCACAAACACAGATTTGACGAAAGGCAGATGACATCATCGGATCACTTCTACAACAATGAAACATGATGAACTGGAACTATGATTCATCTAGTGATTCTTAAAGACGTCAAGAGCTATGAATGTTAAAGTTAAAAGACAAAGATGATGACGTCGCGCAACCTCAAAGACCAACACTTAGGGGGAGATTGTTAGGATCATATTTTATTTATAAAAAGTGTCGGTCATTAACGTATAGTTATAGGTTGCTTTAGAATATCATTATGATGAAGTTTATGTGTAGTACTCATGTTTTGTAAAAGTCTAAGGGCTATTAGTGTAATAATGTAAAAGATTAGAGAAGCCCTAGACTATGAGTATAAATACTCTTGTAAACCTCATTTGTGAGGTTGGTTCTCTTAGTGATTCATTTAGTGTTAACAAAGTTATTATTCCACAAACTAGAGTTCCCACTCTCTCTCTCTCTCTACTTACTTTCTCTCTCTAGGTTTAAGCTTGATTCAATAGTGATTTAGGTTGTTCTACGGTCCTACAAAGCATTTTACTTAAAGGAAGAATTTGTGACCAACCACCCAAATGTGCAACCAAATCGCCTTAGCCTTCCGTGTATGCACTCATCTTTAGTGCATTATTGTTATGTGTTTAAACCCTTAGTTAATTATCTAATAGATTACATGGTTGGGACTCATGGGTAAAGTACTAGTGTTATGGAGTAATGGGGAAGAACATCATATATTACTAGGGGTGGCAATTCTCGACACGACACGATAAACGACACGAACCCGACACGAAGTTAAACAGGTTTGGGTTGAGGATAAACAGGTTTGGGTAAAAAATAGGTCAACTCGTCTAACCCGTTTAATAAATGGGTCGTGTTTGGGTTGAGCAAGTGTTAAACAGGTCAACACGTGAACCCGTTTAAGTATATAAGTCTCTAAAAATAAAATATATAACTTGGTTTTAATGTTAGATATGGATTAAATGTATTTTGTTATGTTTTTATGATTATAACTTTTTAAGATTAACGCACATATGGGGGTAATATAATATTACCCCCATATGTACGTTAATCTTAAAAAGTACTCCAAGTGTTTTGATTATCTTGATTCGAGTCATTAGAGTAGTTTATTGTAAAGTATGTAAAAATTCAAGTGTAAGGGGAATGTACATTCCCTATGATGTATTATTTTGGATGGTATGGTAAAAGTGTATGCAAAAAAAAAAAAAAAAAAAAAAAAAAAAAAAAAGTAAATAGAAAAAGAAAAAGAGAAAAAATATACGGACTACCATCCCGTTTCATTTTAAGTTTGTTTTATGTTTTTGTTATTTTTGATTTATTAGCTTAAGTTGAGTCGAGTCTTAGCTTAGCAACGCCATATTGTACATGTAATTAACCAAGATGATTAACTCGCCAGCAGTAAATATTGCCTTTATCCAACAAAACCGTGTTTTCCATAACCCTACACCTAACATTATAACCCTTTAAAAGACCTCTTTGATAGTTTATCCTAGGTGCTTACGCCAAGTGGTGGAGGTTTGATCCTTTCCCAAGCCTATGGTAATCTATTTGCTATGACAGGTAGTGAGAGATGTTTTCCATTTCCTTATTGTGATATATACTTTATTACACCCGAGAGATGTGAGTATCTAAACACTATTTATGAGGTGCTAGTGTATAACCTCCGTGCTTGTTTTTGGTTTTTAGTGGAACGATTATTTGTTGTAATTACTTTTATATTAGTGTTAAATGACTCCTAACTTGTATTTTGATTAGAATAAAAGCGCATTTGCTTGAGGATAAGAAAATCTCAAGTGTAAGGGTATTTGATGAGACAAAAAGTGTACCGCCTTTAAGGGGTCATTTAAGCCCGAATTCGTGATTATTTGATCAATTATTGCCCTAAATCGTTCCTTTTGTCATTTTAGGTACTTTTGAGGAGAAATCTAAAAAAGGAAGCGTTTTGGACGTTTTTGGAGCATAAAAGTGAAGAAAATGGCAAAGTCTCAAATTTCTTGCTGGGAACAGTACCTGACGACGTCAAGCAGTAACACATGACGACGTCAAGAGTGATAAAAGAGGTGGATGTGGAATTTATAACGTGACGGCCAGAACATTTTCTTTGTTAATGGCCTGACGGCGTCACCAAGGCCGTCAGGGTCCAAATACAAGTGACGGCCCAGAGTTAATTTGCACTTGAAGGCGTCAAGAATAGATCTAGGCAATACGAATTTCAACTTGGCGGCGAGTTGACGGCGTCAGAGGCCAACACATGACGCCGTCATGATGCTATGTCTATATATATTTTTCCAATTTTTCATTGTAATGTGTGGAACAAATTGTGAAATACTAAACACAAACCCTAGGTCGAATTTCCTGCATATAGAAGGGGTTTCAAACCCTTCTTTCTTCCATGTTTTAATAAAGATAAGTTCTCTAATAATTATTCAATATGTCTATGTATTGTTTGATTCTATCTTATGCTTTTCTTTCTTTTAACATGTTAGGCTAGGTTTTTATTGTGTTTGCTTAGATGTAGTGAAACCTAGATGTTGATTATTGGTTGATTGTTTGTTTATAATTGTTATGGATGATTGTATTCGATGTTAGGCTTAAGAAAACTGGTAGACTTCCATTGGTAACTTGCTTGAACGTCTTAAGAAACATGATCGGAGGTGTACTACGATTTTTGGTTGTATTTAATGCATAAGTGAATTCTAATGATCCCATGTTAGGAGCTTTTAATCGGCTCGACATAGGAGTGAAGTAGGATCTTATAGAGTTAGGGAATATTGTACACAGCCCTACGACTAGTATTAAGGAATATAACCCGTCATCCATGCAATTGTAACAAACTAATCAACCGGTAAAAGATATCTAGGGAGTAATGAAATCTAAGTAAACACAACTTTTCTCTTTATTGTTTCCACCACATTAGTAAATTAGCTTAATTTTCATTTCTTTTATTTTATTTTGATTGCATTTGTAGTTAATTGGGTTAGTTGGCTAGCAACTAATTCCGCTCACTCCTTCCAAATCCCGAGATTTTACTTGCTTTCCATAAAATATAAAAATATAAAAAGAATCATCCCTCACCTCTAGACCTAGTTTAGTAGGCTTTCTAATCCTAGCGACACTATTCCTGAGTTGAACGATCAATCCCCCGGTACTTGTCACTATACTATACTACAATGATCAGGTACACTGCCAGATGGGGGTTGCAAGCTTCTCAAGATCCCTTGAGAGGTAAAACCTGTTGCGAGTGCGCAATCTCATGTATCATAAGGATTTTGGACTACAATTGCAAATAATTTAACTATCGGGCTAAAAGTATAACTTTTATAAAGTTAAGGGTAAGAATTGTAACTATATTATAATCTTTGAAAAACTTATACTTTTTACTTAGATACATTTACATTTTTATAACAGCGCTGATAACAAAAATATAACATATACGTTTTTATAACTAATAATAACATTTGATTTTACAATAAACATAACAAGTATATTTTTCTTAACAACTAATAACTTTTAATAAATAATAACAAAAGTATTTGAACTAACCTTTATTTTTTTTTAACAAACTTAACCTTTATTAACATAAAATATTTAAAATAAATATTTTAACTTTCTATTCATCAACTTTTAATAAATATAAATAACTCCCAGTTTATCTCTCAATCGATAACATTTTCTCAAAACATCAATAATATGTATAATACTTTAACACACAAATCTAACACTAGCACGCTTGTATTTAAAATAAATGTTTTAACTTCCTATTCACCAACTTTTAATAAATATAAATAACTCCCTATTTATCTATAAATCGATAACATTTTCTCAAAACATCAATAATATGTATATTACTTTAACATACAAATCTAACACTAACACACTTGAAGATTTTCACACTTATCATTTCTCATCTATCCCTAAAACCAACAAATCTAAACCTATTACATTAATTTAGGTTGCAAGTCGGGAGCTATTTACCTACATCACTCGATCACTACATAACTACTGTACTACTAAAGTGAGTCATATCCCCATTTTCTATCATTTAACTATTTATTAAACTCTTTGGGGGAGATACGTGCTCAACTACTTGTTTTTAATTTTCATAAATACTCTAAAACTTTTACTTACTACATCATAACCCCTCTTTTACCTATTTTGAACTATTTTGAGGGAGATACATGCTCTTTTACTTACATATTTTTAATCGTTTATCTTAAATATTTTACTCAAATTGACGCAAACAACTCAAATTGTTTATCTAAAACATTATACATATTACAAATTAGAACACAAGCACTTTTTGTATACTACACCATTTATTATTGCCTAAGTAACACCATTGCTAAAAGTCGCTCATATCATGAACCATTATCACTTGCGGGTGAACGCGTATTTAGTAAATAGATATATTGGAGACGGCAACCCATTTGAGTTAACCTGGGATGGTAACCGAGTGCACTATATTCGAATTTACTAGGAAGATAGAAACCTCCTACACGAGGGCCCATCATCTATATCACACTGTGATGTAGGTGATTATATCTTTTATAATATCACCCGATGTTAAGGTTTGAGATTCATGAGCTTAGGGCAATAATTATATTAACCAATAATTGTATTTCGTTGCAATTATATTATCAAATTGGAAAACTTGTGTTCAACTAAATTTTCAAACAACACTATGGATTTATTCAAATGATTTTATATAAACACCAGGGTAACCAAATGATTTTATACAAACACTAGGGTATTACCCAATCAAATGATTTTATACAAACACCATGGAATCACTCAATTAAATGATTTAAACAATATGAAATTTACTCAGCAAATGATTTTATACAAATATTATGGATTTGTTAAACTATTTACCCGAGTGTGGCACATAAACAAACTAGGGACACATAATAACATTGCCCATTATTTACTTTACTAAAATTGTCTTTTAAACTTGGAACTCTTTAAATAAATTGTTTTGCTTATAAACTCTATTAACACACCAACCTTTGTGTTGACCTTTTTAGCATGTTTTATCTCAGGTAATTAAGAAGTACTACAGAAGGCACAAAGTTGGCATTGGTAACTTTGGGCCGACCTTTCCTATAAATAATATCATCCTTTTTCAAAAACTCATCGCTACATCTTGAGAAACATAAATGCTTTTGAAAACATAATTTTGTAATTTTAAACATTGAAATGTCTATGAATGATATTAACTTTTCAAAACGCCTCTTTTGAGTTATTTTATATGATTATGACTGTGATCTAAGAAGTAATACCCCGATTAGTTTTCCGCTGCTCATCAAAAATTATCGGGGTGTTACATACATACAAGAAATCAGGGTGGTCACGTAACCGGCTCCCTAGCGAAAAAAATGTAGTTTTAATTTTTTAGAATATCTAGTTATTTTTGTAATTTGCTTCTCCTTCCTTAACGAAACGATTTGTAGTGAAGGGTCAACATGAAACACGTCTTCGCACTTAAAGTCCATGTTGCTTCTCCTTCCTTAACGGCACAGCACTTAAATTCAAGAGTGAAATCCTTTGTCTTGCCCAATCTGTTGTTAGGGATCATATGCTTGGAAATGATTTTTTAAAAAGGTTTTTGCAGCCGTTGAATATATTACTTCAAAAAATATTTAAGTACAGTAATCTCACATCCCTGTTACATAGGGGTAAAGCTAACATAATAGACACATCTACTTCTTAAATAAGAAGAAAACAATTAAGCACTAGACTACATTTGACTCATAGATGCCACAAAACATAAACTAACGTATAAATTGACTACAAAGATTAATGTCCACGCCTCATAGAATGTCTTCTGTTCTTCAGTTAATTCATATGCATAAACTTCATAACCATCATACATATCGTAGTCCTCATCCTCACGCAAACTAGCCTCATATGCACCACCCCTACCACTAGCCCATTTAGAAGAAGAGGCCATAAAATGAGCAGTATCATCATATACATCCTCAACATCACTATTGCTATAATCACCAACCATTGTCGCATCCTTAACAACCTTACCATCATTTCCAGCATTCGAAGTATCCACATTCTCGAGTACCTTGTCCTCTTTCATTCAAAGCTGCAAATGAATTTCTAAGATTAACCAAATTTATATCATCAGAAAACTGTTGGTCCCTTATTGCTAGAAGTTGTAGCCGTATTGTTTTTAGAGTTTTTGGACTCGACCCACCCTTTGAATTTTGGTCTTCCTTCGACATGCTTGCTCTATATGTCATCTTCAGGATAGGGCGGTATTTCAATCTTGATTTTGGCCGAATAACAGGTTTATTGTCCCTCCTTTTGTTCCTATTGTAACTACTCGAAACCCATCATTAGAAACTTTTTGACCTGAAGTAGTGCCCTCTTTAACAGCCTTAGGACATGAGTCAAACGAGTGCCCATAAATCAAACATGTACCACATCTAGGAGGCTTCCACTCGTACTCGATAAGAATGGTCTCTTTTGTGTATCCACTTTCTTCTAACTTAGGTACTGCCACTATACCAAGCTATCTATCATCTTATTACCTGCATTAATTTCTATCAAAGCTCTAGCATAACTACTAGGCCTCCATGAATCCAAGCACATGGTACTAGTATACGAGTCCAACGGTTTACCAATCTTAGTAGCAATCATGCTTAGGCCATCCGACGTGTAAGCAGCCAAAGGAACATCATGCATTTTCACCCAAACTAGAACCTTCGACATATCTTCTTTTGTAAGGCTCTCAGAAGGTGTCCACTTATTCAGAAATATAGGAGTACCCTGAATCATCCATGGACCATCTTGTAAAATACTTTATGCACCTTGGAGGGTCAAAAATTTGAAAAAGAAAAATCCCTCTGTATTCATAGTCACTTTTTGGATCCCATACTTAATTACCCAAGTATTTCGAACAAACAATTCAACGATAGGAAAAGCTAACCTTTTTGATGATGAAATACCCGTAGAGCGAGTTTTTCAGTCTATTATTAACCTCTTGAATCGAAGCAATAGGAATACCCACGTCAAAATCAGAATTAGCATGCACACTTGATTAAAGTACACAAAAGTTAACATTAGGCGATGTAGGCTTAAATATATTGGCACATGAACTCGGCATCGTACGTTGACTAGGAGGTGTACTACCTATAGGTTACGTCTTTCCATTCCTGAGTATTATGGACTTCGACAATTTCAGAAGCACTAGCCATTTTTTCTTGTTCCTTTTGTTGCTTAGTGTTGGTTTTATAGCCATTATAATAATAGTCGTGTGTTAGGATCGAACTTAAGATCACGGGATTGCACACAATACGTATGAAGAGAAAAAGAAATAATTATTTATAAAATGTTATAAGTAATTATTAATAAACACAAAATAAATAATAGTAATTAGTATTTAATGATAAATGACTAATGACCTATTAAATGAAGATTAGGAAAGTAATACTAAGGAAATTTTGGAAACAAGAGAAGGTTCCGGAATCCCCTAAGGGACTCCAAATCATATCGGCCATAGGGGGGGAATCACCTCCTTTGTGCCTTGTGCTCCAAGTATTGATTAGTATATAAGCAAACACAAGATACATGTTTTCTCATAACTTGTACACACACATCTTGGTGTTTTCTCTCCTCTCTTTGTCCCTTTGGTCGATCCATTAAACAAACCCATAAGGGTTTCGATTTTCTTAGATCAAACAAAGTTTTGTGTTTAATTACTTGCATAAACTTTTTCTTGAATTAGTACGTGTGTACAAGAACGTGAATCAAACACATTATTGTTGGATTCTTGGATTGAATTACAAAAGAGGTAAGGGGTAATTCTTGTAATCCACATAAACCCTAATTAGGGTTCTTAATTGAAGATTGCAATTTGATTCTTGTTCGGGCTAGAATCACAAAGGTATGTTTACTATTTAATTATTGATTAATTAATTACATGTTATTTGATCTTGTTATAATTACTTCCGCTATGCTCACTTGATGTGTTTGGTTTATAATATATGAATGTCATGATATCATAATTCCAACAGTGGCATCTATAGCCGTTATAATGTGTAATTAATTATCGAAACGCATAAAAATTGGATCTTGATTCGTTTAGTTACATGTTTTTAGGGTTTATTTGTTAGATTCCTAACCCTAAATTTTTTTTGGGTCGATTTGACCTTAAGGGTTTTTAGGGTTTTGGTTTTTAATTTTTTAATATGATTAGAAACCCTAGGATGTTATGTAATTGTTATGCGTTTTAGCAAATGATCTTGGTGCAATATGTTAATTGTTAAGCTAAATTCATGAAAAAGTGCATATTTGCATGGATTTTTAATTGTGTGATAATTTAAATGGTTTAAATTGTTTATATATATTAATGGTTAAGTTATATCGAAACATGTAAATTTATTAATAGATGTCGAATTGGGGAAGACTCCAATATTAAGTAATCAATTATGTGCTATGTGGTATTTATTTAATTTTGGCTTACGCAATCGATTTATCGATGTATGTGGCTCTTTTTCCTAGAAGAAGAAAGCATTAATTGAATTAATACGTTAAACATCTAGATTTGATTATTAATAGGACTATTGAATAAGATTTGCATGTGGCTACATGTTTTATACATATTTAATTGTTATGATTATGTATATTTGTTTATTTAGTTGTTTTATTTTTTATTGTACATTACTTGTTTTGTTTATTAATTGTGTTAGACATGTTTATAAACAAAAAGGGTAATTTTTGAATAGAAAAATAATACGGACTAAATAATGGCGAAATTGTTTTGGTTTTTAAGAATAAATTTCAAAGGATTGGTTGATTGATGTTTTTGTACATAGTGTGCGAAAGGCGGACCGAAGGTTGCCATCCAACGTACTTGTAGAGAGGGGTTTTTAAAGCTCATGCACCTACCGGTTCTCTACAACTGCCTGGTTGCCGACCCTAGACTTACCTATATCACTATATTACGTACATTGTCATCTTAAGGGTGAATTATCCACAATTCCACAATGATTATCTGAAACACTAAACTTTCGGGCTTATGCAAAAGTACGATATAGTGGACGATAATTGATGGTAATTCTTTAATTGGTGAACCCGATACCTCAATCAAAACTTTGTTATTTTATTCTTAGCAAATTGGTAATAAAAATGTTTTCTAAAACCAATGTTATAAAGTTGTATGCATGCTTCTTCATACATTATTTTGATCACATCAAAATATTAATACCCTTATAAAATTAAGTCGAATGCCATCTAATTAAGAACACTTAAAGTTGTAATTTACGTCATGTGAGAACTTGGCGAGATTGCAATGGAGAGGTAAATTTCATGAATTCATTGCTAGCAGATCAACTGATGTGATGGATTTGTGAGTTTACAGTTTTTAAGTTAGACGACTTAAATTGAGTAGTAAGTGAGATCTTGGACTCAAGACATTAAGATGGGGATTAAACATGCTTACAATACAAATGTTTTGTGATTGTAAATCCCATATATCTAGGAATTGGACAAATGTTATGCCAATTACTTGTATGACAAGTTACCTCATATTATACTTTCATTACTAGCAGATCAACTGATGTGATGAAACTATGTTTATGGAGGATTCTAGTTTTCAAGATTATTCTATGGATATGATTTCCTTGGGTATTTTAATTTTCTTGAAAAAATGTATTATCAAAAATACTAATGTTTTGAACTTTCTTTATCTATAGAAATAGCTCAAACTGATAACACCAACTTTCGTACTGTGTTCAAAACTTATTTTGAATGAGAAAATTGACTGGCTCAGAGAATTTCAATGATTGGTATCGTTCACTTAGGATTGTCCTGCGAGTGACTGGTCAACTTGAAATCTTGAAAACGCCTTGTCCTGCTGAACCTGAAGGCGAGGCAGCTACTGAAGCTACTAAGGCTAAATGGAATCTTGATTGTAAGGAACATATTGATGTGGCTGCAATGATGTTAGGGGCGATGTCCACACCTCTTCAAAGGCAGTTTGAAGAGTATTTCCCCATGAACATGATTGATGAACTCAAGAAACTATATGATAAACCATCAAATGTAGAGATTTACGATTTGATGGAGGCTCTACATGGTTGTAAGCAGGGTGATGGTGAACCTGTGAGTGCTCATGTGTTGAAGATGAAAAGTTTCATGGATCAACTACAAGCACTTAAGAAACCCTATGACAATGATATGGCTGTGAAATTAATCAATAGATCCCTTAACAAGGATTTTAATGGTTTTGTGAGGAACTTCAATATGCATTGCGTGGGGAAGACAGTAAGTGAATTGCACGCACTGCTCATTGATTATGAGAAAGGGTTAACACCAAAGGTTCCTACGCCCCAAGTACTTGCTATTCAAGGGGGTAGAATTAACAAGCCAAATGTGAACAAGAAGAAGGGTAAAGGAAAGAAGAAGGCTGATAAGAATAAGCAGGTTATGGCTTATCAACCACCTCAACCTAAGAAGAACCCTCCTGTGAAGAATAATCCAAAGAAGGATCAAGGATGTCATTACTGTAAGGTGATGGGCCACTGGAAGAGGAATTGTCCTCTTTATCTCGATGACTTGCGAAACAATAAGGTTAAGAAGACTGGGCACATGGGCGCCAGCACTTCAGGTAACTTATTTGTCATTGAATTATTTACTTTATCTCATAAATTAAATTCCTGGGTATATGATACTGGATGTGGTATTAATATTTGTAATACACTACAGGGGTTTAGAGAGGAAAGGAGACTAGCTTATGGGGAGCAATTTCTGCATGTGGGAAATGGAGCACAAGCAGCAGTTGAAGCCATAGGAATGTTTGATTTAGTTTTACCTTCGGGTTTAGTACTTTTTTTAAACAATTGTCATTATGCACCTTCTATAATTAGAGGTGTTTTTTCCTTTTCATGTTTGTTGGATCTTGGTTTTACTCATACTATTGATGGCAATAAAATTTCTGTTTCTTTAAATGGTGTATTTTATTTTAATGCTGTTGCTGTGAATGGTGTGTTTGAAATTGATATGAATAAATGTATGACCAGCAACAATAATAATAATTCGATGTACAACATAAGTAAGAGAATGAAGTATGACTTGAATTCGTCTTACCTTTGGCACTGTAGACTTGCCCATATAGGCAAGACTCGCATGCAAAAGCTGCAACGTGAAGGGCTTTTGAATAATATCAATGATGAGTCATTTGATAAGTGTGAGTCTTGTATTTCTAGGAAGATGACGAAGAAACCTTTTCATAATAATATGGAAAGAGCTTCAGATCTACTTGGTTTAATACATACGGATGTATGTGGACCACTTAGACATGTGTCAAGGAGAGGTGCTGTTTACTTCTTAACTTTTACAGATGATTTCAGCCATTATGGTTATGTTTATTTGCTTAAGCATAAACATGAGGTGTTTGAAACATTTAAAGTTTTCAAAGCAGAAGTAGAATTGCAATTGGGAAAGAAGATTAAAGCTCTTCGTTCTGATCGAGGTGGTGAATACCTTAGTCAAGATTTTAAAGATTTCTTAACTGAGAATGGAATTGTCCAGAATCTCACATCTCCATATACTCCACAACAAAATGGTGTATCTGAGAGAAGGAATCGTACATTGTTGGACATGGTTCGATCAATGTATAATCTTACTAATATTCCTTTGTCTTTTTGGGATTATGCTCTTGAATCAGCTGTTCGTATTTTGAATATGGTTCCAACCAAGAAGGTTGATAAGACTCCATATGAGATGTGGACAGAAAAAGCTCCGAACTTGTCTTATTTAAAGGTCTGGGGTTGTGAGGCGTATGTTAAACGTGACTCACAAGATAAAATCCAACAAAGATCTGTAAGATGCATTTTTGTAGGATACCCAAAGGAAACAATGGGTTACTACTTTTACTACCCACCTGAGAACAAAGTGTTTGTTGCTAGATATGGTGATTTTCTTGAAAGTGATTTTGTAACTCAAGAAATCAGTGGGAGAGTATATGATCTAGAAGATGATCTAAATAATGCATTACTTTCAGAAAACACTAGCACACTTCCTGTAGAACCAGAAAGTCTGGGTCCTCCACCGGAAGTTGAAGTAGTTCCCATTCGCAGATCTTCAAGATCTGTGAAAGCTCCTGACCGTCTATGTCTTAATGTAGAGGTTGATGAGCATTTACTAGGGGATCTTAATGAACCTACTAGTTATAGAGCTGCCATTAATAGTCCTGAAAAGGTTAAATGGAAAGCTGCTATGGATGGGGAAATACAATCCATGCATGATAATGAAGTCTGGGAAGAAGTTGACTTACCTCCTGGTGCCAAGGTAGTTGGGAGTAAGTGGCTCTACAAAATTAAGACTGACATGGATGGATATGCACACATTTATAAGGCTCGTTTAGTTGCTAAAGGTTTTACTCAAACTTTTAGAATAGATTACGAGGAGACGTTTTCTCCTGTAGCAGACATAAGAGCAATAAGGATTCTTATAGCTATAGCAGCGTACTATGACTATGAGATTTGGCAAATGGATGTGAAAACTGCTTTCTTAAATGGTCATCTAGATGAAGACATCTATATGGCACAACCAGAAGGGTTTGAAAATCCAGAGTTTCCAAATCGTGTATGCAAGCTTAAAAGGTCCATTTATGGATTAAATCAAGCATCACGACAATGGAACAAGAGATTTGATGCTGAGATCAAAAAGTTTGGATTCACTCAGAATCTTGATGAGCCATGTGTGTATCACAAAGCTAGTGGGAGTGATAATGTAATTTTCCTAATTTTATATGTTGATGACATATTGATCATGGGAAAAGACATTCCAAGTTTGCAAAAAGTTAAGGCATATCTTGGAAAGTGCTTTTCTATGAAAGATTTAGGAGAAGCTGCATACATTCTGGGAATCAAAATCTATAGAGATAGATCAAGGCGGTTAATTGGATTAAGTCAAAGTGCTTACATTGACAAAATATTGAAAAGATTCAATATGCAAAATTCCAAGAAAGGATATTTACCGATGGAAGTAAAACATGGCTTATGTGATGAGTTTTGTGCTTCAACACCTGCTGAGGTGGCTCGCATGAGTAAAGTTCCTTATGCTTCGGCTGTAGGATCTATTATGTATGCGGTTAAGTGCACAAGGCCAAATGTGGCGTTTGCTCAAAATATTACCAGTCAATTTCAACAGAATCCAGGTGAAAAACATTGGATTGCTGTTAAGCATATTCTTAAGTATTTGAGAAATACAAAAGATATGTTTTTGGTATATGGTGGAGATCCAGCTGCAGAACTTTGTGTTACAGGTTTCTGCGATGCATCCTTTCAAAGTAATAAAGATGATTCGAAGTCTCAGACGGGTTATATCTTTGTTATAAATGGAGGAGCTGTAGACTGGAGGAGCAAGAAGCAGAGTACAATTGCGATGTCTGCAACAGAAGCTGAGTACATTGCTGCTTCAGAAGTTGCTATGGAGGCTGTTTGGATTAGGAAATTCGTTTCAGGGCTTGGTGTTATGCCTTCAATTGAATTACCTATTAATATGTATTGTGACAATTCTGCTGCAATCATATTTGCCAATGAACCTGGAGTCATGAGAGGCACTAGACATTTTCTACGAAAGTATCACTTTGTTCGTGAAAAGGTTAACGAAGGTGAAATAAATCTGCTGAAAGTTCACACAGATGATAACTTAGCTGATCCGTTCACTAAGGCTTTGGCGAAAGAAAAGCTTAATGAATTATCCAATGGAATTGGACTTAAATTAGCTAGTAGTTTCATGCATAACTGTGATTAGTATTTGAATAAAGGATATTGTAAACAATTATTATTTTAATGAAATAAAGTATGTTGGTATGTTTATTTCAATTGTTAATTATTGTTGTCCTATTTTTTGCATGTTTAAATCCATGAATAAAAGTTATTTTAAATTGTCCGTTGTCAGTTAATAATATGAGAATATTATTAAATTAAGGCAAATCTGAAGTTGGTATAATATACTTAAGTATATTGATGCGTAGTCATGCCATTTCAGGCGATATTCGATGATACTGAATATAAGACTTATCCCAACTATATGATGTTACTTTATGGATCTTGTCATTAAGTAAATCATAAGAAGTTATCCTTAGACTTGAGATACAAGATAACGGTCATGAATGTAGTACATTTTTGTGGAACAACTTAACGCTATACGTAACTGGTAGTCATAAGGGTTGTTTTCGGAAGTGTTACAAAGTTTGTGTGTTTTGCTTGTAATCAATAAAGAATTTGTTCCTTCAAATTAATTTTTGGAGTTTAATACCGCTGGGCCCCTCGTAGGGTTGTCAAGGTGTTTGCGTGGCCACGCCCAAGGTCTTTCCTGAAAGGTTCAGAAGATTTGGTAATCTTGTCAATTTCTAACAACGAGAAACAGAATGGTTAATTAAGGAATGACCTAGGTCCATATCCTTATTTAACACGGTATTAGAAACAAAGGGATAATAATAATGAGAAATCATTAAAAGGTTTTCCAGGAGCCTTACTCAAGTTGTACTAGAGGCATCGGCGTGTTGCAAGAAGCTAACCGATGTGATCACACTATTATGATATGTCTAAGTGGGAGCTGTTGGTTTTATAGACATTATAATAATAGTCGTGTGTTAGGATCGAACTTGAGATCACGGGATTGCACACAATACGTATGAAGAGAAAAAGAAATAATTATTTATAAAATGTTATAAGTAATTATTAATAAACACAAAATAAATAATAGTAATTAGTATTTAATGATAAATGACTAATGACCTATTAAACGAAGATTAGGAAAGTAATACTAAGGAAATTTTGGAAACAAGAGAAGGTTCCGGAATCCCCTAAGGGACTCCAAATCCGATCGGCCATAGGGGGGGGGGGAATCACCTCCTTTGTGCCTTGTGCTCCAAGTATTGATTAGTATATAAGCAAACCCAAGATACATGTTTTCTCATAACTTGTACACACACATCTTGGTATTTTCTCTCCTCTCTTTGTCCCTTTGGTCGATCCATTAAACAAACCCATAAGGGTTTCGATTTTCTTAGATCAAACAAAGTTTTGTGTTTAATTACTTGCATAAACTTTTTCTTGAATTAGTACGTGTGTACAAGAACGTGAATCAAACACATTATTGTTGGATTCTTGGATTGAATTACAAAAGAGGTAAGGGGTAATTCTTGTAATCCACATAAACCCTAATTAGGGTTCTTAATTGAAGATTGCAATTTGATTCTTGTTCGGGCTAGAATCACAAAGGTATGTTTACTATTTAATTATTGATTAATTAATTACATGTTATTTGATCTTGTTATAATTGCTTCCGCTATGCTCACTTGATGTGTTTGGTTTATAATATATGAATGTCATGATATCATAATTCCAACACTTAGAAAATTCAATACTAGTATTCTCTCAACCTGTTCATGTAGTATGGTTGACAATATGCACCGAAAAGTCACCAACAAGTTGCAAGAGATAAAAGCATTTTTACTAGCATTAGCACTAAATGGTTCAACAATGTTTACGTCAACATGTTCTTTTCAATGTATGGGTGTTGCACCAGTACCCCCCACATTATCCTCTTTAATCAGTTCCTCTCCTAACACATGATACGTTGCATGGTTTTGACCTCCATGCATATTACTATCAAGTTAAGCAAATTGAGGAGTGTCGCCCATGACCGTCGTCTGAGCATCTACATGAGTTTTCCTTCTAGGTTTTAATGGTTTCCAATAGGCTTCCAATAACGCGACTTATCATTTGTTGTCCTAAAGTGTGAGTCAAAAATGAATTGCAAATATATCTGAATAACTTTTATTTCGTCTAACTGTTTCATCGTTACATGTACATGAGTATATATAGTAAACGAAAGGGTGTGACCTTTCGAATTGTGTCTATTCGGTTTGTAACTGACTATAACTACCAACTAATAACTAACTTAACCGAATAACTAATTAACTAACCGCCATAACTAACTTGCGGTTGTAAACTATCTAACGAACAAGTTTAGTACTTCGTGTTTCATTGTCTTCATACGGAGCAATGTCGAGATTATTAGCTCACATTCTCCTCCTTAATCTTGATCGTTGCTTCGACCTAAGTCTTGAACTCCGAGCATTTGTCGCATAGTCACAAACTTTAGTCTTGGTAAAGCTTTCGTTAAAATATCTGCTCTTTGTAATTCTCCACTGACGTGTTCCACATTGATGTGTCCATTCTCTATGCATTCACGAATGAAATGATAGCGAATGTCGATGTGATTGCTTCTTCCATGAAAAACTGGGTTCCTTAAGTGCTATTGCTGAAATGCTGTCGACTTTAAGCGTTATCCTCTTCTATTTCCAACCAGTTCACTAAGTAGTCATTTTAACCATAAGGTTTGACATGCTGCTCCAGTAGCCGCCATGAATTCTGATTCACATGATGAGAGCGCCACTGTTGGTTGCTTCTGAATACACCTAGGTGATTCTCCAAAATAAAATACTATCCCAGTTGTTCCTTTTCCTTGATCGGTGTTGATTCCATAACTACTATCGCTGTAACCTGTAATCTTGAAGACGCCTTCTTTCTTGTATATTATGACATGCTCCTTTGTTCCTTGGATATATCGGATTACTTGTTTTACTGCTTTCAGGTGATGATCCTTTGGGTCTTGCATAAATCTGCTGAGTAGTCCAACTGAGTAACTAAGATCTGGTGTTGTATGTAGTAAATACTTGAGACTTCCAATTAAACTTTGATAATAAGTTGTGTCTACTGAGTTTCCATCTTCCGCCTTGACCAACTTAGTGTTGGGATCCATTGGTATCTTTGTATCATTACTGTCCGTCATACTTGTTTCTTTCAAGATCTTGTTAATATATTCTGTTTGCTTAATTTTAATCTCTGCTCCTGTCTGTCTAACTTCTATCCTAAGGTAATAAGCTAACAATCTTAAGTAGCTCATTTCAAACTTGTGTTCCAACTTGGATTTAAATACTTCTCTTGGAGTGCCCATGATTATCAAGTCATCTACATATACTCCAACTATAAGTGTAGAAGTATTGCTTCTCTTTGTGTAAACTGATTGTTCGAGATTACATTTCTTAAAGTCTAATGACTTCAAGGTTTGATCAAGTTTAACATTCCAAGCTCGCGGTGCTTGTCTTAAGCTGTACAAAGCTTTAGTTAGCTTGTAGACTTTTCCTGAATTTCCTTGTTTAATAAATCCTTCAGGTTGTGTAACGTAGACTTCTTCTTTCAACTCTCCGTGTAAAAATGCTGATTTCACATCTAAGTGGTGTACTTGCCATCCATGATATGCTTCTATCAAACGAACTATCTCTATTTGAGCAACTGGTGCAAATACTTCATCGAAGTCTACTCCTTGTTCTTGTACATAACCTTTTGCCACTAACCGTGCCTTGTATTTGATGATCTTTCCTTTTGCATCCCTCTTGGTCTTGTAAACCCATTTGAGTCCTATTGCCTTCTGATTTATAGGCAAATTTGTAAGAGTCCATGTGTTATTCTTGTTGATTGAATCCAATTCCATCTCCATGGCCCCAATCCATCTCTTATCTACCGATGCTTCCTTATAGTTACGTGATTCCTCTTCCGTAAATAGTAGACTTTCAGTCTCAACTACACGTGCGTCCTTATATATTTTCGTTAATTCTTTGAAACCTCGTACTGGTGTGGGTTGTAAGTGTATGCTGGTTGTTGTAAGTGTATGCTGGTGGTGTGATTGGAGAGTCTGGATCGGGAATCGGATCCTGTTCCTGATACATGTTATCATTGTTTTCTGTGTTGACGGGTATAGGTTTTCATTGTCAACTCCTTCTGTCACACCCCCAATTTACCTGTATGGCAGCGGAATGGAATACCTGGGGGTGGCTGTCATAGCACCACAGTTACAGTCATATTGAACGACCTAAAGTGTCGTTTGGAAAAATACATCGTTTGATCGTTAAAACATTCAGAGTTTACAAAACTTAGGTCCCAAAAGGTGTTGCCAATTTAGATAAAATAAGTTCAACAAGATCAAACGTTCCATAAGTGCAGAAATATAAGGTGAGACGCGTCGACTCCGCGACTCCATGAATGTCCAAATGCATGCAACATGAGCTACCTTAATAACCTGAAAATACATGCTAAAGTGTCAACACGAGGTTGTTGAGTTCATAGATTTTAGAGAACAAGCAGGTATGGTAAAACATTTGGAGAGAAGAATTTCCCAGTAAAAACATCGTAAATCCGTAATAAGGTTGATGCAAAGGCATCGTAAATCAGTAATAAGATTGATGCAAAGGCATCATAAATCGGTAATAAATCAGTAACCAAGTTTATAAAAAAAACCATCAGTATATAACTTTAATCGTATGTACAATAGCCCAAGTATAAAGTAAAGTAATAAGTTTTTCAGTCATAAAACTACATTGTCACTTAAGCTCATGACACCGAAGCTAGACGTTACTTGGCCCCAAATGAGTGTTTACCAGACACTTGTAATATATTAGAAATGAAATGCATTCGTTTTCCTTATGGAGCAACCCAAACACGAATAGAGGAGTCACCCTCGATAGATCTATCCACTCACTCTCGCTTGCATCTTAATTAACGGTCCATGATATTAAAGGGGACTTAAAGTGGTAGTAAGGCAACTTAAGCAATGTATGGAATTTAATACTTTGGCATTGTACAAAAATAATTAAAGTAGCGTATTCTCCTAAAAAAAAAGTAATTCAAATCGTATAAAAGTATAAAACAAATATTTAAGCATGTATCTCCCCCAAAGAGTTTATAAAGTAATTAAACGAGTAAAAGTGGGGCTATGACTCACCTCGAAATGATAGTACAAAGTGATGGAATGATCGGGACAACAAGGCGCGAACACTAGCCGCAACCTAAATGAATGAATGTGATCTAATTTAGATCATGTCGTGATGTAATGAATGCATATGCACATGATACCAATTCCACTCGTAATTTGGAAATACTAGTTATTGTCAAATAAAATACTTTCCATACTTAGGAAAAATAATCCCAATTGGAGTTATAAAAACTTGTCGTAATATATATCGTATAAAAATGTTAGCGTTATATTTCCTCGTATCGAAAACTTTAAAATAACGTCGTTAAGTCGTATAAATATTCTTTTGGGTCATACGTATTTCATTTGTTAAGAATATGGTCCTTAGTAACATTTCTAGAAAATATACCATTTAATGCGTAAGTTATTATTTTCTAGTAGTGACTATATATATATATATATATATATATATATATATATATATATATATATATATATATATATATATATATATATATATATATATATATAGTTTTGACGATGTTAAAACGCGTATAACTTGGTCGTTTTAAGTTCATTTTCCTCGTTCTTTATGTCCACGGATTCGTTTTAGTAAGTACTAATATATTTTTGATAACTCGGCTCCTCTAGGTTACGTTTAACGCTTCTATTTGTCCGTCGAAAATTTCCAAACAGCATGCAGTTTTTCAGGAAATAGTTTTCGTCAATTAATTTGCAAAAATCATAACTTCTTCGTTATAAGCTCGTTTTAATCCGTTCTTTCGCCTAAAGTTTCGTTTTTGAAAGTATTTTCTAAATCTTTGGTCAAAAATTACCCCTGAGTTCCTGAGTTTCCCACGTTTTTAAAATAAGGACAGTAGGTAAATAATAGTTTCAAAAATCATTTTCCTAGTTTCAAACTTGTTCCAACTTCAACCAAACCACTTTCAATCACCACAAAACTAGTCTAATCCTACCATACACCTTCTTAGGGTGTCATGGGTTCCTAAACATCATAACCAAGTAGATCTAACAAAGATCTAACAATAATCACTTTCTAAGGTTCAAAAGTTAAAAGTTTATAAAATAAAGTGGTATAAATAACATATGCATGTAGATCTAGTATAAAAACCATATGGATCTTGTATAAACTTGGAAAAATTATAAAAATGAGTTTGTTATACTTACTTTGAAGGTTTAGGGAGTTTAGATGATGAAAAACCTACTAATCCTTGAGATTCTATTTCAAAACTCCAACAAGGATGACTAAGTGAACAAGTTTATATCTTGATCTTAGAAAAATTGTTGTTCTTGCTTCTTGGATCACCCTAGGCCGAGCACACCATGGAGAGGAAATGAGAGAAAAACTTACTTGCACTTTGGATAATTATTTGTGGGAAATGGGATGAAATGGTTTATTATATAGTTAGAGACAATAGTTAGGTTAGCATTAAAGTGGGTTGGTGTGGTTTAAGCACATGAGGAGGCTAGGAGGGGAGGGGGGGGGGGGGGGGGGAGGGGGGGCGGTCATGAAAGGAGGAAAATGGGGAGTTATGTTAGGTAATTATTTAGGGAGTTAGTGGCAAGATTGTGTAGTATTTGGTTAGTTTTAGGTGAAATCGGGGTACCGGGTTTGCTAGAAATAAATTTTATTGAGGTTATTCGGGACATAATAAAGTCGTAAAAATATGTCGGGTACAAGTATGGAGAGTTTGGGTGATCATCGTTTAGTTTCCACGAAAACCGTCGTAATTAAATTAGACGTACGATATTAATTAGGTAAATTTCCAAAATACCGGGTAAATGAGTTTTACTAATTTTTATATTATAAAAAGAAGTATAAAAAAAATATTGGGATCATAGTCGGGAGTGTCGGATATGTTAGTCATATTATTGATCGCTGGTTAACGTATATTTAGAAATAAATATACTTAAAAAGTCAATTATACCAAAAGTATTAATTTAAATATCCTACGAGTGGAATAGTATGCAAGTGCCATAATGATGATATGCAGACTATTTCTAGTCCGTATGAGATGTCCCAAATGATAATGCATGAGTTCGCACCTGAACCAATACGGTTACGCGAATCTAAATACTCGTAAACTAAATTTACGATGAAATGAGTAATGCACGTGAATAGTGAGATTTCTTCCGGAAATGAATAGTGTCAAGTGAATAGTAAAATTTCTGAACGCTTCTCAGAATATCAAATTGACCTTAAAAATGATGAATAGTAAAATGATGAATAGTAATCGGTGAATAGTAAATGATGAATAGTAGATTTTCGAAGTTTGGAAAATGACCAGAAATTACGAGTTGTGACAGTCTTCCCCTCTAACAGGAACTTCGTCCCGAAGTTCAGTTTGTGTTGGTCTCTGGAGTGGTATTGGTGAAAAGGTAATAATATTTGAGAATTCCAGCGAACTTTCACGATAGGAATTCGACTCTGTTTCAATCGTTTGACCTCACGGTCCAAGCTTTCTACTGGTTCTCTTACCAAGTTTACGTTTGTCTCAGGGTGGGATTCCCTTCCAAATGGGATTATGAGTGACTAATCTGAAGGTCATTTCCTGGATTTGAATAGGTGAAACATTGTTGTGTAATCCGGTTGTTCTCTAACAAGGCTCAAGCCTGACGGCCACTAGGTCTACTCTGTCTGGAATATTTAGTGGTCCAGTGTATATCGGATTTATCTTTCCAACTTTTCCGAATAATATCATGCCTTCCCTAGGCAGAACTTTCAACATAATCTGGCTACCAACTTGAGGTTTTAATGGTTTACAACTTATAGAATTTGTAATTGATTCTTGACTTGTAGGAAATTTCTGGTTATTTTATGAATGCCTACTAGACTAGTGAGTTAGGATTTTTCCGAGTTTGGTTCGTCAATAGATGATCAGTGCTTCTTCAGGTTTATAAGGTAATATGGGTAATATATGTTGCTGAACTCTGCCATAACTCAAATCTTATATGTCAGCTTGGTCGAGTCTAAAATGAATCTTAATTGGTCCAATATTCCAGAGGTTCAATCTCTCGTGTTTACCAAAATTGTATCATGCTTCTCCAAGGCAAAGCTTTCAACTTAGTTCGTTCTCTCGCGTGAATCTAGTTGGTTTGTTGTTCAGGGATACCCAATCCGCATGATGTGTGTCATGTACCAACCTAACTTCTAGCAGTTTCTCGTTGCTTGTAACGGGTTCTTGACTTGTGAAATTTCCTTTGTTGTTCCATAGTTTAGTCCTAAACCGGTGAATTTAACTTTCCGATTTCGGTCTGTAAATGGGTAATTAGTACTTTGACCATAAAGTGCCTTAAATGGTGTAGTCTCTATGCTCGCGCGATAACTATGGTTGTAAAAGAATCTGATTTATGGTAAATGGTTAGTCCAACCATTTCTAGAGTCAATCACTCATACTCTGAGTATAACTTTCCTATGTTTGAATCGTTCTCTCGTTCTGACCATCGGTCTGAGGATAATGGGCGGTGTTTACATCTAAATGGGGTACAGAAGGAAATCTTAAAATGATTGCTAGAAGTCTGAGGTGATTCGATCACCCTTATCAGGAATAATTGAAACGGTTATAAGGAATCTGGTGACTAATTCTACAACGTTATACTTTTCGAAAAGGGCGTTATACGAAGAAGATAGAATATGGGTAACAATCTTTGATTCCTTGTGTTTTGGTCTAATGGATTGCTAAGACATGTGTCATTCTTCGCCTATTGGGCTACGTCTCCATTGTTGACGTTTGTACTTAATGTGTGGTGTTCCTCCTAATTTCCTTCATCAAATATTCCAAGGTTCTTTGTTGTCAAGTTGCAAAAATCCTAAATGCATAAGCGATGTAGTATGGTGATTAGCTTTGGAAATTTGTCTTGCGATTGAGTTTTGGTTGAAATCCTTTCCTGAATAAACGAATTTAGAAAAATGGAGAAAATGATTTATTAAGTAATATCTTTCTTGATGATTCAAAATTCAATAGTTAGGAAATGTGACGCGGTTTTCAAACAGGTTGTGAATAGGATTGTTTACCAAAGTTTGATGTTTATATATTTCCCATTGTACAATGGTTTAGCTAAATATTGATTAAAAGGATCGTATTTGTTCAAAATAGGCAATAAAAAAAATTATTTTCTACGAGATATGTGATTTGTATAACCACAAATTTTAAATCAACTTTATTTAAAAGTGAAATTACTAACAAGAATAAAATAGTAGAATAGGTAATGTTCGCATAATGCATAGATGTCTAATGTTCGGTTCCTGATATTAGATGATGCCTATTGTTGGTTATCGGGCAAAACTACAAGCCTAGGTATTCAACCAACTTAAGTCTTGAGATGGTTTATCGTTGAAATTGTCATCATGTTGGCAATATGAGGGTTTCAATTGATACTATGTCGATGAATTTCCGTATTGTCTTCACATGTAGCTGGGGAGATATGCTTGGGCCTGATGCCTCTCTTGATATATAGGTGAGGTTATCTAGAATTTCTTGAAAACACAATGTCTTAAGGGAATCGATATCGATGTCCTTAACTCAAATCAATTATCCTTGGTGAAACTTATTATAGGGAAGTTTGCGTTTAGATAAGGCCATGTTTAATCAAATCACTCTACAGTATTGGTTAGGAGGCTTGGTTTATTTCTATAGTGTTGCTTGGCGTACCTTCACAATGTGTTTGATCCTGTAGCTCAGTCTTGCTAGTACCTTTGAATGATAAAATTTGGCAACTAGGTCAGAAATGGTGATTCGGATGGTATCGTGGTATCTTAGGATTGTTGTTGAATTATGAATTTTCTTTGTCTAGGTTTAGTAGTTCCGTAATCCTTTTATTGTTTTTCTTGTATCGAGTAATCCTCCTAGTACTTGATAGGGAAAGTCTCTCCTAAAGAAGTCAATGGAAAGTCCAACTTAATGGCTAAGTGAGTGACAGGTGGGGTAAGTATCCAAGGGAAAGTTTGTCAGAAAGAGACATTTATAAAAGATTTTACTTGTTTAAAACGCTTTTACACGAAGATTGTTATTAGCAATACTTTTAAAAAAAATAATTATTTACTTCATGGCATAATCCTTCCTGAATTATACATAGGTGATCAGGCTATGTATAATTGAGGACTAATGATGCGATGCTTGATTTAATCAAAATATCATTATTTTTCTCAAAAGTTTTAGATGATGTTCAACGCGTTGTTATTAAAAATGGTATCCTAATATTTCCTTTCAAGTAACATGAAAATTGTTTCGCGTAATAATAGTAAATACTTGGTGCAATAACGGAAAAATCAATTTATAGGGTGGTAATAATATAGTTTCTTTTAATAATTCCGTAAAACAATTTCCCCGTATGGTAGTAAAATAGCTTGAAGTAAAATTCGTTGAACGGTTTATTGTATACATGGGTGAATCTTTTGGGTCATACGTATTTCATTTGTTAAGAATATGGTCCTTAGTAACATTTCTAGAAAATATACCATTTAGTGCGTAAGTTATTATTTTCTAGTAGTGACTATATATATATATATATATATATATATATATATATATATATATATATATATATATATATATATATATATATATATAGTTTTGACGATGTTAAAACGCGTATAACTTGGTCGTTTTAAGTTCATTTTCCTCGTTCTTTATGTCCACGGATTCGTTTTAGTAAGTACTAATATATTTTTGATAACTCGGCTCCTCTAGGTTACGTTTAACGCTTCTATTTGTCCGTCGAAAATTTCCAAACAGCATGCAGTTTTTCAGGAAATAGTTTTCGTCAATTAATTTGCAAAAATCATAACTTCTTCGTTATAAGCTCGTTTTAATCCGTTCTTTCGCCTAAAGTTTCGTTTTTGAAAGTATTTTCTAAATCTTTGGTCAAAAATTACCCCTGAGTTCCTGAGTTTCCCACGTTTTTAAAATAAGGACAGTAGGTAAATAATAGTTTCAAAAATCATTTTCCTAGTTTCAAACTTGTTCCAACTTCAACCAAACCACTTTCAATCACCACAAAACTAGTCTAATCCTACCATACACCTTCTTAGGGTGTCATGGGTTCCTAAACATCATAACCAAGTAGATCTAACAAAGATCTAACAATAATCACTTTCTAAGGTTCAAAAGTTAAAAGTTTATAAAATAAAGTGGTATAAATAACATATGCATGTAGATCTAGTATAAAAACCATATGGATCTTGTATAAACTTGAAAAAATTATAAAAATGAGTTTGTTATACTTACTTTGAAGGTTTAGGGAGTTTAGATGATGAAAAACCTACTAATCCTTGAGTTTCTATTTCAAAACTCCAACAAGGATGACTAAGTGAACAAGTTTATATCTTGATCTTGGAAAAATTGTTGTTCTTGCTTCTTGGATCACCCTAGGCCGAGCACACCATGGAGAGGAAATGAGAGAAAAACTTACTTGCACTTTGGATAATTATTTGTGGGAAATGGGATGAAATGGTTTATTATATAGTTAGAGACAATAGTTAGGTTAGCATTAAAGTAGGTTGGTGTGGTTTAAGCACATGAGGAGGCTAGGAGGGGAGGGGGGGGGGGGGGGGGGCGGTCATGAAAGGAGGAAAATGGGGAGTTATGTTGGGTAATTATTTAGGGAGTTAGTGGTAAGATTGTGTAGTATTTGGTTAGTTTTAGGTGAAATCGGGGTACCGGGTTTGCTAGAAATAAATTTTATTGAGGTTATTCGGGACATAATAAAGTCATAAAAATTGTAAAAATATGTCGGGTACAAGTATGGAGAGTTTGGGTGATCATCGTTTAGTTTCCACGAAAACCGTCGTAATTAAATTAGACGTACGATATTAATTAGGTAAATTTCCAAAATACCGGGTAAATGAGTTTTATTAATTTTTATATTATAAAAAGGAGTATAAAAAAAAATATTGGGATCATAGTCGGGAGTGTCGGATATGTTAGTCATATTATTGATCGCTGGTTAACGTATATTTAGAAATAAATATACTTAAAAAGTCAATTATACCAAAAGTATTAATTTAAATATCCTACGAGTGGAATAGTATGCAAGTGCCATAATGATGATATGCAGACTATTTCTAGTCCGTATGAGATGTCCCAAATGATAATGCATGAGTTCGCACCTGAACCAATACGGTTACGCGAATCTAAATACTCGTAAACTAAATTTACGATGAAATGAGTAATGCACGTGAATAGTGAGATTTCTTCCGGAAATGAATAGTGTCAAGTGAATAGTAAAATTTCTGAACGCTTCTCAGAATATCAAATTGACCTTAAAAACGATGAATAGTAAAATGATGAATAGTAATCGGTGAATAGTAAATGATGAATATTAGATTTTCGAAGTTTGGAAAATGATCAGAAATTACGGGTTGTGACACCTTCTACCACAAAACTAGCCCAAAATGTGTCTTGTGTACACGTATCCTCTCCATTGTTATCTTAATCCCACGGTTTCATTTCCATAAACTTTACATCCCTACTAACGTTTTTCCTCTTTCCTATTGGATCATATAACCTACATGCTTTTGATCCTTCCTCTACTCCTAAGTAAATCATTGGTATGCTTCTATCATCCAGCTTCTTCAAGTGAGGTATTGTTATCTTGGCATAAGTCGTGCATCCAAATATTCTTAGGTTTTTCAGGTTCGGTTTTCTGTTGTAGAGTGCCTCATATCGGGTTTTATCTACCAGGGCTCTTGTATGTACCCTGTTGAGTATGTAAATGGCGTGTTTAACTACTTCCGCCCAAAAAGTTAAAAGGTAACTTCATCGCTTTCATCATACTCCTTGTAACACCCCCAATTCAATGATGCAGCGGAATTCAAACTGGGTGTTACTCGACGACACAACAGTCATAATAATAGAAAACGATCTCTAATAGAGTCATTTTAAAAGATTTATCATTCAAATTATATAAATATCAGTGATTACAAAATGAGGTCCCAGATGGTTCCATGTTTACAAATTACATTAAATGAGTTTTCGAATGATAATAAATTTTATAGCCCTCGTGCCCTTCCGTGCCATCCTTGATCATCATGGACCTGAAATACATGCTTAAAAGGTCAACACAAAGGTTGAGTGATATTCATAGAGTTTGTTTAATGGTTGAACACAATATGTTGGTAGTGTGAGTTAATTAGACTCGAAAATGATGGGCTACGTTGTTATACGCCCATAAACTGTATTATTACACTAAGCTTATGATACCAAAACGTTAACGTGTACCAATATCAATCGACAGAGTTATCCCAGTAGGTACTTTGCCGTCATACCCATGTTTCAAATATTAATGCATTTGTTTGAACTAAGTCAATACAAATGGGATTCATCAATCCCAATAGGCCTATTCACAATATTCGCGCTCACTATTACTAGTGATTAAATGGTTCATAATAAGGGATCTTAGGTTGGCAAGGATGATATTTAGTGAAAATAAAACAATCAGGCAATCATACAATTTGAAAGCATTGTGTTCGATTTAAAATGGCATGTATTCCCCCCAAGGGTTTGTAAAACAATTAAGTAATGGAAAGTGGGGCTATGAACTCACCTTAAGTTATATAGCAAGTAGTGAATGTGATGGTCGAATCGCGAAGGTTTCTACGACCAACCTATAATAGAATGTTGCGACTTAGGATTGGAGTAAAGAATATGAAGAATTGCCTATATATATCTTGCATTTAGTCCATGATATAGTACTTAGTATAGTGTAAGTCTTTGAAAAGAAATGGTTTATGAAACATGTATAGTTTATATATCGCTTACTACCGTTTGGGCCGACATAATTCAGAAGTCATGTAGTAAACGTTCGAGGAGCCAGGACACTTTCATTCGTAAATCCACAACTCATCTCGACGGCTTACTTAATGAACTCCTCACATGAGGCTCCCTACTATTGTAGTATTTGATAAAATATATATAAGTTTTGATCCGAAAAGTTACATGTCCAATATTTGAATAAACTTAGGGAAGTTTACTTTTGGATGAAGATTGTTATTAGAATGAGTTTCTTAAATCTTGTATGACAATTACTTGTAAGATCTCATGGTTTTTTAGATGGAGTAGATCCAAAGTTATCGCTAACTCTTTAGCTCATGTTTTCGCCTAGGTAAGTTTATATGGTCTTTAGTCATGGCTTCGCCGTGACCTTGGTCGTTGTTCCATGGTCTTGAGACTCAACCTTGGCTTTAGCCATGGTTGTGGTCTTGGATTTAGGTCATTAGACCTCTTGGTCTTATTAAACCATAACTATTATATATTAACTTTGGTATATAAAATAGCTGTTAAGAAACTGAAGAAAATCTCATTCGTTATTGATTTTCTGGATACGTGCACCTGAGTTTTTGAAGAAAACGTGATTCCGGACAACTTTCGTGACTTAACTTTTTCATGAAACGGACCAGAAGGGCCTCTTTTTGTGTGTTTAATTCTGTTACAGAAACATTTGGCAGTTTTTGCCGTAAAGTTTTGGTAATTTCAAATGGTCATAACTTTTGACTAGTGTACTCGTTTTAGGTGGTTGAAATTGATATGTTTTCCTTTTTAAGTCCTTTTTAACAATAAGTAAGTGTCAAATATCATAGTTATACTATTTTGGTCGTGGTTCTCCATGAAAGTCACTAGTTTACTTGTTTAAATAACTTAAGTTAACATTCATTTACAATAACTTGTTTTAACCATTTTTATACATCATGGACATGATCACAAGACAAAATATAGCATGAATGATATGTAAATAGCATGAATATGATATTTAACAAGAAGTATGTTAGGGTTTGCTTTAGCAACCCTTCTACTCTTGTATTCTTGAAGGAATTGTGATGAAGATTTAGGTGACTTGAGTGGATCTAAACTCAAGAGAATCACCAAGAGTTTCAAAGGATTTGAAGTAGTTTGATGAATCAAAACCAAACTAGAGTTTATGTGTTGATATTGCTCTTGGTTTCTTGATTATAACTTGAAGTAAACTAGCTAATGAAAGAGTGTTTGTGTGTGAGATATGGGACGACAAGAGAGGAGGAGGGGAGGGTTTTATAGTAGCTTGAGGAGGTTAGGAAGTAACTAGGAAGATGCATGAGGAGGTGCAAGAGTTTAGATATTATGGAAGCTTAGTTGATAAGTTACTTACACATGTATGCTACCTAAAGTCCTCAAGACTTATCACAAGCCAAAAAGGCTTGTAATAGCCATTATACACGTTCATATGGGATAAGGGGTGACTAGATGATAAGTCTTGATGTTATCTTGCTTACTTTGTGTGTTTTGGCTCCGTAAAATGCTAACCGTAAGTTATTAAGCCACGAAACGTAAAATCGGGTATCGTAAAAATATGAAACTTGAAAGAATGGTTAAACATGTCAATATACTCCATAATAAAATATAAAATGAGTGGTAGGTTCCATTGGGGTGCTAAAACCCTGCTAAAACTGGAAACACGGGTCTAAAACGCGTAATACGTAAAACGTACGAATATGGCGTAAAATTGAGAAAAGTAAAATGTTACTTTTCTAATATGATAATAATGATTTAAAATGACTTGTAATGTCTAGACTGGGCTCAGTCTAGTGTCGGTTGGTATTTAATATCTTTAAGACATAAAACCGTAAGCCAAAAAATCAAGGAATGATTTATAAAATCAAGGAATGATTTTTGGTCAAAGGAGGAGGAAAAATATGTTGACTTTTTCCAAAAATGTGAAAACTCAAATCGTCTTAGAAACGCGGTGCAGGTATAGGCTAAGGTTACGGCTAAGTAAAAGTGCTTAAAAACGAAAATTCCTGTTTCTCACGGCCGAGGTTTATTTGGTCACATTTTTCTCAGTCATGATTAATTCTCAAGTAAATCATGAATGTATCAAACATTTTTATGATGCGGGGAAAATTAACGCAGTCGAGTTTCGTTGTGCGTAGGATTTTTGAATGACGTTTTATCCTAAAACGTGTAGTTCCTTAATAACTTTCGCGAAAATGATTTGATGAGTGTCAAACTTTTATTTTTCCATGGAAATGGTTTATCATATGAAAATATGAAATAAAAAAATCAAATTTTGGAAAAATGAATAGTAAAAGTGAATAGTAAAAATGAATAGTGAAATTTTCGGGAATAGAAGTTAACCTGAAAATGCGAATTGTTACAGTCTCTACCCCTTACGGGGAATTCCGTCCTGGAATTCAATGTGTGTTATCTAATGTTGAAGTGTTTAGGAGAGAGTGCGGGTATATGCTGCGAATTCTAATATCCGCTTTTCTAAATTTCTAGTGATAAAATGTGTTATGTGCCATTCTAAGTTTTTGGTGGAGACTTAAGTTGGTAATCTAAAGATTCTGTCAGAATTTTATAGAGTCTAATATATCTTAAGTTTGGCTTTTCCTGTTTCTCAAAACGAATAATAATGTATGGTATCGAGGCTGTCAACATAACCTTAATTCCTAACGTGGAGTTTTTGAAAGTTAGCGCCTTATATCTTTGTAACTTTTGGGATGATTGTGTGTGGCATACAGTTTGCAATATCGTGATAACTATTGTTGTAGGGAGGTTTAGCTAGAGGAAAGTGGTTACTTATGGGGACTAGAGTCTGTGATTACCAGTGATGTAGTTTGATTTGTCTCAGAATATGGTGTGTCAATAGAAATTGATATAGTAGTTGTACAGAAATTGATATAGTTGAATATCAAATAGAAATTGATATAGTTGTCAAATATCAATAGCAATTGATATACTAGTTGAACAACAATAGCAATTGACATAGGAATCCAATAAATGGAAATTGATATAGTAGTCGAATATTAATAGAAATTGGGATAGTAGTTGCAATCATAGTCTAGTAGGTAATGTGTTGTTGTACCTAGTGTTTATTGACTTCATACTTATGTTATTTCGGATACAAATAAGCACACTTGTTTATAATTCTTTATTTACATAGAGAGGCATCCCAAACATTGTAAATAGGGGAATATAAACTTATGGTTCGGTGATTTACAATTTCTTTATTTAAATGAAAAGGCATCCCAATCCATTCAAATAATTATAAATCATCCTACTTAAGAATTCCCAACACAACATTCATAATTAGCCGGTGAGTTACAAGGTAGTGTATTACGAGATGATACTGGTGTTCCAAAAGTACAAGATGAATATTCAATCTTGTAAAGCTGATGAGGGTGCTTGTGGTGTAACTAAGGATGATTTGAGCTTTAAAAGTGCATCAAGATCTGTTAATGAGCTTGTGGTTGCAACGGTTGTGAAGATAACGATGTGATATGTTGATGAACAAAGTGTATAGTGTATGCTTAACATTAATTTTGGTAGAAATGTCAAGTTTGCTTTAAAATTTTAAGAAATTTTAAAGGTTTATGACGGAATGGTATTCTTAGGACCTAAACAGGATAGTACTTCTACGGGATGAAGAGAAGAATTGATAACTATCCCAAGATAGTAGTTCGGATTATCTCATAAATGAAAACTTTCAAGAATGAAATTAGGTAGTACAAATAAGGTGTTAAGATCTTGCTGAGTGGTAAGACACTATCGTGTCTCTAGATCGTTTTAAAGAATTCTGGTGGTTTATCGAGTTCAAGTAGGAAATAAATCTGAACATAACCCTAGTACAACTATTCTCAGTATTTGAAAATTTTAAGTCGAACATAGTTAGTCAGACTATGTTTCACTGTCCCTAGGTTAAATATAGGTGACTAGTCTATATTTAGCCGAGGTTCGATAAAATTTTCAAATACCTAAATTAGGCGTACTTGTGATATGTCCATTGCTTTTTAGAAACTGTCCACTAAACAAAGGCGATGTCAAACCATTCATTTGCAAGTCCCGCCCATACAAGACTTGTAACCTATGTTTTCACATTCCATTGCATAGAAGATAGTACGGGTAGATACGTGTAGAAAGGAAGTTTTAAGTAATTCTAAAACAGTCCATACTTGGCCAGGATCACGAACTTTTAACAATGAAAGTTTCAGAAGAAAACTTTGATGAATGTAGAGAAAGTTCAGCTTTTGTAGATGATGGATTAGTTTATCCTTTAGAAATCTCATATTTCTATTTGGAAATCGATAAATTGTGATGGGTTTTTGATATCATATGAAATGATATTGATGAGGTGATGGAATAATTCCAGAGACCATTGCGCAAATCACAATGTCTCGGAAGTAGATTAGACCATTGTGCAATTCACAATGTCCGGGAAGTAGGTTACACCATTGTGTGACTAAAAACATTTAAGAAATCATTAAGACCATTGTATCATACAATGTCCGGGAAATAGAAAAGACCATTGTAATTAGTTACAACGTCTTGGACATAAAATGCTGGAGTAGGAACATGGTTGGGAGCATGTGGTTGTGCCGAAATGCCCTAGAATAGGCATGTGCAGATATGTTTCGATAAAATGATTGAAAATAACTCGAATGTATATATCAATATACTTATATATGTTCGTGCAATGTAGAATGCCTAGTGTGTATATATCAAATACTAGTATTTTTGTGTAGCATAACATGCTTACGGGGGAATGCTCAATTATGTTAAGGGTACATATATCAATATGCAATTATGTTTGTGTAGTATAAAATGCTTAATAAGTCCATAATCGTCTGGAGGATGGAAGACACGGAGAGCGGAAGGCTATAAAATGTTTTTGCTTGTAAGTGTGGTTATAGTTTAGGTCTCAATTAGACCCGTTTCTCTATAACCATGGCTCTGGTACCAATCTGTAACACCCCCAATTCAATGATGCAGCGGAATTCAAACTGGGTGTTACTCGACGGCACAACAGTCATAATAATAGAAAACGATCTCTAATAGAGTCGTTTTAAAAGATTTATCATTCAAATTATATAAATATCATAGATTACAAAATGAGGTCCCAGATGGTTCCATGTTTACAAATTACATTAAATGACTTTTCGAATGATAATAAATTTTATAGCCCTCGTGCCCTTCCGTGCCATCCTTGATCATCATGGACCTGAAATACATGCTTAAAAGGTCAACACAAAGGTTGAGCAATATTCATAGAGTTTGTTTAATGGTTGAACACAATATGTTGGTAGTGTGAGTTAATTAGACTCGAAAATGAAGGGTTTGTAAAACAATTAAGTAATGGAAAGTGGGGCTATGAACTCACCTTAAGTTATATAGCGAGTAGTGAATGTGATGGTCGAATCGCGAAGGTTTCTACGAGCAACCTATAATAGAATGTTGCGACTTAGGATTGGAGTAAAGAATATGAAGAATTTCCTATATATATCTTGCATTTAGTCCATGATGTAGTACTTAGTATAGTGTAAGTCTTTGAAAAGAAATGGTTTATGAAACATGTATAGTTTATATATCGCTTACTACGGTTTGGGCCAACATAATTCAGAAGTCATGTAGTAAACGTTCGAGGAGCCAGGACACTTTAATTCGTAAATCCACAACTCATCTCGACGGCTTACTTAATGAACTCCTCACATGAGGCTCCATACTATTGTAGTATTTGATAAAATATATATAAGTTTTGATCCGAAAAGTTACATGTCCAATATTTGAATAAACTTAGGGAAGTTTACTTTTGGATGAAGATTGTTATTAGAATGAGTTTCTTAAATCTTGTATGACAATTACTTGTAAGATCTCATGGTTCTTTAGATGGAGTAGATCCAAAGTTATCGCTAACTCTTTAGCTCATGTTTTCGCCTAGGTAAGTTTATATGGTCTTTAGTCATGGCTTCGCCGTGACCTTGGTCGTTGTTCCATGGTCTTGAGACTCAACCTTGGCTTTAGCCATGGTTGTGGTCTTGGCTTTAGGTCATTAGACCTCTTGGTCTTATTAAACCATAACTATTATATATTAACTTTGGTATATAAAATAGCTGTTAAGAAACTGAAGAAAATCTCATTCGTTATTGGTTTTCTGGATACGTGCTCCTGAGCTTTTGAAGAAAACGTGATTCCAGAAAACTTTCGTGCGTTAAATTTTTCATGAAACGGACCATAAGGTCCTCTTTTTGCGTGTTTAATTCTGTTACAGAAACATTTGGCAGTTTTTGCCGTAAAGTTTTGGTAATTTCAAATGGTCATAACTTTTGACTCGTGTACTCGTTTTAGGTGGTTCAAATTGCTATGTTTTCCTTTTTTAGTCCTCTTTAATGGTAAGTAAGTGTCCAATATCATAATTATACTATTTTGGTCGTGGTTCTCCATGAAAGTCACTAGTTTACTTGTTTAAATAACTTAAGTTAACATTCATTTACAATAACTTGTTTTACCCATTTTTATACATCATGGACATGATCACAAGACAAAATATAGAATGAATGATATGTAAATAGCATGAATATTATATTTAACAATAAGTATGTTAGGGTTTGCTTACAACTTTAGGCTTTCTAAAAGAAAGGAAGTAACTAGTAAGGATAGGACTTTGATTAATAAGCTCCTCTTCACTTTAGCAACCCTTCTACTCTTGTATTCTTGAAGGAATTGTGATGAAGATTTAGGTGACTTGAGTGGATCTAAAATCAAGAGAATCACCAAGAGTTTCAAAGGATTTGAATTAGTTTGATGAATCAAAACCAAACTAGAGTTTATGTGTTGATATTGCTCTTGATTTCTTGATTATAACTTGAAGTAAACTAGCTAATGAAAGAGTGTTTGTGTGTGAGATATGGGACGACAATAGAGGAGGAGAGGAGGGTTTTATAGTAGCTTGAGGAGGTTAGGAAGTAACTAGGAAGATGCATGAGGAGGTGCAAGAGTTTAGATATTATGGAAGCTTAGTTGATAAGTTACTTACACATGTATGCTGCCTAAAGTCCTCAAGACTTATCACAAGCCAACAAGGCTTGTAATAGCTATAATACACGTTCATATGGGATAAGGGGTGACTAGATGATAAGTCTTGATGTTATCTTGCTTACTTTGTGTGTTTTGGCTCCGTAAAATGCTAACCGTAAGTTATCAAGCCACGAAACGTAAAACCGGGTATCGTAAAAATGTGAAACTTGAAAGAATGGTTAAATATGTCAATATACTCCATAATAAAATATAAAATGAGTGGTAGGTTCCATTGGGGTGCTAAAACCCTGCTAAAACTGGAAACACGGGTCTAAAACGCGTAATACGTAAAACGTACGAATATGGCGTAAAATTGAGAAAAGTAAAATGTTACTTTTCTAATACGATAATAATGATTTAAAATGACTTATAATGTCTAGACTGGGCTCAGTCTAGTGTCGGTTGGTATTTAATGTCTTTAAGACATAAAACCGTAAGCCTAAAAATCAAGGAATGATTTATAAAATAAAGGAATGATTTTTGGTCAAAGGAGGAGGGAAAAATATGTTGACTTTTTCCAAAAATGTGAAAACTCAAATCGTGTTAGAAAGGCGGTGCAGATATAGGCTAAGGTTACGGCTAAGTAAATGTGCTTAAAAACGAAAATTCCTGTTTCTCACGGCCGAGGTTTATTTGGTCACATTTTTCTCAGTCATGATTAATTCCTAAATAAATCATGAGTGTATCAAACATTTTTCTGATGCGGGGAAAATTAACGCGGTCGAGTTTCGTTGTGCGTAGGATTTTTGAATGACGTTTTACCCTAAAACGTGTAGTTCCTTAATAACTTTCGCGAAAATGATTTGATGAGTGTCAAACTTTTATTTTGCCACGGAAATGATTTATCGTACGAGAATATGAAATAAAAAATCAAATTTCGGAAAAATGAATAGTAAAAGTGAATAGTGAAATTTTCAGGAATAGAAGTTAACCTGAAAATGCGAATTGTTACACTCCTCGTAGTTGATAACACTGTCCTATTTCTTCTCTCCACTACTCCATTTTGTTGTGGTGAGTAAGGTGCTGTCAACTGTCTTGCTATTCCATTCTCCTTATAGTATTTGGTGAATTCATTAGTTGTAAATTCACCTCCTCTATCTGTTCTTAACTCCTTAACTTCAGTATCATTTCCATCTCAACTTGTTGTCTAAATTCCTTTAAAGTGCTAAATGCCTGATCTTTCGACGTCAGAAAGTAAGCCCACATGAAACGTGTACAGTCTTCTACTAATAAGAAAATGAGTTTCTTTCCAGAGTGTGTAGTTGGACTTATGGGGCCACAGAGGTCTCCATATACTAAGTCCAACGAGTTTTTTTTATCTGAATTTAGCTTGATTTGGAAATGGTGTTCCACTGTGTTTTCCTAATAAACATGCATCACAAATTTGTCCTGCATGATTTATTCTTGGTATTCCTTCCACTAGACCCTTTCTTGTCATCTTTTTGATGTCATCGAAGTTCAAATGACCTAATCTAGCGTGCCATAACCATGCTTGGTTTTCTACGTTTGCTAAGAGACATATAGGTGCTTCTATTTGTAGTCTAATATTGTAAAGTCGATTCTTGGATCTTTCTACTTTCATCAGCAACTTCTTATTCTTGTAATACAAAGTCAGTTTGTTTCCGTTCATGATGATCTTACAACCTATCTCCGTAAGTTGTCCTAGACTAAGTATGTTTCTCTTGAGGTTTGGAATGTAGTAGACATCCGAAACTATCTTTTGTTCTTGGTTCCTACATCTTAACAGTATAGAACCTCTACCCTTTATCTCCACATATGATCCATCTCCAAAACGAACGCGTCCAGTTATGCTTTCATCAACGTCCCTAAAATGACTCTTGGTTCCCGTCATATGGTTACTCGCACCATTATCTAAATATCATATGCTAGCATCTGTTGTAGCATACTTTCCGGGTTGAATTTGTCCTTCATTCAACAAAAATTCTTCGTGTTCAGTTTCATGTATAGTCATTAATAGTGATGGTTCATTATCTTCTAAGATAAGGTTTGATTGTTCCTGAGTTGTCAATGTTCCTCTGCAGTCTTTCCTAAGATGTCCAAGTTTTCCATAATTGAAGCATTTTACCTTAATTTTATCCCACTCACGTCCATTGCTATTTGATTTTTCTTTGTGAGTTGAGCTTTCTTCATTCGAGTTATCTCTATTTCTATTACTGTGACAGTTTCTTCGTGAGAAGTTGGATCTACCTCCGCGTTTGGTAAATTGTCTTCCTTTTTTCGAGTGTTCGCCATGTGCGAATAATAAGTTTTCCTTGCTTTCCACTTGTCCTCCCTTTCGGAGTTTTATCCTTTCCTCGAATGCCTTAAGTTTTCTTGTGATCTCATCTAAGGTAATATCGTCGAGATCATTTGTCTGTTATATAGATGCTACTATTTGAATGAACTTATCGTGTGCAATCTAATAGTTTTCGACTTTTCGTACTAAAAGTGATTCATCCAATGTTTTCCCTAATTCTTTAGCCTTAGTGGCATAACCGTTTAGTTTAGCCGTAAATGCATCCACCGTGTCATCTTCCTTCATCTGAAGTGTTTGAAATCCAATCATCAGTGATTGTAACCATGCTCGATGCACTCTCTCTTCTCCAACATGTCTCCTTTTTAACGATTCCCATAATTCCTTTTCCGTCTTACAACTTGCTACTTGTAAAATCACATCTTTAGTCAATGCTTGATATAGGAGGGCCGTCGTTGCCTAATCCTTCTTATCATCTACTTGCGTATTTTCCTTAGGTTCTATCATTTCCCATAAACCATGTGCTTCTAATATAACCTTAATTTGTATAGCCCAAACTATGTAGTTTGTGTTTTTCAACTTAGGGCATTGGTATTGTGCAATAGGTGTTACGGATTTTAGTGTTGTTGATGTGTTAGATGTATCGTCACCCGACATCTTATAAGTGCTTATGATCTTTACCTTCTAATCTTGTGGGAATTTCTAACTTAGTATGGTATTTCCTACTACTACGGGAGAAATAGTTTTCCGGGAATCCTAATAGTACGGGATCAATAAGTTGTTCTCGGGATTTCCTAATAGTATAAAATAAACTTCTATACTATCTTAATATGATTGAAATCCAGAAATTTGAATTTGTGACCTCGTTGTTGTTTTGAACACAAATGTATTCCCTCTTGTGTCGGTACTTGAGTGTTATACCAACAACGCCTTTTTCTTTCCCTCGTTCATCAACGTGTTTTCGAATTGCTTTCTTTTGATGTTGTCGAATTTGTAAAGAAAACTCTCGGTCTCATTTTGATGTTGTCGAATTGCTTTCTTTTCTTCAATAAACCAAACGAATTCCTTCTTTGTTATACCACACTTGTTCCACGTTGCCTCTTGTTTTGTGTCGACTTGAAATAAAAAAACGTGCCCTAGAGATTCTTTTGTTCTCGGCTTCCCTTCCAAGCAACATTGTTGTTCTCGGTAACTAAATCTTTGTTTAGTTGTTGTTGTTTTCGAATTCCAAAGTCCTCCTTTTTCAAATCTTCTCAAATACCTTTCGGTATTTTCCCAAACAAACGGTCGGTTTGTTTTTTTTCTTCACTAATACCACTCGGCATTATTTTCCAAGACAAAAAAAAATGTGCCGTTAGTTTTTTTGTCGTTGTTGTTGCTTGTTCCTCTCCAAAAACGTGTTCCACAATACTCGTTTTTGTTCTTTATTCCACACCGTGTCCACAACAATCTTTAAATACCCATCGGTATTTTTCTCAAAACAAATGATCGGTTTGTTTTTGTTCGCTGTTGTTGTTGTTCTTGTATTGCTAACGTTTTTCCTTCTTCACAAACAATCCTAGATTGTTTTTCTTGGTGTCTTTCAACCTTGTCCACAAGCAACTTTACTCCTTGCGTGTATCACGCGTTTCTTTTCTTTGTGTTTATTTGTCATCCGGTTTGTTTTCTACACAAAGTTCCTTTCACTTGACGTCGTATCTCTTCTTCCTTGTTGCGTTAATCAGCAACAAAGGTTTCCTCTCTTTGTTGTCACGTTATTTCGGTCACCAACAAAGGGTTGTAACAATATTGTTCTCCTTCTTGTTTTTGTTGTCGCATTCCAAAGATCACAACAAAAATCAGTCCACCAATCTCGTTTTATGCCAACGTTTGCAATTCCTACACAAGTTCGGTCGTGCACTACTTTCCTTGCATTCTAGTTATCCAGGTGTTGTTTTTCTCTTTAAACGTCGCGTATTCCTACTGAAACAAAGTTCCAGCGTGTGTTCCTTCTTTGGTTGTTCTCGTTTATAGTTTTCTTTGATATCTTAACGAGCGTATAATTGAAACAAAGCTCGGATGCCAATTGTTGTCCCAAAGTGTGAGTCGAATGAATTGCAAATATATCTGAATAACTTTTATTTCGTCTAACTGTTTCATCGTTACTTGTACATGAGTATATATAGTAAACGATATTGAAATTTCCTGTTTCGAGAATCATGCTACTTGTATGAACAATATTGATAAGAGTATGCACAAGAATCTGTTATGCAGTGACTCATTTGACAACAGAGAGGGTGGGAAAGATTCTGATAAACACACAATACTAATATTTATTCCACCATACTAAAACGTTTACAATACATGAGTATATATAGGAGATCAATCGGTATGTTGAACCGATGTGACTCTTCCTAAGAGATATCTTCTAAACGACATAACCTATCCTACTTTACAGTTTTACAGTTATTAACTATCTATAATACATATATGGTCCTTCTACTTTAAAAGACTTATGTTTCTTGATTATTCAAGTCCAACATCACTTCCCTAATCAAGAAATCATAATCTTCATCATGATCTTCACTCTGTTCCTTTGTTCATCCAATTTACAGCCTTGCTCCTTCTTCCTTCTTCTATAATTGATCGCCTTGTTACTTCTGGTCTAATCGTGTTCTGTTGCCTTCTGTTTCGTTCCATGGTTGATCTTCTTGATCATCTTTACTTCTTCCATTTCAATTCTACTTCTTTTCTTTGGTGATTCATCCATTGTATCTATTGCATCTTCCAAATCTGCATCCGGCTGTGGTCTAATGTATGCACCAACATCATTTTCATCACTTCCTACCTTCCCTAGATTTGCTCTAATTGCATCTTCATAATAGGTTTTCACCATGCCTTCTTCTTGCCATCTGCAAATACATCCTTCTTTTGGAACTTCTCTTCTTGCAACATCTTCTTTCTTTTCTGCCAAAAAAACTTGTAACATCTCCATGATCATCTTCATGCTTTGTTTTGGGTTTTCTTCTTCTCCATTGGCGATAACTTTCTTGACTGCAAATGATCTCGCAAACATTTTTCCACAGGTTTCTTTGTTTTTCTTCTTCCAGGATCTTTAAACCATGGGCTCTGATACCATATTGAAATTTCCTGTTTCGAGAATCATGCTACTTGTATGAACAATATTGATAAGAGTATGCACAAGAATCTGTTATGCAGTGACTCATTTGACAACAAAGAGGGTGGGAAAGATTCTGATATAAACATACGTTATTATTATTTATTCCACCATACTAAAACGTTTACAATACATGAGTATATATAGGAGATCAATCGGTATGTTGAACCGATGTGACTCTTCCTAAGAGATATCTTCTAAACGACATAACCTATCCTACTTTACAGTTTTACAGTTATTAACTATCTATAATACATATATGGTCCTTCTACTTTAAAAGACTTATGTTTCTTGATTATTCAAGTCCAACAAACGAAAAGGTGTGACCTTTCGGATTGTGTCTATTCGGTTTGTAACCGACTATAACTACCAACTAATAACTAACTTAACCGAATAACTAATTAACTAACTAACCGCCATAACTAACTTGCAGTTGTAAACTATCTAACGAACAAGTTTGGTCCTTCGTGTTTCATTGTCTTCATACGGAACAATGTCGAGATTATTAGCTCACATCCTTCTAGCGTTTTACTTTCGATATTACGAATCTTTGCACCTAAAGAAATAAGATTTGGACAGCTAGTGGCATTCGAACTTGCTGTGAGTCCAACTTCTCCATTCTTAGCCGCCCCATCAGCCACATTAATTCAAACTCGATTATATATCCTTTGACACTTCCTCAACAAGCTTCAAATCATGTTCCAAATCCAAAGGTGAATTCGACGAAGACACTGATCACCTAGTACTCGAATTCACACCAGCATCACCTTTCTTCTTATGGTCACTTCCGCTCCCTCCTGAATCCAAAAACCCATTCTTCATGGTTACACCATGCAAACAAACTCAGAACTCACTATTTTCTATGAAAAATAGTAGAAAATAAATTTACAAGAATGGAAAACATAATGAGTTTCATAAGCATACACTTGAGCAACCAGTCAAAGTTGGCTTACTTCATTCTGTCTAACTTATTTCTACTTTCTTTTGGACGGCGAAGAAATATATTTATATATAAACAAAAATAAGAATGTTTACCCAGCAAGAGGCTAGGAGCAATTACACAATAAATGAGCATCACCTAACAAACGTGTGCAAGCCATCCGGGGGTTAAACAACCAATCTAACCATACAAGGCTAAGTTTCTTACGCCTACTAACAACCCAATTAAAAACTACAACTTGGAGCTTGCGAAAGAGAATGAATTGAGAAGCATGAAAAGTATCTAAACTGTCGAAAACCTTGTCATTTCAACATGACCACAATAGCTATATGACGCTACGAACCACGGCATCAAACACAGTGGCACCCAGTCCTTGTATTCTAATTTGTTCTACTACTTTTCCATTCTGTTAAAATATGTCAAATTTATTTTTATTTTATTTTTTATTCTTACACAGCCATCAAGATAATCGTTTCATATTACCGGGCGAGGTGTTAAGAGTGTGTATTGTTAGTGTGCTCTCAACATGTTGAGTGCATAATAGCTTGGCAAGCAAGCAACATGTACATGGCGTGCTTGCCAGGGCAATACAAATTAACATGCTCATCCTATATGTTACCCTCATTTCTTTACACAACGTATCTATATACAATATATATCTATAAGTGATTATATTCCATATGAAAAGTTTCAAAATAAAAGGTCTTAATGTTCTAAGCTTCAACACTTGCTATTTTTAAACTATAGTGTCATCAATGTCTCAAGATAGAAGTTTTGTCACAATCTGTACCAAAAGTTTGTATAAATATAGTACGGCTAATGGTAAGTCTATTATAACACCGTGTCCTTTAAGCTATGATTAAAAGGTTATCCCAATGGTGATGGTGTACTACTCAAAATGCAGAATGTACCTTATACAAACTTATTAGGTAGTCTCATGTACCTAGCTAGGCTTGACATTGCTTATTTTGTAACCATTGCAAGTACGTATCTGTCTCAATTAGGAAAATTTCATTGGATAGAAGTGAAGTGGGTGTTAAGATACTTAAGATGCTCTGCATATGTTTGTTTAGTGTGTGGCTGTTAAATAGAGATACATATGATGTTATTGGTTATGTGTTGATCCCAGTTAAGCACTTAATCGAATTCTTTAGCTTGTAAAGATTTAATCTTTAGATAGATCTAAAACAACTAGGTATAGAAACTCATTTGAGACTCTATCAAACACAATGCGGAATCTTGTATTTAACCTTAAGAAGAACTTTAAATTACAAGTAGTTGTAATCACAAAACACTTCAATATATTAACACGAATACTCAAGAGTATTAGGGTTTACAACTTTGAAGTTAATCGACTTTCTAAGAACACGTATCTAACTCTATGCCCTAGGACCTTCTTTTATAGGCTAAGGAGTCCTAGTCGGCTTACAATAACTTTCTATACAAGATAAATCTATTTAGAATCTTTTCTATAATTATCTAACCAAGTATACATGTTTATCTTATAAGCGGTTGTATCTATGTACATTAGCAGTTGCATCTTCAACTCTAGCAGTTGTAACTTGATAGCAGCTGTAACTTTTGAACTAGCAGTTGTGACTTTTCTTCTAGCAGCTGTAATGACATAGAACATTTTTCTTGTATTTCCTGAGCAGTTGTAAATATGCAAGCAGCAGCATCTCCAAAACCCAACATTATGTGGTTAATAGATAGACGGATAGTACTTTTACCCAGGGGTAGCCTTCCTCGTCACCAAAGTCTCTATAATAGAAAGAAGCTTCCAACTTGCAAGGTTTCGAGCTCCTATTTCAATAAGAGATTGAGGAATGCGAATCTTTCTATCGGGAGAGCCTTGTTGATTCAATTCAAAGGGCTGATTATTTAGAACCCTTTTTGCTCAAAAGATAAGTAAGAAAGCGTGGACCGCTTGTAACCTAGTTGGCACAGGCTTGTGCACTATTTTATGTTCAATAATTCTGGGGGGCTTCAAAACAAATTAGGAAGGTTTTTTAATTTTGACATGGTTGGTGTATGCGTGTTAAAGCTAGAATGCTAGTCTGCAACACATAGTTGCTTTCTCAACCACTAAATCTGAGTATATATGTTGCACTAGCATAATCCGTTATATCCTTAAGGAAGAAATTTGTTGAAAGACTTATTAAAATGGTGAAATGTTCCTACTAGCTCTGCAGTGATTAACTATAAAAGACAAAACACATCAATGCATGAGCCAACATCATATTAGAGAAGTAAGACTATCTTTATCAACAACCCATCACAACCCAATCTCTTAATAAAATATTATTTTCTCTTTCCTCCACCTACACAACCAATACATACAACCCATCTATATTTTTTTACCATTTATCAACAACCCAAATCAACCAATACATACAACCAATCTATTCTTTTATAAATAATAAATATTAAAAAGAAAAAAGAAAAGGAAAACAAATAGCCATTCATTTGATGCCATGTGGCAGATTGAAGGTTGTGACTTTGGGTCACCCTACGAACTGGTTGGATGGTTGGGTTGTATGAGGTTGAAGCTGTGAAAGTTCCTACATAAGATAATGCGGTACATATATTCACCAAAGTGGTATCAAGCTCAAAGTTCAAGCATTGTCCAGATGCTTAGTATTTTTGTTGACTATTTTGTAGTTCTTGTGTCTCTCTTACTATGGTAGTACTTATAGATAACAATCATCAAAGTATAAAGGTGAATGTGTAACTTAAAGAACTGCAATAATTAGTTGGTTATGATGAGTATAAGAATATGGGATATCCTGTTCATGCTCATTATTCTTGTTCTTCACTTTTTTTAAATCGTATTCATTCTTTGTATGTTGTTTGGCTTTTACAACATCTTAAAAAACAGCCATAGCTAATTGATGATGGTCAGTATCGGTTAGCCATAATCTCCGTTTACTTGTTCTAATCCTCCACGAAAAGTAAGGAAGTTGGCATATTTTCATTGCACAAACTACCAACTTGACACTGGCATATGTTATCTTCAATTGAATATTTTCCCAAATCAATCAAAAGTGTATTATGTTCCCATCAAATACGATCTATCTGAAGATATGTTCAATTAAAATTTGATGAGATACCTAGGCAACATGACTGGTCAAGTCGTCAACATTAATGAGTCCAACAGTGATATATGGCCGTAAAGAGTACCAAAACATAATCCCCTATAAAAGAAAAGTCATATGAATAATAGGTGGTTCAAGACATTTTTATACCCTGAAATAATCCACAAGGGTTCTAATGTTCAAAGATAGTAATACACAAGGTTGTCTACCTACAATGTGAGTAACAATTTACATAGTTACTCTTTATGGTTATTATATCAGTAAAAATATAGTATCAAATTACCTGAGAATTTTATGAAAAAAAAAAAAAAAAAAAAAAAAAAAGATTTACATAATTCATATAAACAATTTTCCATTTAAGATGCCATATACACTACCCATTTTTGCGTCTTCCTTAACTCGATCCAACCAGGTTTTCACGAGAAAAATGAAGTAAAAGTCTTCTTTTGACATGCCTCACTCACACCATTCTTTTTACGTCTTCCTTAACTTGACCCAGCTATGTTTCCACGAGCAAATGATTGAAAAGTTACGAGAAAATGATTGAAAAGTTTTTGCACGAGCGAATTGATTTAAAACCATAATGATTTGAGACATGGATGGAAACAAACTAAATTTAGTTCTTTTTAACGTTTTGCACGAGCAAAACAGTCTAAAATCTTAACACGTGATACGTAGCACAAAGTACTTAACATGGATGGATATATACTGTTGTGATCGTACATCCCTTGACTGCGCTTGTTTTTCTTTTTTTGAACCGCAATTGAATAAATAAAAACTAGCAAGAAGCTAGCAAAATATTACATCGGTTTTTTGAGCCAATCAGGCCAAATTAAACATTTAGAACCTCTACATTTTAATCAAGAGAATGAACAAAGACGAATATTATCAAATACGTCACATTTTCTCATGCGTTGAGAGTTGAATGTGACTGAATTATGATACTTCCAAAGAAACCACCATGTTGTTGCAGCAATTACCTGTAAACGAACCTTAAGATCATATGACAACCGAATGTTATCGAACCATGAAATCCGGTCCGAATGAGAATTCAAAGCAGGGATAGGCATGTCATACCAAATCCGAACCAACCGCAAAATATTCAAAGCAATATCACACGAATCAAAAACATGATCGTTGGATTCCATACCTTTAGAACATATCGGACATGAGATTGATGGAATATCCAAACCTCGTCTTGAAAGATTCAACCGATGAGGGAGCCTATCCAACATCATTCGCCTTATAAAAATATTCACCTTCCTTGGAAAGACTTTACACCAACTTGTTGGGACCTCAAGTGTCGGGAGAATATAATCGTCAATATGATTCCGTGTGACCCCTACCGAAAACGTACCATCTACACCAAGACTCCAACGAACTTCATCTTGACCATCAAAATTTGATAAAGCTCTCAATTCGGTTTGCAAAGCTTCACTTAAGGCATGAGTACGACCGGAATCTATAGGCTTCTTCAAATTCATAATCCACTCGCCATTCACAAAACGGTCTCTAATTAGACAATTAGGTTGCACATTAAGATGATATAACCTATTATACCGATTCATAAGAGGGCAATCACCTATCCAAATATCCATCCAAAACCTCACTTTAGAACCGCATCCAACTTTATACCTCAATGTATCTTTTGGAAGAATACCACTAGAATGTAAATGGTTAATGGAGCCAATGATATTTGTCCATACACCGCTAGATTTACATGTAAGATGATGAAAGACCCGCTTCCTCCCCATGAATGGCTTTACCAACTTGAGCCCACAACAAAGATGGGTCGGTAATCAATCTCCATCTCCATTTTTTTAAAGAGGGCAAGGTTAAAAGCCTTCAAACTTCCAATACGTAACCCACCTTTATTGAAAGATGCCAATACATTCTCTCACTTAATCCAAATCATTTTTTTTCGTGTCTTTGTCTGCGCCCCAAAAGAACCCGGCTCTTAATCGTTCAAGTGAGGAAAGAGTGGATTTTGGAACTTTAAAAAGAGACATATAGTAAATCCCAGCACTCCCTAAAACCGCCTTAACCAATGTCGATCTACCTCCTATAGAAAGAAGGTTTGCCTTCCACTTGGACAATCTGGCTACAAACTTGTAAATAAAACCTTGCCAATGCATTAAACGATTCATGTTTACCCCAATGGGAAGGCCTAAGTAAGTAAACGGCATGGAACCCGCTGAGCAACCCGTAACCCGAGGCATTGCTTCTATATCTTCGTTAGGCACCCCAATTCCATAAACACTAGATTTGTGAATGTTGATGCGAAGACCAGAAGCCAAATAGAACACATTAAATAAACGTATGATGTTCTCCATATCAACACGATCCCATTCTGTAACCAACACGACATCATCAGCGTAAAAGAAATGAGAAAGTCGAATACTTGGATTACCTACCGTGACACCTTTGATCAACTTTGATTGGGTTGCATCTTTGATTGAGATATGGAGTCCCTCCATGATAAGAATAAATAGAAAAGGTGATAATGGATCCCATTGTCGTATGCGCTTGTTTTAATCCAAAATTTCATCTTCTCTTTGTTTCCTTCTTTGATATCATCACTTTGTCTACAGTGAGTCAAAGATAGTTTGATCTTTTCAAATATGGATTAATACAACATATAACACACACCCATTCGTGTAACCATCATCAACTTTTATCCCCTGATTCGAATTCATGAACTTTTTCAATCCTCGCAGAATTGTTGACAGCAAATTTTCATTTCAGCATTCTTTTCACAATAATTACACTATCATTATCTATGTAATTATTTCTTAAACTCAAGACACTGAACCTCCTATTAAATGGACATGGTTTGGAGTTGTTTAGATTTCATTGACCTTTTACTGTAATAAAAATTTACTTATTCGAGAAACATTCACTCATTGGCACTCTTTACTTAGTATCCTGCAATGGCTCAAGGCATCTTCAAATTCAGTTAATTTACTCTTAGGCGTCAAAATAATATGAATAAATGGCTACTCAAATTAATAATTTTGATTAGAGAATAACAACAATCTAAGCTTGTTCCTAACCTTTCATTATCTCATCTACATTAGATACATGATAAACAAACTTAATGTCATCACACATGTTACCTTCATTATCGAGTAAAAATCTATTTTTAGAAAGACCTGACAGGTAGACAATTGTGATGCATAAATGTTTGTAAGTTTATCTCATATATTTTATGTTGCTTTCTCTTTCAAACCATTAAATTTTGTCTCGGATCTGACTATCAGGCTTATTGTACTCGAAGTCCCTCATTTACATTATCTTTCAAATGTACATTGTATATCACATTCATCTTTCTCGTTTGTGTAGCATCCTAGCGTAAAACCTTGTTGCACCAACACATACTCAATCATCATATGTTAAACAATAACATTATATCAATCTTGTCAGCGTAAATCTTGTTGCACCAACACATACCCATTCGTGTAACCATCATTAACTTTTATCCCTTAACTTGAACTTGTGAACTTTTTAAATCCCCCGCAAAATCGTTATGAAGAGTATAAGAACATGGGATGTCCTGTTCATGCTCATGATTCTTGTTCTTCACTTATTTTAATTGTATTCATTCTTTGTATGTTATCCGGCTTTTACAACATCTTAAAACAACCATAGCTTATTGATGATGTTCAGTATCGGTTAGCCATAACCTCCGTTTACTTGTTCTAATCCTCCACGAAAAGTACGAAAGTTCCCATATTTTCATTGCAAAAAACAACCAACTTGATGCTGTCATGTATGTTATCGTTAATTGATTATTTTCCCAACTCAATCAAACGTCTATTATGTTCCCATCAAATACGATCTATCTGAAAATCTATTCAATTAAAATTTGATGAGATACGTAGGCAAGCTGGTCAAGTTGTCAACATTGGTGAGTTCAACAGTGACATATGGCCGTAACGAATACCAAAACATAATCCCCTGTAAAACAAAAGTAATATGAATAATGTTCAAAGATAGTAATTCATAAGGTTTTCTACCTACAAAGTGAGTAACAATTTACATAGTTACTCTTTATGGGTATTATATAGTAAAACATAGTATCAAGTTACATCAAAATTTTATAGTTAGAAAAGAAGATTGCATAATTCATATAAATTTTTTTCCATTGGATACGTTATTCTAACACTAATCATTTTTGCGTTTCCTTAACTCAACTTAACCATGTTTTCACAAAAAAATATGAATGAAAAGTTTTCATTTGACATGCCTCACTCACACTATTCTTTTTACGTCTTCCTTAACTCGACCCAACTATGTTTGCACGAGGAAGTGATTGAAAAGTTTTTTCACGAGCGAATTGACTTAAAACCATAATGATTTGAGACATGGATGGAAACAAACTAAATTTAGTTCTATTTAACGTTTTGCACCAGAAAAACGATTTAAAAGCTTAACACGTGATACGCAGCAGCAGAGTACTTAACATGGATGGATATATATTGCTTGTGATCGTACATCCCTTGATCTGCACTTGTTTTGATCCAACATTTCATCTTCTCTTTGTTTCCTTCTTTGATATCATCACGTTGTCTACAGTGAGTCAAACATAAGTTTGATGTTTACAATTATGGATTAATACAACATATAACACGCACCCATTCGTGTAACCATCATTAACTTTTATCCCTTAATTCGAATTCGTGAACTTTTAAAATCCCCGCAGAATTGTTGACAGCAAAATTTCATTTGACCATTCTTTTCACAATAATTACACTATCATTATCTATGTCATTATACCTTAAACTAAAAACATTGAACCTCCTTTTCAATGGACATGGTTGGGAGTTGTTTAGGCTCAATGACCTTTATACTGTAATAAAATTTACTTATTCGAGAAACATTCACTCATTGTCACTCTTTAATTAGTATCCTGCAACGGCTCAAGGCATCTTCAAATATCAGTTACTTTACTTTTAGGCGTCAAAATAATATGAACAAATGGCTACTCAAATTAAGGATGTTGATTAGAGAATAACAACAATCTAAGGTTGTTAACCTTTCATTATCTCATCTACATTAGATGCGTGATAAACAAACTGAATGTCATCAAACATGGTACCTTCATTATCGAGTAAAAATCCATATTTAGAAAGAAGTAACGTGTAGACGATTGTGATGCATAAATCTTTGTGAGTTTATCTCATATACTTGATGTTGTTCTCTTTTAAAGCATTAAATTTTATCTCGGATCTGATTGTTTGGCTTATTCAAGTCCCTTGTTTACATTATTTTTCAAATGTACATTGTATATCACATTCATCTATATCTTGTGTGTAGCATCCTAGCGTAAAACCTTGTTGCACCAACACATACTCAATCATCATATGTTAAACAATAACATTATATCAATCTTGTCGGTGAAAATCTATCGGACTGAAAACTACTTAACCTATGGTATCTCACATGTTCTCATTAACAATGATGATGTAGGATAAACATCAAAATCACAAAGTTTATACAACATGAATTGGATTCGGGCATGACACATGGCACTAACGAGTACCAATAAAATATCCCCTGTGAAAAGCTAAAGGAGTCGAAAATAGGTGGTTAACAAGACAATTATAGGGATGTTCGAAAAGTTTGAGGTCGAAATAGATCTTCCAAAGGTTTTTCAACTTTTTTTTAAAAAATAGTAGGGAGAAAGCAAAAAACTAAGAAAGTAGGTTTGGCAGATTTGGGTGATTGTGTGTATTATATGTTTTACAAATTATACGTATATGTTCTCATCGACATTTTGAACTATTTCATTCTATTTCGAACAACAAATCCATATATAGAAACGATGAAAAAAATATATGTTTATAACAATTGCTAATTTAAATCAACGATGTGCCTACTTTTGGTCCTAACAACCTTTGTATCATTTCTCAATTGCCTTGACATAAATGGAAAAATATTGAATCATGTTCAATCTAAAGCTATTCACAAGCAAAACGTTTAAAAAGCAAACTAACCTCATGATTTATCACATGTGATTCGAATAAACATTATTCATGCATTAAGCAGCCCATTGTTTTTAGCCAAATTTCACACCTTATAACAGTCCCCTCACTACCCGTATATACTATATATAGACATATCTCAATCCCATACTTCACCAACTCTTGCACTCCTCCCCTGCCTCGTAAAAGGCTGCCGTCAGCCATTTGTCATCCTCATGATCAATTCCTTCTTCCTTACTAAAACACATAACTAATATTTTATATCCGAGTTTTCCATTCTTAAAAATTTACAATCTATCTATGGATAAATGTTATCCAACAGTACTATTCTTTGTGGTAGTGATGTTGTCACACATCACCACTACTGGGTCTTTGCCCCCAGCTACCTCAGTGTATCCTTATGATATAGGAGGAAACTTAAGTCCCCCTGTTAAAATCATGCTCGCGTTTATAATGTTCGGAATGGTATTAATCGCGTTTATTTCCTTCTACATTCGGAGGTGTTTACAAGATTCTATGAATCAGAATCGAAATTTGATTCCGAATCATCACAATCACATGCTGAGATTCATTGGATTTCAGCGTGGGCTTGCTAGATCAGTTATTGATTCATTTCCAGTTTTTAAGTACTCTGAGGTGATAAATCTAAAGATAGGAGAAGATGCCTTGGAATGTGCTGTCTGCATATCAGAATTTGCGGACGACGAGCGGTTTCGGTTTTTACCAAAATGCCATCACGTGTTTCATCCCGATTGTATCGATGCATGGCTAGCTTCACATACTACGTGTCCAGTGTGCCGCTCAGATCTCACTAAGCCTAATCTCGACTCTGACACTGAGCCAGCATTCAATCACGAGCTGACTCAGTCTCACATCGAGAACACTATAAATGTAACAAGATCACCAACTAATGACCATGACCTAAGTCATTTAGAAGAGGAGCGAGCTACTCCAAAGTTTCCTAGGTCGCATTCGACTGGCCACTCGTTAGTTGCTCCTGGTGAGAGTTGTGAGAGGTATACGCTGCACTTGCCTGAGGGGGTCGAAAAGCAGATTGTGACATTGAAACGAGCTAAGAGTTGTGGCTATAGTCTTGATGGAGGTTCGAGTAAAGGAAGAAAGTGGAGTCCCGATTTCTTTTGTGGACAATCGGAGCTGTGGAAGTGTAAGATGGTGAATGCGAAAAATGATTCAGTTGGTGAAAGTGATCAAGCTGAATCGTCCTCATCGGCTAGTCTTCCGGTTTAGAACCGTGTCATTTTTAGTTTTCTATTTTTGGTATTATTTTTATGAATCTTTGGCTAAGTTTTAATGCTTAAGATGCCAATGTTATTGCAAATTTATGCTTTATGGAAAAATATTTATATGAAAAGATAGATTTTTATTTTATTGGAAGTTAAGAATTTTCTTATAGTTTAAATGAAGTAGATGATAGTTTGTTTAGTATGATATACATATATTAATTCATATCGGAACCAATTTTGCGACTGACCTTCATTTCAACGTTGTGGTCTTCGTGGAATAAGTCACCTTACATTCATAGAACTATAGAAGCGCGATATGATTCCGTGAAAAGAGAATGGACATAGGTGACTCGTGACTGTTATATTATTTTATTTTGTACTTGGTTAACTTATGTTTTTCAACTTTTCTATGATCAATTCGTTGTGTTTAAATTCATTGTCACCCGGACATAAACTGAGTAGTTTTGTTTCGCAAAGACGTTGACAGAATCACATTAAGTTGCACCCAAAAAAAGTTTAATTTATAACCTATCGCACTTTGATGATGACGATCATCATAAGCAAGTTTTAACTCTAATTGCTTAATAGACGAGATATTTAATTCTCATCAAAGATAACAATGTGATACAATTTTAATATCTTAGAAAATCACTTTTGAAATTATGCGCGCGTAGAAGATTTTGACATAGACTTTGTTTTTAACACAATTTAATCTAATTCAATTTTGATCCAATTATAATTTAATTTTAACTTTAATTCGGTGGGGTGATTAGCATATGCAAGTGGAGTAGCTGCACATAATCACCATTTGTGAGGGGCCTCTGATCTAGTATGTTTACATTAGTATCTATACATTATACATATCTAATTTGAATTTTTATACATTATTTTAAATATTATCTAAGGAGCATCCGATTTAGTATATGTTCATTAGTATTTATACATGTCTAAGTATATTATCTTTTAAGATCCTACAATACTTAAATTTTTCGTGTTTACGAGGCTACATTCATAGTTTCACAACGGATCACCTAAATCAATGGTACAACCCAACTTTAATTAGCTAATGAGGGACTCTATTTTAATAATTAGCTTTCCGACTAGTTAAATTTGGTTTTCTAAAATATAATATTTTTGCAATTAAACTTCGAGACGAGTGTTTCTTTTTATGCTTAAAAGATAGAAAATAAATATCAAAGAAAATCAAACAATTTGTGATTCTTTATCTTGATCTCAAATGCATCACAATGTTTTACCATTTTAATGACGTGATCATTGTAAAAAAGGAAAAAATTGACGAACTGATTTATCATGTGACTAATAATTGGTTTTATCAGTATTTTTAAAAAGGGTTTAATTCTAGTTTTAGAGCATATAAATACTTGGTGCTCACGCTTTTCTTATTTTCTTTTCACTATTAACACTCTCGGCTCACGCATCAGTCGTTGATTCCCCACTTAAGAATATATTTCATTTGCCTTACTATTTTCATTTTGTGACATGCCAAATAGTGTGACTAATTATAGAGGGCATGATAAACAGTTTGCGCTATTTACTTCATTTTTTTTCACACAATTTAGAACTTTGTCAATAATTTTCTAAGGGAACTAAAAATACTAGAATTTTTATTCATTTTAGCTTTCTGTAGTAACCTTTGAAAAGGTGCAATAATGCTGAAGCTAAAAGTAATTTATCTTATACTAGTATCTATTTCAGGGTTTTAATTTTTTGTTGCAAATAGTCTAATTATTTCGTAACATACAACTTTTGACACAGGAACTAGCCTCTGAGAAAATGGATGCGAACTTAATATTTCAATTATTCAGTGTAAACTTAGTAGGGATTTCAGATAACATTTTTATTAGAACATTAAAACCCCGTAGATTACACTTTATTATTGCACTAGCTTATAGACCCGTGGAATCCACAGTATTTTAGAGGGTTTCTCATTAAAAAAAAAGTAAGTACGTGAATAAAGCAAGAAAGAACAATGAACGTAAACGCTATGAAATTTTCTTGTAACGGAATAATAAGTCATAAGTGATTGATAGTATAAAATACAATGCCTGTAAATATCTGTGTAATAAACGTTCATTGCCTCGTGATCTCCAATATATTTGTGTTCATAAGCAAATGTATATAGTGACTATTCTAACACTTCAACAAAAGGTCCATTACGTGAACACCTAATAAGTTTAAAAAATATGTTAGTAAAAACCTTACAATGACAGACTATTTCGACATGTGCACAAAGTACTTTACCTACACCCTTCTCCCTTCCCATTGTTTGACCTGTTTCCCAAATCCCTCGAGTTGACCCATATGATAATACTTCTCATAGTTTAAATTAATAGCATTTAATTTATAAAAGAAATGAAAAATGTATAGAAGGCTGGCAATCAAAACTGTTTTGCTTATTGACTCATCGAATGCACCCTTTTAAGCTAAGCTCAAGATCATATATTGTGTATTCAAGTGGTTTATGAGTTATAAAACATCAAGTTTGGATTTTTAAAGTTGTGAAAAGAATAAAAATCAATACAAAAGATGGAATATTAGAAGATTAACATAAGTATTGTTGTGCGGTAGAATTTTCTTATCTTTGAAAAATTGCTCGGCTGGTAAGCACCGCACTGATAATAAAAATAGAGACCAGGCTCAGTAAGCAGAATGTCAGAAGCACTCCTTGCAGCATCTATAGCATTAACAACTATTCCAATGTCGACCTTCTTCAAGGCGGGGGCCTCATTGACACCATCATTAGTCATCCCACATGTGCTTTCTTTCTTGTAGCTTCTTCACAGTCTCATACTTGTGTTCACTAAATTTACTTCATCCACATTGAACTCCTTTTCCAAGTTTGAATACTATATTTTCATCCATAACCTTTCCATAGTTCCTAATTCGAGGCATGGTGTTGTATGAAATCTTACTTGCAAAACTTAATGGCAAAAAGCATACTTATTCATGTTCATATGGAGATTTACTTAGCCTAATTCATAACGGTTAAAAAATGGGTAGGTTCGGTAATGTGTCAAAATGGGAACCTGAGCAAGTTTCTCTAAGTTTCTCAAGTACCCAAAGCTTAAAAAAAAATTGTCTTCACTAAACAAAGTTTACATGTCAACAAAATACGTCAAACATGCCTATTATCAATGTACAAACCTACTTAATGATTTTATACAAAATAGTACATTGTTTTCAAGATCATACAGTTTTTGTAAGCATGTTTGACCAAAAAAAGTAGTTATAAAGAATTTAAAACACAATAATGTTTGAGTGTAAGCGCACCGGATCAGGTCTATTTTATTATTTCAACGCCACCATAATTTGTTGCAACTATTTATCCCGGGTGACAATTATAAAGGAGACCACTCTACATAATGAAATTAACATCTAACTATTACCTTGAACCCATGGTTTTTCCCACCAAGATCAAAGGTGTACTTCGGAGCGACCTTTCGTACAATATCCGAGTGAAACCCAACAATTTTTCTGGAGCCTTTCTTCTACCATTAATATCTGTCAAAAGTCAATAACAGTTACACCAATATACGAAAAATTGAAAAGCTTTGGTCCAACCTGCCTAATAATGTTATTTTTCCTGTTTTCATCGAAGTTCAGAATGAAGCGACTTACCCAAATTATTATATAAAACAATGCAACTGTTGATATTGATTCACTACTGATAGTTTTTTTAAATGATTTTTCAGGCTTATAATCTAAAATTATTAATCACTCAATCCTTTTTATGAAGTATTCAATAGTTCACATCATTCACATCACATCAAATCAAGATTTCAATAACTAAAAACATACCTTACTGCGGCTACGGATATTCCTGGTGTACAATTATGGGAATATAATGATGGACATTTCAGGGTCGCAACTTGCTGAAGGTATAGCACAAAGGTTGACATATGATGGCTCATAACGCCATTCAGATTTTGTATTTACATGGGCATATTGGTCTTTTATTAGCCACACTCCAGACATAACCACTGGTGAAGTTTCTTCCACAATTAAGTGATTGAGTAAGCCGATTATTACTATGTCACTTTTCACCGCCTTCTTTATCAATAAGGGATTCAAATGATTTTGTAACCACTTCTTTAGGTTTGACTAATGAATAGAAGTTGTGGAACCTGCAAGTAAAGAACCATTCTCATTGTAGCTGAGAGTAATATTATTAACCTAACTCATACATTGGCATGCTATGGCTTAGAAGCTTTTATTTGAAATACGATTTCATTTATGTAAACAAAAACCATACACATATTTGATTATAAGTTATAAAAACTTAAATATTATATGACAACTTTAGTTTCAAACTCTTTGATAAACACCATACTTTTACTTTACAAAGCATATATTTACAGACATGATAAACAAATTTATACAATGTTTCGAATAATAACCCATGTAGCTCCTGGCGGGCCTTGTTAATTTGAAGCAATAACTTGAATCCATATTCGTTTGTCAAAATACGTCATAAAGTTATTCAAGCATTGTCTAATTCCGATGTTTTCAACTCTAAATTTCCCTATCGAGATTATTTATTGAAAGAGTTAATATGTGCATTACCTGGATAAGATTTGTCTTTTCTCATAATTCCTTTGCCTCTGTAATTCGAAAAAGATCTTCCTCCGCCTCTAAAACCCTGCAGAACATTAAAGAAAAATCATTTACCAACACGTGATGTATACAGTGAGAATCTATCAATCATTAGACACTATGGGTCTATGGATAAGCTTATTCAAGCAGCTTATTGGCTTATTACAATTCGTAAACAACACCAAAACACTTATTTGGATAAAATAAAATGTTTATTAGAAGCCATTGTGAAGATGCTTCAATTTTAATTGTGGGTCAAAACACAAAAGGCCAAAAACACAATATAGTTTATGTATCGATTATGACTTTAGATATGATATGATCCATTTGTCTATAATCCTGATTGTACCAAAACACCATTTCTAAACCATATCTTCATACTGAATTTCGTATCCATTAATGAATTCCTTTAAAAGATTTACATGCTTCTAAAGGCCAACGCATCACTGAGGGAGAGGTGATTGGTAGCCACCTTCAATGTTGAAATTTGGAAACAGTCGATGTAAACTCAGCTTAGACTATTCCCATTACAACTTCTTCGTTGCTCTCTCTATCAAAATGCTTGCATATATTCACATACATCGACTTTTCAGGTCAAACCACTTCACTTTCCAAACAAAAATCGATACCAAATTTATGCAAAATTTACCATTTTTTCTGTTTTTATCATCAAATGTCATAATGATTAGTCAACATATCAATAGTATCAAAATTAATTAAAGCTTTATAATTATTCAAGTTAAAAAACTTTCTCGTTTTTGAACCTTGTTAGCCTAGATTTTTTATAAAGATAACGTCACACAAGTGAATTGGACTAGATTAGAAACTACAGGGACTACTATTGTCAAGTAGGCAAACATGTAGTGTTAGGAGCCTATAAATACCCCTCATGACTCTCCATGAGGGGTGTGGTAAAGTGTGTGTAAGCTCCACTTCATTTCATATTAATAAAACACATAGTTCTCCATATTTCTCTCTCTAGAAATAATCATGGTTTTCATATATTTTGATCAACCGCGACCTCCGAAACGTGTTTCTTGGTCATAACAAGTGGTATCAGAGCTAACCAGGGGCGAATCGTGTTGTTTTGTGGTGAAAAAAATGTGTTTTTTGGTGATTTTTCTCGAAAAAATTACGATCTTATCGAGTTAGACTAGAGTTTATCGAGCTAGGATCGTGTTTTATCGAGTTAGTATGAAGCTTATCGAGTTAGGAATGGAGTTATCGAGTTAGGAAGTGCGAAAAGTTCGGAATACCGAGTTAGCTGGTGTAGTTATCGAGTTAGCAAAGTTTAGCGAGTTAGTCAATTTTAGCAAGTTTGCTATTTCACCTTATCGTTTATCGAGTAAGGTTCTTTTTGGTTGCTACTAAGGCCAAACTATGATCGGTTGTATTCTCCTTATCGAGTTAGCTTATTCTATCGAGTTAGCTTATTTTATCGAGTTAGCAACATTACCGAGTTAGCAACATTACCGAGTAAGATATTCCTATCGAGTTTGACACTTTCTATCGAGTATGCACTGATGTTATCGAGTTAGCTGATCAGTAAGGAGAAGTTATCGAGTAAGGAAGTTTTACCGAGTTAGGGGCATTATCGAGTTAGCAATAGCAAAAAAAAAAAAAATTTACGCGAAATTCAAATTTTACTGAGTTGGCGGGAAAATTTGAGTAAAATTTATTTTTGAGAGGAGACTAAACGTTCAATTTTTACGCGAAATTCAAATTTTGGTATAACGTTGAAAATTTTGGCCTGAAATTCAAATTTTTAGGCCAAAATTCAAATTTTTTCGGTAAAATTTGGCGTAAAAATTTTTAAAACTCAAATTTTTCTGGTAACCTTAGAATTGCATTTCATAGTGATTTGCAAATTATGGACGAGAAAATTTTCCAATTCTATTTTTGGAGGGAAAAATACGAAATCACTAAGATCAACGAGATAGAAATTCATACTTCATCAAAAACACACCACGTATTGCTTAAAAGATCCTTATCAAGAATCACAATCAAATGACAACAACTAGTATCGGATTTTTGTGACTACAGAGTTTTTGTACGATATTGCTTATTTGGGTTTAAAGTTCATTTCACGGGCATGTGTACTTATTTATCTCAAAGTCTAGGGGTGGATGGATGCATGACTTTCGGAGATACTTGTTTGGGCAAACTCTAGTAGAAATAGTGATTAAGACTTGGATTATCTAGTTATACCCGATGTAAGGGGTTACATTGTAGTACTCACGGGTTATAGCTATCACTTTAAGAAGTTACGCTGTAGTACTCAGTGTCACATGAAGTTGTGGAGATTCCAAGAGGTGGATATTTCATATACTGTTTGTTGGTTTGAGTATATGGCACTACCTATGCTTAAAGGAGTTACGTTCTAGTGCTCAGTATAGGTTCTTAGTCACACTTTCGTACAAGATTAAGTCACATATCTATGAGATGTTTACTTCATTCTCAGATTGGTTATATTGGGTTCTCTCCATACAGTGGTCATTTACTAGCTGGTTGGAATTTGAAGAGGTCGCTTATAGGTTGAAGAGAAGAGACGAGATTGTAGAAAAAAGAGAGTCATATCCTATCAGCATATTCTCACAAAATTATTCTTTCATGGCTTATATCTTGCATCAGAAGTGTAAAGTACAGGTAATTGTATGGCATGTACACAAGATTATGATGATTCCGATAACTCGCAACCATCTGGAGGGAGAAGAACATGCCAAAAGAAGTAGTGTTTCGTCTTCAGAACGTTGGTTGATCGAGGGAACTGTGCTTAATACCAGAGAAGTACCATGAGGTACCAAGTATGTATACATCAGAGCTTATTACCAACCTTCTATGCAATACTATATGAGTTATGTTGTTATGCTGCTACCCGAACGACAACCATGTTCCTACACTTTTGAATCTACTTTATCCGCTGCGAGATGAAAGAAAAGTTGTCGGTTCAGGAGGGAGCAGGAAAAAGAATAAAGGCTCACTAGTTAAGAGGGAGTAATAACCTAACTAGACCATTACAGTTGAAGTTCAGAGCTACAAAGACCTTTGCCTTCAGTGTCAAAGATCATACGCCGAGATCGTCGAAAGAGAGAACTTTAAGTCTGCCTCAGTATCTAGACTACAGAGACTCTGCGCTTCAACAATGTCAACATAGTTTACTATTGTTGTAATTTACATTGTTTATGTATTTATAGGTCTCATTGTAACCATTCACGTGTGACGATATCTTGGAGGGAGATTGTTAGCCTCGCTTTTTTATAAAGATAACGTCACACAAGTGAATTGGACTAGATTAGAAACTACAAGGACTACTATTGTCAAGTAGGCAAACATGTAGTGTTAGGAGCCTATAAATACCCCTCATGACTCTCCATGAGGGGTGTGGGAAAGTGTGTGTAAGCTCCACTTCATTTCATATTAATAAAACACATAGTTCTCCACCTTTCTTTAGAAATAACCATGGTTTTCATATATTTTGATCAACCGCGACCTCCGGAACGTGTTTTTTGGTCATAACAAACCTTAAATGTCAGCCTTTACTATACCAACCTGTTTCATGTCAAACTTTTTAGTAAATGGTAAAAAAAGGGCTACTCTTTAAGTTTGATCATTTTTTAGATAAGTTAAATTACCTTTATCCAGGTTGAACACACTCCTTTGTTAAGACGACCTGAAAGCGTTTGGTCATAAACTAACACACAAGTAACATGAATCCTGACATCCTGTCGGGTGCCATCCTGTGATAATGAATAATCGCAAACAGTTAATACCGCAGAATATTTATTAGTTTACTTGTTTGTTACCAAGCCCTCTATCAATAAAATCAGGTAAACAAACATATTTTAATTTTTAGTTTCGACATTGACACCGTGATTAAAATACAGCTGAATTATTTTAACATAGTAAAAAGTAAGAACTTACGGTTCCTTCAAACATCTTTAGTAATGCATGTTGCACACCCTCACCCGATAAATCTCTGCTACATGATCATTTATGAACTCTAATGAGCCCGTGATATAACCGTTTGACCACAAATGTCAACTATATATAGATTAATTAAATAGAAGTACCTGGAGATGGTATACTAATTAAATAAAAGTACCTGGAGATGGTAGCCTAGTTTCATTGAAAAAAATTGCAATGCAAAGGATGTCTCAGCTGAATGGAAATCTTGTTGACTTTGAGAAGACAAAAGTCAATTTCTCCCAACGATCCCTCATTTTGTTATAAGAAAAATAAAAAATCAGTATACCATCACCTTCAACGACTTTCTTTAAAAGCTTCAAAACTCTTAATTGTGTGTCCTTTGAAACCCCCAAATCGGCAACTGAAATATAGTTTAAGACCTTCTGATATACATCTTTATCCTTTATCACCGCCCATATATAACCTATGTAAAGTCAAAAAAATGTTAGAACCATAAATATGGTAAGAACCATAATCTATAACCAAGATAATAAAATATACATACCTAAAATGTGTTCCGGCATGACCAGTATGAGATAGTAGTTTAATCTACATGTATACATGACCAGTTTGAGTTAATAAAATATACATACCCATGAATATTGTTTAATTTTATTCCTTTGGTTACTACATTTCCTGCAATGGAATGAATATTACAAATGTATTTGGGATTGCTTATTGAGATAGTTGTTTAGTAAGCCTAGGGTTACTCATGCGATGCCACCCTTATATGAAGACTGCACTATCTGCTGCATTTTGCTTCCAAAATGGCTCCATGAATATTGGGTCCCCGCTGCACCATAAATGATATGTGCATATATATATATATATATATATAACGAATAAAGACCAGTTCTTATGACAGACATGATATGGTCATTTTGGGTTATGTTTGATATATATTGGGTCAAAATGGTTTAAAACAGAATCATTCTTTCACGACAGTTTAAAATAGAACTGAACCAATAAAAAACCATGGTTTGCCACTGCCTCTTAGAGATACTCACATGTAATATTCAAATAAGTAATCCCATATAACCAATATACGAAGTTTCATAAAAAAAATCCACAATTGCGAAAACATATTTAAGAGATATGACAATCCCAAACAGCCCCTATATTCCTATAAGAAATAAGTTTAGATAATGATAAGATTAATGGAGAAAAAATTGTACCTGGTACAGCTGAATATGAGAAGCCATCAATTTATTTTGCTTTGCACCTTCCTCATCCCTATTCTTCTTATTCGACTTAGGCCTCGTGGCAACAACCGTATCACCGCCATGGTTTACCCCATCGTCTGTTTGAACACACATGTGTAACACCTCAATCTTTTCAGGTACTAAACTTGTAACAATTTCCTACCAGGGACTAAAGCTGCCAAAGTGTGAAACTTAAAATTATTATAACCTGGAAAACGTACAGAAACATCCAGACACTCTTCCCTCCTTCTCTTAACTCACGACTCATACACATCTCCCTCTTGTGATCTAGGATTTTGATTCCAAGTTGATTTAGAGCAAGTTTGAAGCAAGATAATACCTTACCTAAGTCTAGAAACGCATAAATTAAGGTTTACACAACTCAATTTGAGGTAAGGAACATATCTTAATTTGATTTTAGTATGTTATGGCTTCCTACTTGTGGGTAAAGCCTAAAGTTCATCTCTTTATGCCAATTATGGGGTTATTGTAGAATTTTACATGATTATGTGAAATTATTATTTCTGAGAAATCACAAAGAACCCTAGTAATCATATATAAATGATTAGAAAAGGTGATGGGTACCTTATTAAGGTGCTATAACACCATTTTGTGGTGTTAATTTTCAGAAATTATGTTAGTGTGTTTATATAAGCCACGAACCAAACACCCCCTTATGGCTTATCTATCCTTTTAGTGCTTATTATGATAAGCTTAGTTATGTTCTAAATAAAATCCATGTCATTTATGTGTTCCTAGGTTATAAGAGTTAGCCAAAGACGTCTTTAAGGGAGCTCGTGTTCTATTCAAGCGTTTACAAGGTGAGTAACATATTTAAGCATAGAAACGGGTCCTTGGTGTAACCCGTTAGTGTGCCACTTTAATTTTGGTATTCATGTTAAGGTTTGATACGTGGGAATTGCACCCTCGCAACAGGTTTTACCTCTCAAGGGATCTCGAGAAGCTTACAACCCCCACCAGGCAGTGTACCTGATCGTTGTAGTATAGTACAGTGACAAGTACCGGGGGATTGATCGTTCAACTCGGGAATAGTGTCGCTAGGATTAGAAAGCCTACTAAACTAGGTCTAGAGGTGAGGGATGATTCTTTTTGTATTTTTATATTTTATGAAAGCAAGTAAAATCTCGGGTTTTGAAGGAGTGGGCGGAATTAGTTGCTAGTCAACTAACCCAATTAACTAAAGATGCAATCAAAATAAAATAAAAGAAATGAAAATAAAACTATTATACTAATGTGGTGGAAACAATAATGAGGAAAGTTGTGTTTAATTATATTTCATTACTCCCTAGATATCTTTTACAGGTTGATTAGCTTGTTACAATTGCATGGATGACAGGTCATATTCGTTAATACTAGTCGTAGGGCCGTGTACAATATTCCCTAACTCTATAAGATCCTACTTCACTCCTATGTTGAGCCATTAGAAGCTCCTAACATGGGATCATTAGAATTCTCTTACGCATTAAATACAACCAAAAATCGTAGTACACCTCGGATCATATTTCTTAAGACGTTCAAGCAAGTTACCAATGGAAGTCTGCCAGTTTTCTTAAGCCTAACATCGAATACAATCATCTGTAACAATTATAAACAAACAATCAACCCATAATCAACATCTAGGTTTCACTACATATAAGCAAACACAATGAAAATCTAGCCTAGCATGTTAAAGAGAAGACAAGCGTAAGATATAATCTCACAACACGTAGACATATTGAATGATTTGAGTAAGTACTTATCTTCAATTGAACATGGAAGAATCAAGGGGTTGAAACCCTTGAAAAGCTGTTAAAATTCGTCTAGGGTTTATTCCCTCAAAGTTGCACACTAATGAATGAAAATTGGAAAACTATACATAGAGTTTACATCTTGACGGCGTCATGTATTAGCTCGTAACGCCGTCAACTCGCCACCATGATAAAAATCGTATTAGCTCGTAACGCCGTCATGTAGGAAATTACTCTGGGCCGTCACTAGTATTTGGACGCTGACGGCCTTGGTGACGCCGTCAGGCCAATAAGCTTGAAAACTCTCTGGGCTGTCACGTTATAAGTTCAACATCCATCTCTTTTGTAACTCTTGACGCCGTCACGTGTAGAAGCTTGAAGCCGTCAGGTACTGTTCCAGCAAGGAATTTTGAGACTTTTCCGTTTTATTCACTTTTATGCTCCAAAAACGTCCAAAATGCTTCCTTTTCCAGATTTCTCTCCAAAAGTACCTAAAATGACAAAAGGAACGATTTAGGGCAATAATTTATCAAATAATCTCGAATTCGGGCTTAAATGACCCTTTAAAAGTGGTACACTTTTCGCCTCATCAAATACCCTTACACTTGAGATTTGCTTGTCCTCAAGCAAATGCGCTTTTATTCTAATCAAAATACAAATTAGGGGTCATTTAACACTAATATACAAGTAATTACAACAAATAATCATTCCACTAAAAACCAAAAACAAGCACGGAGGTCATACACTAGCACCTCACAAATAGTGTTTAGATACTCACATCTCTCGGGTGTAATAAAGTATATATCACAATATGGAAATGGAAAACATCTCTCAGTACCTGTCATAGCAAATAGATTACCATAGGCTTGGGAAATGATCAAACCTCCACCACTTGGCGTAAGCACCTAGGATAAACTATCAAAGAGGTCTTTTAAAGGGTTATAACGTTAGGTGTAGGGATATGGAAAACACGGTTTTGTTGGATAAAGACAATATTTACTGGTGGCGAGTTAATCATCTTGGTTAATTACATGTACAATATGGCGTTGCTAAGCCAAGACTCGACTCAACTTGAGCTAATAAATAAAAAATAACAAAAACATAAAATAAACATAGAATGAAACGGGATGGTAGTCCGTATGTTTTTCTCTTTTCTTTTTATCTATTTCTTTCTTTTTCTTAATTTTTCGATTTTTTTTATTTTTTATTTTATTTTTATTTTATTTATTTACATACACTCTTGCCCTACCATCCAAAATAATACATCATAGGGAATGTACATTCCCATTACACTTGAATTTTTACATACTTTACAATGAACTAATCTAATGACTCGAATCAAGATAATCAAAACACTTGGAGTACTTTTAAATATTAACGCACATATGGGGGTAATATATGATGCTCTTCCCCATTACTCCATAACACAAGTACTTTACCCATGAGTCCCAATCGTCCCAAAACAATATGAATTAGATAATTAACTAAGGGTTTAAACATGTAACAATGATGCACTAAAGATGAGTGCATACACGGAAGGCTAAGGCGATTTGGTTGCACATTTGGGGTGGGTTGTAACAAATTCTTCCTTTAAGTAAGATGCTTAAAGTTAGAAACGAAAAGATAGGCTCGGAGGGGTGTACTAGGGGTTTCGTGTACTAAAAATGAGTACAACGCTAAGGTGTGGGAAAATTAATTGACTTTACTAGTCAAGTAATATGACTTAAATGGTCAAATAATTATGATACGGGTTTAACACAATTGTGATCCTAATGCCTCTTATCATGTAGTAAATCCTACTACACGAATGTAGTCTCACTAGCGGTCTCGGGATGCATCACTAACGCAAGTTCTAGAATCTAAATGCTACCGGTACACTCATAAGCACTAATAATAAATGCTTTTCCTAGCAAATCTAAAGGCGAACCTTACATATTTGGGTGGAAAATTTTTCTGAATGGTACGGTTTTGTGCTAGTCATACAACTCCTATCCATGAGACGCTTGTTAAGGCTAAAGTTTCACTCCTAAATGTTGTAAAAAAATTTAAATTTGGCGCTAAAATTACACTAAAAAGTATTTCTCTTAGTTTTATTACACACCTATTATCAAACAAACAAACTCAAGTGCAATTGTATCCTATAAGGTATCATCATTTACCTTCCCCTTACACTTAGGATGAACATTGTCCCCAATGTTCAATTAAAGGATGTAAAAGTAAAACATGTAAAAGAATGAAAACAAATACTCCCCTGATTCGTTCGGTGTGGATAGTGTGTCAACAAGGTTAGATCTTCCTCCAAGAAAATGAACGTTCAAAGCTTCCCTTCCAGAAATATAAATCATCTTCTTGTCATATATAACCTGTTAAACCTGAGAAAACAAACAAGGCAACCTCGCGTAAAATCGGTGGCAATCTATATATACTAACAAATCCTAGAAAGCGATTTAAGATATAATGCTTGTGGAATGAATGTTTGCAGATTTCTTGGAGTTTATAAAACTAAAGAATTAACAAAAACTTTTAAGACTCCGTTAGAAAAACAAAACTCGCAAAATTTCCAGAATTTTACACGTGACGCTGTCAGGTGTTAAACCCTGACGCCGTCAGAAGTGACCTGCATAAATCTTTATGTTAAGTTTCCGGAAAATTTCTGGAAAAACTTATGTCCTACTTCCTGAAAAATCCTGCAAAACATCATTATGACTCGATACAAGCATTTGACTCTAACAATTACTAATATACATGTTCATTTAATATTGTGGCGAATCATGATCATTTCGTTCTTAGAAACAAATTTGGGGTTTCCCCTTACACTTAGCTTTTGCAAAATACCTTTATATGAAGTTAAGACGAAGTTAAACAACAAAATAATGCATTTTCACAATTTAGTTTGAAACATGATCTACCAACAATAAAAATAAGACACACATACGGAAACAATTAACAATCAAACAATTAAAAATCAAACAAATAAAAACACACAAAGCATGGGTTGCCTCCCAAGAAGCGCTTTTCTTTATTTACGAGTCTTGTAGCTAGACTCAAGGTCATGGGCTATAACGTGACCTCGTCTCTCGAGATGACGTATCCCATATAATTATGATCCTCGCTATCGGGGTGGTGGTGTTTCAATCGATCGACACTCGCAGTCACCTCCCCTCCTCCTTTACTGCTCAAGGTAGCTATCCCATCTTGGCGTATGCTTTCAATTGTGAATGGTCCATACCACCAGGGACTCGGCTCGTCGGGAGGTACTTTTATCTCTGAATGCCTTAAGAGTACCAAGTCTCCTTCTGCAAATGGTACATGATTCTCCATCGGTTGATTACATTCAAACTTGACATGAACTTTATTGCAGCTTTTGTCTCTCTCAGGCTTAGTTTCTTTGTAGCTTTTGATTCTTGTTTCCCATGTAAGGATTTTTTCTTGAACATGATTAGGCGATGTGTCAATGTTGTTTTTGAGCTTTCTTTTCATCAGGCTTTCTTGGACACATCGTGGGGTCATAGGAAAGCTAATCTTTCTTTTTCCTGACTTAAGTTCAATTTCCCTTTTTTCATACCTAATGACAGCTCTCGCGGTGGTGAGGAATGGTGCTCCAAGGATTATTGGCATGCATCCACCTCCTTTATCATCGATGATCATGAAATTGACGGGATATATGAATCCTGTGGGAAAGATCCGTTCAAACACTTGGGATGTTAATTTCAGTAATGTGTTTAGGATATTTATGAATGAATGTGAGTTAGCACGCGGAATTTACTAAAACACACTAAAGGAACAAAGGTGGTGAATAAGTAAATGAGAATGAACACAACATGAATAACACAAAACGATTCAATATTATTGATGAAATAATACGGGTGATCTAAACTATCACCAGGATTACAAGTGTAACCTTGAATCATTGATACGTGAAAGGGTTTAAAGATGGAAGTTATGCATGGAAAACTATAGGAAAGGTCTATCAAAGAAGGTGTCTTAAGGGTTCGTTTTATAGTATAAGGAGCCCTTATTACAAGTGGTCAATTTGCTTAATATAATATATTAGAGGTTTATCTTATCCTAATATTACACCTTTCAAGGTAAAACACTCCATTATATCTACTGAGACTTCTGTACTACTTCTACTTAACGTATAACTTTGTACAAAGACTAATAATATAACTAAATATCTCTAAAATAAAATATAACAACTTGTCATGAAAACTGGCAGGACCTTCTTTAACTAGCGGTACCTTCTTACCCAGAAGGTACTGTTAGTATATCTTCAACATCAGCAAAACTGAAGAGGCATGCTTAACTATCAACTAGCAGGCTCTTCTGGCAGACTCTTTACTTTGTGCATTTTATTCCAAACAATCCTCCCCTAAACTTGTTATTCCCATTTAAAATAACCAAGTTTCTTTGTGAATAAAATTCATACCTTGAGGATTTGAGGGAACTCTTCCAAAAACCTTATCTTTTTCTCCTTAGGCTTTCATACTGATCAAATATGCTCTCTTTCAATATTTTGACTGCATCAGTTTCTTCTTCACACAAAAGCTTATTGGAGATCAAGACTGATAATACTTCATAGCTTAAAGGATACTCCTTCTCTCCTAGCATAAAGAGCTCTATTCCACTCTGAGTGGAAAGATGATGAACATGACTTATGCTGAAGTATTCCCATGTAACAGATAAATCATAGTAAGGAAATTTCCAATGAGTATCAGAAGGATTTGGATCATACAATCTGCTGAACTCAACCCATAGCTCTTGCTCCTTTGCATCTGGCTTATACTTGGTTTTCAGCTTCTCTTGAACTAATACCCATAATTCATCTAAATCCATTCTGTTACATGCTCTAAGTAGATTTTCAAAGTTCTTGAAAATCTCAACCTTGTTTCCAACTCTTGTTATCTTCCATGCTTTGCCAAACTTATCATTGTAGATTTCCCAATCTATGACTGGATGCCTTGCATGTAAAGGTTCAGCAAAAATAATTTGTGGAACATGGACAACCATTTCTCTTGACTGAACAGAAGGCAATTATGCTTTCTCTTTTTGTTCCTTCTGATCATCTTTTCTTCCTTTGGAAGGCCTTTCTAGTGTATCCATGAGAAAACTGGGTTTGTTTCTTCAGTAAGCCTCTAAGTATAGAAGCTTTAATTCATCAAAATATTTACCTTTGAGTTGATGATCCTTCATGTTCACCTCTTTTTTCAGATATATCTTAAAGAACTTCTTCTGATCTGCTTCAGAATGTGGCATTTTAAATCCTTTCTTCTGATTCTTCTGAATCTGCTGATAGACATCATCCAATGCCTCTTGATTGTATTTCTTGGTGATGAAATCATTGAGTTTGATTGTCATTTCATCTGAGCTAAGAGACTCATCACACACCAGAGTGTAAGCTTCACCTCTTACAATTGGATCAATGGAAATGATGTATTGCAGCTGAGCATCAAACTTTTCTTGCAGCATTTTTGATTCTTCTTCAGCCCCTATAACTTCTTCTTCATGAAGCTGTTTGGACAATTCTTCATCTACAGCCAATTGTGCTTGCTCTTTCTTCTTCAAATTTTTAGGCTTTGGTTCATCTTCAACCACAATTTTCTTGCCCTTGTCTTTTGGTGAAGATACTGGACTTGGAGCAGCAGATTGTTCATCAGAAACAAGAAACCTCCCCTGAGGCTGTGATCCCCTCTTTCTTTTGTAAGACACTTGATCAGAACCTTTTAAATTCATAGCTAATAGCCTCTGAATCCTAGCAGGCTCTTGCTCTGCTTCAGCAGTATCTGTTGCAACAGTATCTTTCAAGCTAACAGGCTCTTTTTCTTGAGTAGCAGGCTCTGTTTCTTGAATAGCAGGCTCTTCATCAATCACTGGAGTTCCTTCATGAAACTGAAATTGAATCTCTTCTTCATTTTTAGAACTACCCATCCTCCCCTTTTTGGAAGAGAGACCCAAACCCTCTGCATCTAAACTTGAGGAACTAGAAACAACCAACTGAGATGTTCCTTTACCCTTCAACAATTTCACCTTCAACTCTAATTTCTCAACCCTCTTAACTAACTTGGTGTTGATCTCTGTAAAATGTTTGTTTTGACTTTCAAGAGTAGTTTGCAAGTACTGCACTTGCTCCTTTAATTCCCTGATAGTCTGAGCATCTACACTTTGTTGTGGAGGAGATTGTGGTGGTGAGTTATGATGTGATAATGATGGTGATATTGCAGATCGTGTTTGTGTTTGTTGATGAGATGGTAATGGTACTGGTGATGGTGGTGTGACTGATGGTACTGTTGGTTTGAGTGATGGTACTGGAGATGGATGTGGTGATGAATGATCAGATGATGTGGATGGTTCTTCAGAATGTTGTGGTAACATTTCCTCAAAAAGTGGTACTTCTTCTCCTTGAAAACCAATTTTCGTGTTTGAAAACACCTTGTGTGTAAGTTTGGGCGTTTTAAAAGGTTTGTTTGGGGGAAGTAACAAATGTTTGGATTTGTTGATGAGGCACTGAATAAACCTTGGGTACATCAAAAACTTTGTTTCACTGTCCACATTTTTAACCAATCCTTCAAAAATATATTTTGAAAAGTTGAATTTCTTGTTTGTTGCCAGGCAAATGAGAGCTGCAGCCATGTTACCACTAAATTGCTCCCATGAGGTTTTCTTTTGGTTTAAACAATGAAGGATGGTATGAATAAAAAATCTCCATTGAGGGGTAAAATGCTTTTTAAGAAAAGTAAGCTTTGTAGAAGTTACATTATACCCCATTTTTGTCAAATTTTCAAAGATTTTAGTATCAGGTAGTTGACTAATGCCATCTGAATCATCCAAATGAAGATGTCTTCTAATGGATGATTCGGTGAAAGTCAAGGTTCTACCATCCACTTTGACCATTAACTCTTGAATCCCATCCCTAAGAGTGTTAACTTTAGCAGTTTGCCAAAATTGTGAAATTTGAGATTCAAAAATAGTGGGATTCACGAGTAAAGCAAACCTGACATAAGAATTGTTTAGAAAATCCACTGCTTGATGAAAAGTTTCATTGTCATCAGACTTTTCCAAAAATGCTAATTTTGATTAAAACTTAGACGAGCCATGGTGAAAGGTTTGATGAAAATTTTGATTTTGATGCTGGGATTTTATTGTTGTACTGGTAGAAGATGAAAGGTGAGTGTGAATTGTGATAAGGATTGATTATGAGAAAAATGACTTTTGATCAACTATAAAAGATATGGATAAGTAATTGAAGAGGCGGTCAAAAAGATCTTTTATTATAATAACTATATCCATAATTCGAGGAAAAACATGAGAAATTCACAAAAATACCCTTTAAAAACAACGGCTATAATTTTTAACCTGACAGACTCAACGGCTATGTAGCAGTACCATTTTACTCTACCAGTACTAAAATTTGAACTACCAATACCTTGTTTTTGAAATAAAACTTGGCAGTCTCTTTGAAATTTTAGAAAATATCCCTTATAGTTTTTAGCAAACTATCAGCTATCAACGGATTTGATAAGTCTTTACCAAGAGCCGTTTGCTTTGGACTAGTCAGTTCGTTAAGTTTTTGAAACTGGGTGAACTGATTACCTTATAGTTTTTAGCAAACTATCAGCTATCAACGGATTTGAGAAGTCTTTACCAAGAGCCGTTTGCTTTGGACTAGTCAGCTCTTAAAGTTTTGAAAAACTTGGTGAACTGATTACCATTTCCACATCCTGATTTTGTTAGCAATCTTGAGTAACCTGAAATGGTTAGTTGTAAACCAAAAGAACAGAGTGCAAAACACTTGTTATATAGCATTGTTAACATTTAAACATCAAGATGAGCAAAAACAGAGCAAACTTTGAACTTAACAGTACCAATTTTGTACTGACAGTACCTTATGACTAACTAGCAGTACCATGTTTAGAGGCCAGAACTTGTTTATTTATATACAAAACACATGTTTTTCAAAGATTTATCATACCAATACCTGCTACCAGGTATTTAAACCTACCTAAATCAAAAGCTTTGGTGAGAAGGTCTGCAAAATTATTTTCAGAATTAACCTTTTCTCATTGCAATCTCTTATGAAATGGTGTCTGATTTCAATGTGTTTTGTTTTTGAATGTTGAACTGGATTTTTAATGATACAAATAGTACTACTATTGTCAATGTAAATAATGGTGTTAAGAAAATTGTACCCATAGTCAAGCAATTGATTCTGGATCCAAAGAACTTGGCCACAACAACTTGCACTTACAACATATTCTGCTTCAGTTGTAGAGTTGGCCACCATTGTTTGCTTCTTGCATTGCCATGATATGAGTATGCAGCCAAGAAATTGACATCCACCAGTTGTGGATTTTCTGTCTAAGGTTGCACCAGCATAGTCACTATTTGAGTAAGCAACCAAATCAAAAGATGATTCCCTTGGATACCATAGACCCAACTTAGGCTGGCCCTTGAGGTATCTGAAGATCCTTTTGACTGCTGTGAGATGAGAAACTTTTGGATTTACTTGAAACCTTGCACATACACATACTGAGAACATGATATCTGGTCTTGATGATGTAAGGTACATTAGTGACCCAATCATTGATCTGTAGTTGTGCACATCAACATCTTCACCCTCAGCATCTTTGTGTAACCCCTTTTCTGGATCCATTGGTGTACTTGCAACTTTTGAATCTGCAAACCCAAATTTCCTTAGGATCTCAGCTACATACTTATCTTGGCTGATAAATATGCCTTCATTTGATTGTTTCACTTAGAGACCCAGAAAGAAAGTAAGTTCCCCCATGGAACTCATTTCAAACTTACTATGCATAAGTTTTTCAAACTCTACACACAATTCCTGATTTGTGGATCCAAAGATAATGTCATCAACATAAATCTGCACCAGCAAGATGTCTTTTTTGGTTCTTTTGATGAATAAAGTTGGATCAATCTTGCCTCTTTGAAATCCATTTTCCAATAAATAGAAAGCCAATGTTTCATACCATGCCCTGGGAGCTTGGTGTAGACCATAAAGAGCTTTGGTAACCTTGTACACCTTTTCTGGATATTCTGCATCAATGAAGCTTGGAGGTTGAGAAACATACACCTCTTCTTCAATAGTACCATATAAAAAGGCACTTTTGACATCCATTTGGTAGACAGTGAAGCCTATGAAAGAAGCATAGGCCAAGAATAGCCTAATTGCTTCAATTCTTGCAACTGGAGCAAAAACTTCTTCATAATCCACTCCTTCTTCTTGAGTATACCCTTGGGCCACCAATCTGGCTTTGTTTTTGATGACTATTCCCCTTTCATCTTTCTGATTTCTGAAAACCCATTTGGTTCCAATTGCCCTGTAACCTTTGGGCAAATCAACCAGTACCCAAACCTTTTGCAGTTTGAATTGAAGTAGCTCTTCTTGCATTGCTTCAGCCCAGCTTGAATCATCTAAGGCTTTTGTAATGTTTTTGGGTTCTACTTGAGAGAGAAAGCATGAAAACAGGCATATGTGGGCAACTTCATGGTTCTTTTCTTCATATACAGCTAGGACAAACCCATCTTTGTCTGAAGATAAGACTTGAGTTCTTGTTTTAACACCAGAATCAATGCTGCCAATCACATTATCAATGGAGTGATCTTTGAGAATTCTTGTGTTGTGTTGTAGGAACATCATAGGAAATTGGAAGGTTTCCAATCCCTACATCTTCTGGTAAGGAATCATCTGATAGAACATTTAATGGTTCAGCAGGACCAATTTGTGAACTGGCAGTACCATCTGTTGAACTGGCAGTACCATCTTGTGAATTGGCAGTACCATTTTCAGAATTTTGTTGATTCCCTTGATCTTGAGTTCCATGATCATCTTCAACACCTTCATTTGTAGTATTTGAAGGCTCTCCACGACTTGAAGATGAATCCAATCCTGTCCAAATTGGCATCAAGATGTAATCTTGATCCTCAGTTGTTTCATCATTGTCTTCAAAACCTGCATTATCATTAGTATTTGTACCTGTGACAGGCACATAATGCATAGATTCTGAAAGCTTATCAATGTCAAAACACCAATTTGGTCCAGTGCCTGCAACATTTGGTAGTTTCTCTTGGAACTCTATGTGCAGGTTTTCTTCCACTAGCCTAGTGCATTTATTATACACCCTATAGGCCTTACTTTGCAAAGAATACCCTATCATGTAGCCTTCATCAGCTTCTCCTTCAAACTTTCCTAGATGATCTTTGGTATTGAGAATAGTGACATGACATCCAAAAGGTCTCATAAAACTTAGAGATGGTGTTCTACCAAACAAAAGTTCATAAGGAGTCTTTCTATGAGGTTTGATCACAAGAACCCTATTCTGTACATAACAAGCAGTACCTACTGCTTCAGCCCAAAATGAAATAGGCAACTTAGAATCTACTAGCATTGTTCTAGCAGCCTCTATAAGTGTTTTATTTTTCCTTTCTGCTACTCCATTTTGCTGTGGGGTTCTAGCTACACTATATTCTCTTTTTATTCCTTTTTCTTTGCAAAATTCATCCATAACTCTATTCTTGAATTCTGTCCCATTGTCACATCTAATTACTTTTACTTTCTTATCTATTTGGTTTTCTATCCCTGTAATGTAGGACTTAAGGATCTCACTTGTTTCATCCTTAGTTCTTAAAAAGAAAACCCAAGAGAATCTGCTGTAATCATCAGTAACTACAAGACAATATCTTTTACCATTCAAGCTATTCACAGAATTAGGACCAAAGAGGTCCATATGAAGCATGTATAAAGCTTGAGAAATTGAGTTATGGGTCTTGGGCTTACAAGAAGCTCTATATTGTTTGCCTTTTAGACAATTTACACAGGTTTGGTCATTTTGAAAAATCTTTTTGGGTAAACCTCTAACCAAATCATATTTTGCAATTGTATTGATTGTTTTAAAGTTTACATGACCAAGTCTTCTATGCCAAAGCATAGATTCATCCAATGACGCTTTTGCTACTAGACAAGTTAAACTCTCTTTAGGAACAATGTTCTTTAAATCAACAATGTACATATTGTTCTTTCTAGGGATTTTAAGAAGAATCTGACTTTCATCAGGAATTTTAAAATCAGGAGAAAGTACAGTGCATTCAGTGTCAGTAAAAAGAACTTTGTTCTTTGTGTCACACATTTGTGAGACACTTAAGAGATTAAACTATAGTTCTTTCACAAAGTACACATTTTCAAAATCTAATTTACTGGTTTTAATTGTACCTTTACCAGTAATCTTTCCTTTGATTCCTCCCCCAAAGGTAACATATCCTCCATCAAATGATTTGAAGTCTGTGAGGTAAGACATGTTGCCTGTCATGTGCCTTGAACATCCACTATCTACATATCCTTGATCTGTAATATCATTTGAATGTTCCTGCACATGTATACACATATTAGTTTCCTTGGGGTACCCAAGCCATGACTGACTTGGGTTTGCCTCGTGCATCAATGTAATCAAATCTTTTTAGGACTATTGATGCACCATTTGATTGGAGTGGTCTCCAAATCCAACATGCTGAGGACTTAACAACATTTTCATTTTTGACACATTTTGTGGTTTTTGGTCTGACAGTACCATTTTTGGCAGTACCATTTGGTCTAGCAGGACCATTTGGTCTAGCAGGACTTCTTGGTTTTGGTCTCCAATTTTGTGTTTTAACCACATAATCCCTTTCAGTGAGACTTTTCACAACTCTTGGTGTATGTTGGAAAGTATTACTTGCACCCTTAGTAGTGAATTTTGGGTAAACAGGCTCATTTGGTCTAACAGTATGATTGACTTTTGGTGTGTTAGATTTCACATAACCTTTTCTGGGGTTTGTTTTACTTGTTTTAGACCTTGATGTACTCCCAGAAACCCAATTGTTACAATAAGCATGAGTATGATTAAAACTACCACAGTAATAGCATGCCTTATTGTACAAAACAAAGTTATCACCAAGTTGATGTGACTTAAGATTGTTCCAATTTCTTTGACTACCTCTAGGTTTGCTATAACATTTAGCACATCATTCAACTGTTTTTAGAACAACTTTAGTCTTTGTGATACTTTCTACACTTTTAGGACTGTTTGGTCCTACTTTGTTTCCTTTCTTAGAAACAGTCTCTTTTCCATTCTCATCAGATGTACAACCTTTAATAGTTGTAACATCTGAGCTCTTATCAGTGAGCACCTTTTCTTTGGAGAGTGAAGTATCACTTGTACTCTCAAAAGGTTCACTATTTTCTACATGTTTTACTTTTTCTAGTGGTTTATTTATGAGTTCATGTAAACCTGATTCAGCGAGATCTAAACCTGGGGGACAGGGAATTCCTCTGTAAGGAGGTGGGCATGTGTTGTATCCAATCCCAGATTTGATTTTCTTGTTCATTTGATTTTCAACTATACTTTTAGTACATGCAGAAGCATTTTCTAATGTTGTAACAGTTAGTTGAATATTATCTTTTGCTTGTTTCACTTTAGCAAACTCAGTTCTTAACAGGTTTATTTTAGCATATTTAAGAAGTATGTCTCTATTAAGAATAGCTTTTGTGTCAGAAAAGGTGAGTTCATTTTCTCTAAAGTGAATTATCTGTTTTTCAAGTTTGGACATACCACACTTATGATTAACTAGGTCTTGATGAGTTTTTCTTTCTTCTACTTTCAGTTCATCATAAAGTTTTCTTAAGATTTCTAGTTCTTTAAAAACTTCACAAGTAGCAGAACATTTAGTAATTTGTACCTCAGGATTGGAGAGAACCATTAAAGCCATTTCATTTGAGGATGACTCTTCTTCACCCATAAAGCTCCAATCAAAACCCAGCCCATCAATAGCTACCATAGCTTTTGTTTCAGAGATGTCCACTTCCTTGCTCTTGTTCTCATTGTTTCCCCTGTTCTTGTTCTCAAAACCTCTTCACTTATCACCCTGCTTCTTTGGTCTTCTACATTCTCTTGAGTAGTGACCCTTCATGTGGCAGTTGTAGCACTCCACTTTAGACTTGTCATACCCAGCAGGTTCATGGCCATTGATGACAATCTTCTTTCCAGTCCTCATCAAATATTTCTTAGCCCTCATGCTAAGAAGTGAAAGCTGCCATTTCATGTCCATTTCTTCAAGATCATCATCACTGATCTCTTGAAGATCTTCAAAGGTCAATGTGGAACCATTGTGTTGTGATGTTAGGAAAGCACAACCAATTGTTTCATCTAAAATGGTTTTGGTACTACTGGAAGTACTGGAAGTACCAAAATTTGTGTTGGCAGTACCTTCTTCTCCACCATCTTTTTCTTCATCAACTTTATTGGAAGTACCATGAGATGATATAAATGCCATATTTCCTGAGCTTGAACTAGTAGACTTCTTTAGTTCATGCTCTACTATTTTGAAGTTGATGTAGAGATCATTGAGACTCATGGAATCAATATCTGGTTTGTTTTTCCAGACAATGACATGCATTCAGAGGGTAGACTTCTAAGAAATTTGGAGTTTAAGTCTTCTTGAGATATTATCACTTCATGAATGGCTAACTGACTAGAAAGCTTTTGTAGTCTATTGAACATGCTGTCCAAAGACTCATTTGGTGTGGCTGAAAAGTTTTCAAACTGTTGTTTTAAAAGTGTTTTCTGGGTTTTCTTGGTGGCATCATTACCACCAAATCTTGCCACAATAGCTTGAAAAAGAGTTTTAGCACACTTGTACTTGTTAAAGATTAAAAGCTGGTCATTTGGAATAGACATGAGAAGCATACTCCTGGCTTTAAGATCATTTCTCTTTTGAATTCTTTCTTCAGCGGTTATTGGGTTTACTTGCACAGTTGTGACAAGTGCATCATTTACTGTGGAGGTGGTGGTTACTGGTTTAAATGAGTTTCCTTCTTCAATAATCTCCTAAAGTGCATAGTCTTGCACTTGGAAGTATTGTTCAACCCTCAGTCTCCACATCTCAAACTCATTCTGTTTGAGTAATGGAAGTTTTGCAGCCACATTGGTTTGAATGTGCTCAACATCCATTTTTGCTTTGTTCTTTTATGTCGTAAATATCAGCCTTGCTCTGATACCACTTGTGGGAAAGATTCGTTCAAACACTTTGGATGTTAATCTCAGTAATGTATTTAGGATATTTATGAATGAATGTGAGTTAGCACGCGGAATTTACTAAAACACACTAAAGGAACAAAGGTGGTGAATAAGTAAATGAGAATGAACACAACATGAATAACACAAAACGATTCAATATTATTGATGAAATAATACGGGTGATCTAAACTATCACCATGATTACAAGTGTAACCTTGAATCTTTGATACGTGAAAGGGTTTAAAGATGGAAGTTATGCATGGAAAACTATAGGAAAGGTCTATCAAAGAAGGTATCTTAAGGGTTCCTTTTATAGTATAAGGAGCCCTTATTACAAGTGGTCAAGTTGCTTAATATAATATATTAGAGGTTTATCTTATCCTAATATTACACCTTTCAAGGTAAAACACTCCATTATATCTACTGAGACTTCTGTACTACTTCTACTTAACATATAACTTTGTACAAAGACTAATAATATAACTAAATATCTCTAAAATAAAATATAACAACTTGTCGTGAAAACTAGCAAGACCTTCTTTAACTAGCAGTACCTTCTTACCCAGAAGGTACTGTTAGTATATCTTCAACATCAACAAAACTGAAGAGGCAGGCTTAACTATCAACTAGCAGGCTCTTCTGGCAGACTCTTTACTTTGTGCATTTTATTCCCAACAAATCCTGCAACATTGAGCAGTACATCCTATGCAATTCCCAAAGGGTATACATAAGAGTGACCAGTAAAGGATAGCTTAACATGGGTGGTGGCCGGAATTTCTGTGGTTAGTTGGGTGTAAATAGTTAGGGGCATAAGATTCACTTCCGATCCCTGATCGGCGAAAGCATCCAGATATTGCAGCTTCCCAATGCTGGTTGGTATCTGCTTAGTAGCCACTTTTTGTACAAGTAGCTTCTCGAATACCGGTCCCCCAGGTAATGTATCATACTCATCTTTCCCCTCTTTCTCCTCCTTTGAAACCTGTTTAGAGGATTGGTTACGCCCATCACCCTTTATCCAGTTTGTTATGGTATTCTCATTTATATCGTGTTTTAGGTAGTAACCTAGTGATTGGGATTTTGGTGGTTCCTCAATGGTTTGTACACTAGGGGTTTCCTTTTCCTCATTATCCTCGTAGACAATTGTGATAGAATTAACAAATCGGGTAGTGGGGGTAGTGCTTTCTTTTCTTAATAACATCATTTCTGGGGTTTTTTGGTTTGCGTATTCCTCCACCAGGCTCATCATCTCCTTCATTTTCTCTTGCATCTCCTCCTTTTGTTTATAAACAGCTTCCTCGAATTTAGCAAACCGCTCAGAATGGGTTGCCATATACTCTCTCATTCGAGCCTTGAATTCCGGGCTGAGGTTTTGAGGAGGTGAATAAGGTGGAGCACAATTTTGAAAGGTTTTGACATTCTCTCTTGAGAGTGACTCAGACGACGGTGTTGGAATCATATTTGAGACAGAATTGACTGTTGCCCATCTGGGATTTAAAGGTCTCTTTTGTTTTTTCCATGAGATAGTCAACCTTTGTCTCAAGTTTGCAAAGGAGTTCTTCGGAGATTTGATTGGTTTCCCAAGGTGTCGAGATTGCGTTGATAGCCGAGTTTATAACATGAGTAACTTCGCATAACTCTTGATTGTCGAAGGCAAGCTCATCAATAATTTCCTTAGATTCCTCGGCATTTTTATCACGCAACCAGCCTTTGGCGGCTCGATCAATGGTACGTTTGGTGTGAAAGTCGACATGGTCATAGAAGATTTGAACTAATAGCCAAAGATTTATAACATGATGAGGGACTTTTTGGATTAAGTCCTTGAAACGAGTCCATGCTTCATAGAAAGTTTCACCTTGACATTGTTGGAACATCAAGATATCATTTCTAAGCATCGTAGTTCTCCCCGGTGGGAAAAATTGAGCATGGAAACGAGAAGTGAGATCATCCCATGAGGTGATGGATCCCGCGGGTAAACGTTCAAGCCATTGACTAGCTTGATCACGTAGAGAGAATTGGAATAGACGTAATCGGGTCGACTCTCTAGTTACAACATCAAGGTCTATGGAATCTACGATTTTAAGGAAATCCTTGAGATGTTGGTTAGGATCTTCGGAACGAAGTCCATGGAATGCACATCCGCTTTGCACCAATCGGATGGTGTTGGATCGCAAGGGGACACATTGGCTCCTTGAGTGAGCTCAATGGTGTTACGATAGCCTTGGTGGCTAGGACGGGAATACTCTCCTAAAGTTCGGGGCCTAGGAGGTTGGTTTGCTAGTGGTGGGTTTTGTGGGTGGTTTTGTTGTGGTGGGTTGATGGGTTCAAAGTTGTTACCACCTTCCATGATTTCGGATGGTAAAGGTTACGAACAATGAAACGAAGAAATGAGATAGACTAAAGAAAACCTAAAAATGAAAATAAAAATCTTACTAGAAAGGAATCTAGCAAGTAGACCTAATAAAAAGAAATCCAAACCTAGACAATAACAATTCCCCGACAGCGGCGCCAAAAACTTGATACGTGGGAATTGCACCCTCGCAACAGGTTTTACCTCTCAAGGGATCTCGAGATGCTTACAACCCCCACCAGGCAGTGTACCTGATCGTTGTAGTATAGTATAGTGACAAGTACCAGAGGATTGATCGTTCAACTCAGGAATAGTGTCGCTAGGATTAGAAAGCCTACTAAACTAGGCTAGAGGTGAGGGATGATTCTTTTTGTATTTTTATATTTTATGAAAGCAAGTAAAATCTCGGGTTTTGAAGGAGTGGGTGGAATTAGTTGCTAGTCAACTAAGCCAATTAACTAAAGATGCAATTAAAATAAAATAAAAGAAATGAAAATAAAACTATTATACTAATGTGGTGGAAACAATAATGAGGAAAGTTGTGTTTACTTAGATTTCATTACTCCCTAGATATCTTTTACAGGTTGATTAGCTTGTTACAATTGCATGGATGACTGGTCATATTCCTTAATACTAGTCGTAGGGCCGTGTACAATATTCCCTAACTCTATAAGATCCTACTTCACTCCTATGTCGAGCCGTTAGAAGCTCCTAACATGGGATCATTAGAATTCTCTTACGCATTAAATACAACCAAAAATCATAGTACACCTCCGATCATGTTTCTTAAGACGTTCAAGCAAGTTACCAATGGAAGTCTGCCAGTTTTCTTAAGCCTACCAATTGAACATGGAAGAATCAAGGGGTTGAAACCCTTGAAAAGCTGTTAAAATTCGTCTAGGGTTTATTCCCTCAAAGTTGCACACTAATGAATGAAAATTGGAAATCTATATATAGAGTTTACATCTTGACGGTGTCATGTATTAGCTCGTAACGCCGTCAACTCGCCGCCATGATAAAAATCGTATTGCCTAGATCCAACTGTGACGCCGTCATGTAGGAAATTACTCTGGGCCGTCATAGTATTTGGACGCTGATGGCCTTGGTGACGCCGTCAGGCCAATAAGCTTGAAAACTCTCTGGGCCGTCACGTTATAAGTTCAACATCCACCTCTTTTGTAACTCTTGGCGCCGTCACGTGTAGAAGCTTGACGCCGTCAGGTACTGTTCCAGCAAAGAATTTTGAGACTTTGCCGTTTTCTTCACTTTTATGCTCCAAAAACGACCAAAATGCTTCCTTTTCCAGATTTCTCTCCAAAAGTACCTAAAATGACAAAAGGAACGATTTAGGGCAATAATTGATCAAATAATCTCGAATTCGGGCTTAAATGACCCCTTAAAAGCGATACACTTTTCGCCTCATCAAGGTTCATGTATTATATTTAAGTTACAAGTTCATGGTGTTACAGTTGTACGTTATGTGCCTAAATGAGTTACTTGTAGTATTTTTATATGTGAATTATGCTAGACGGGTCAAAGCAGCCCCGAATGACCCGTTTAGGTTTAGTTATGTGATTTTAACTCTATTTCCACGATACTACTTGTATAGCGTCCTAAGTGGACGACACATGTTATTATGTCATAACATGCTCCGAAATGGAGCCTAGACATCCTTAGTGGATGACCGAGCCTTTATTAGTGTCTCATCTTGTTAAATGGGACTTAGACATCCTTTGTGGATGATCAGTGTGTATAAGCGGCTCAAATTCATGGAATATATGACTTAGACGTCCTAAGTGGACAACTAGTATATAATAACAATATGAAGAAACCATAGTATTATGCCATGTTATGATTAGTATCTTTTATACGTTATCTCACTAAGCTATTGCTTACGTTGCTTCGTTATGTTTATTATAGGTGAAGCTAGTGGTAGTGCAGTCAAGGGTACGAAGAGCGAGAACTAGACCCGGTGAAATACTTGGGTATGGAGCCTTTTTCCCTACACGCTCTCTTACCAAGAAACGCCCTAGGTTGTATGCTTTTGTGTACGAACATATAAACTCATGGTTATGTAATGATCAAGTAGTTAAATAGTTCTTTATAGTTCAAGGGTGTTTGGCACAGTGCCATTCTTGCCCATATTGACCCATTTTGATCATGTACGGTCAAGGCGAATGATATATGTTATGTACAGTTTTTAGGTGTTAATATAAGTGTGGTGTTATGCTAAATCAGTAAAAAAAATAAAAAATAAAAATGGGCGTTTCAAGTTGGCATCAGAGCTGTGGTTTAAGGGATTTAGGTATCCACTGTAGATAGGTACTTAGACTTAAACCTAGGCTCTATGGGACCTATAGTATTAGAAACGTTTCTGCATTATTATGTAGCATCAGTATTAGTATTAGCATACGTTTCCGCATTATTAGTGTAATATGGTAATGGTAAGGACTTGGTTGTCTGATGGAATTATTACGACATCTGGCCAACGTGGTAATAATCACATCACATAATGGGAACTTACTGGTGTTATGTTACACTAAAGGAATGAATTATGAATCTCACAGCAAGTCTTATTATTCCCTTATCGTGAAATATGTTTAACCTTCAACGTAGATATGGCTGAAAGACCTCTTGAAAGCTCTGAGTGGCCGACTCATGTAGACATACCAGAACAGGATGATCGGGAGCCAACCCCCGATCCACCAGAAACAGATGAGCATGATAATGCTCCTATTTCTGATGCTATGGCTAGACAGATCAGAGATATGATATCTCAAGAAGTAGCCAAGGCACAGGAAGCAGCTATACCATATTATATAGAACGTCTCAGTAAGATCATAGCTCATGCTATCACAACAAAACTTGATCAGAAGCTGGCTGCACGATTCGCGCCAACTAAGGAAGTTACTTATACTGACTTCTCAGCTTGTAAGCCCCCGACTTACTCGGGAGAACATGATCCTTTTAAATGCCACAGATGGATCCAGGATGTTGAAGGGGCGTTTTCCACCAGCAAGGTCCCTGAGGATCGTTGGGTTAATTTTGTTATTAATCTCCTTCGCGATCGGGCTAAATCATGGTGGAATTGGACCCTTTCATCAAAAACACCAGAAATTGCTAGGAGTATGACTTGGAAGGAGTTCAAGGAATTACTCTTTCAGAACTTTGCTCCAGAGGCGGAACTTAATAAGATTCGCCGAGACTTCTTGGGTACTCACCAGACCACGGAGTCGGTACATGATTTCTTCATGACATTCCTGGACAGAGCACATTTTCTGCCTGAATATGCTAATGATGAAAGGTTGCTTATGAAACATTATGTGGATATGCTTTGAAAATCTATCCGTCAGTTTATTTTAGCCAGGGATTGGAAAAACATGGATCAGCTCATGAATGCAGCTTTATAGCGAGAACAGGAAACAAAGAAAGAGGAAGATATTCCTCCTAAGAGAAAGATAGAGCAAGCTAGTTCGTCTCGGAAGAAATTTAAGCCAAATGAGGCTTACCCTAGCACGGGGGGTAGGAGATTTCCACTGTGTGCGAATTGTAAAAGGTATCACCCGGGGGAATGCCGTGCAGGTAGCAGGACCAGCTACAGTTGCGGTGAACCTGGTCACATTAGTAAAGATTGTCCAAAACCAGCTCAGGTTTGCAAGAAATGCTATGATCCGAATCACATGACTGAGTCTTTTCCAAATGTCAGACCTCCTCCTCTGCGTCAACAAGAACCTAGGAGGAATACAGACAGGCGAGGGGTGATGCAGGTTTTACTGACCAGGTTTTAATATTTATAAAGTCTCGTTTACCTAAGGTCTACCTTTTACGCACTAACATACAGTGTATCCGATCGTGTGTGGTATAGTCAAATGGTAAAGCCGAGGTCGTCCCAAGAGCTAAGGTGCGGAAATTATCTAAGTCGTGTCACGTTTAAAAGGGGGTTTTGAGTTGAAAGATTAATTAAACTAATTAAAAGTAATAACAAAACAATAAAGGAAATAGAAGAAAATCAGTAAAGAGAAGTAGTGTTAACCTAATTACTACTCTTGTTATGATCATGATTAGTTTTCCTCTAGGTGCATCCTATCATATCGTTCGGGGATACGATATTCATTTCGGGTCAAATGGTCAAATTCGCCTAGATCTATCTTATACCTTGTCCTATCCAAAGCTATTGTAAAGGCTTGGGTTCATCGGTACGAATACATAAGAGTCATTAAGTGCCTCTACTAACATGGACAAGGCTAACGAATGCGGCATGGTCAGATCTTACACCCCTCTAACTCTGTTAAGTGTCTAACATTGGTAGGTGGTCCTAGGGTTAATTCGCACATGTATGGTGATATTGCTATCACCAAGTCACATCCCTAGTGACTTGCTTCCTAGGGTTAATTCCACAAGTATCTAGAGAACAACCAACGCTAATCACTACGGGAACTAGAGTGTCCCAAGCCTCGCCATGAAAGTCAACTAACAATAGATAATAGATGCGTGGAAAACTAAATCAATAACATAACAATTTCATAACTAGGCTAACACCAAAAGGTGTTTAGCCACTCATGTTCATAATTGCAGTAAAAAAATGTTGAGTTAATACAAATCTAAGCATGAATCGAATACAAAGTAAAGGAATGAAAACACTTATGATCGGTGTGAGATTCCTCCCTTGGAATTGACTTGGATGTGGCTAGAACTTCGTTCTCCCTCCTTCCTGACTTTTTCCCAACGTTGATGTGGTGAAGAGATGGGAAGTGATATGAAAAACTCGGAATTAGGGTTGGTATCTATAGGCCCCGACTATGTTATGGCGTAACGTATTAGAGTTGCTATGCCGTAACCTTTGCAAATTGTGTTATGCCGTAACTTGATCAAGTGTTACGGGCGTAAAGTCTTGATGATAAGCATCCTATGGCATAGTAGATAAGGTTGCTACGCCGTAGCTTCTTCCTTGGCCTCGTTAGTTCTTTACTGCCTCAAATGAGATCCTACGTCGTAGCTTGGAAAGTTGCCTACTCCATAGTGTTCTTTAGTGGACTTCTACGCCGTAGCCTGTTGTTGAGCTACGCTGTAGTCTTCATAAATTCTTCATTACACCGTAGGTAGGAGAGCTTCTACGGCGTAGTCTTCGTGAAGCCTTGCTACGACGTAGGTAGATGAACCTCTACGCCGTAGTTAGTCCAGAATCCATAATTTCCACATATTTGCTCCAAACCTTCCATTTCCGCATAAGTTCGTTTATTTACTCATCTTTACCCTGAAACCAAATTAGGAAGAAATAAGAGTATATATTCTTCATAAAAGTAGAAAAGTTGAGTATTTTAAGGGGGAAATTAACACTTAGATTGGGGGTAAATTTGATGTTATCAAATATCCCCCCACTTGAACTCTACTTGCCCTCAAGTAGACCTTATAAGAATGATTTTCAAAAAGATATCCCCCAAGAAACTGGAGAATATGAATTCAAAACTCGCTATGCTAGAATTTATCAAATCCGAACACCTCACAAAATTAGAACAAACACTCACATCTCTCTCCTAATCTAAGTGGTAATTTTGGGGTGATCACTCAACGCACAGTCATAGAATGTATTCTATCATAGGCTTGGCAGTTACACAAATCTCTACCACCAGAGCTGAGGTCAAAACAATTCTTAAAGGCAATATTGGGTTAACACATATAAGGCTATTTGGGTGTAGCGTTGTTACTAACATACTATAGCAAGGGTGACAAAGGCAATGGTACATGACCGGAACGCCGGGCAAGACACCAATGACTGCTCAAATCCCTCACATAAGCATGATTCACAAATAAAGGGTAGGATAAGACATGGAATGCACAATAATGGTGTGAAATGAAAAAGAAAACAAATAGTCTTAGCCTATAACCGATTTGCTACCACTTGCCGTTCATCCAAAGTCCAAGTTTCAAAATGCAAGAATGGGATCATGTAACAAGTGTGTGCCATTAGAGGACGTCATGATGGGGCACCACACTTGGTCTTCATGTTGGTGATTAAGAACCAACAGCTTCATTCTTCAAATATGACCGAAGTGGCCTCTATGATGCTAAATCTTTGAAAGCTCTTATTACGGTGCTATACAAGGGTGCACCAAAGTTAACATATCTACATACGGAAATTCACACTTTTTTTTTTAATCATAAGTAATCATAATTAACATATCCCCCCACTTGGGAGGAAAAATACATGTACAATAGTGGGCTTTCTCATGATCTTCAATGATGAGTCTTCAACGTAGGTGTGATTCTTGAACCTCTTGACTTGGACCTCAAATTAGAACAAGTGGCAACTTCCCAATCATAAACAAAGACTACACAGTAGGCTAAGGTGTATCGAAACAATAATATGGGTAAGAAACAAAAGGATAGGCTCAAAAGGGTGTATCTAGGGGTATCTTGCACTAAAGGTGAGTGCAACAAAGGGTTTTAACACGGGGGTCGAATAGTCTATGTGACTAATCGATAAACACACACATAAAGGTTATTTGGGTGATAATCCTAAAATATTGTCTTCTTAAAAAGTTTCTTCCAAATGTATTAAGAAATCTCAATACACTACTCGTATACGGTTTCAAAATGATGTAAAAGCCAAGTTCTAAAGTTTACAAAGTACCGGCACACTCATATTTTTGGTGGATCTGGGGTAAAACAGGGTGAAACTGAAATAGGCTAAACCTCACCATGGTATTAAGGGTTAATGTGCTTGGCTAGGGTCCATTCTAGTTAGGTTCGGAAAAACATGTCAAAAGTTTTAAAAGTGGCATAATTTTTCAAAATAAACTAGAAAATTAAGGGCAAAACAAAGTTCAAGTAAATAATTCTACCCCCGTCCCCCCACTTGAGTTGTACAAAGTCCCTTACATAAAATAAAAAATAAGGAGGAAAAGTAGAATTAGAACGAGAACTTCCCTGAAATTCACTCTTGAAAAATAGAAGGATCATGTTGAGAAACATGCCTTCACTACGCCTTATGAGCAAATTTCAATTCCCTGGAATCACACAACTACCAAGAGCATAAAACATAAAAAGAAAAAAATAAAAAGAAAAACCTAACTCACTTTCGTAGGAATCACGGTTGCATTTAGCGTATGCAACAAGCCTTTTAAACCACTTGGTGTCCCAAGTGGACGAGTGAAGTCTCATGAGGGTTTACAGGGAACACACCCACAAAGTTCATTTAAAAACTAATACAAATTTAAAGAATGTTTTGTTAAATAAAAAGCATTTTTAAGGTTCAGAAGGTAGCTACGGCGTAGCCTAAATGGGGTGCTACGCCGTAGTTGCTGAATAAATCCAGTATGAAACCTGGAGGGTGCTACGGCGTAGTCAATGGAAGAGCTACGCCGTAGCAAGGCCCTTGAGAATATTTCTTGGAGTAAAAGTCCAAAAATTTGTTCCCCATCGCAATGCTACCTTGAGTAACTGCAAAATGTTAGTACAAAACATACCAAACCAATAAGATAGAGAAAATAAAATGATAATTCGGGTTGTCTCCCAAAAGAGCACTTTTGTTTATTATCGAGTCTTTAAGTTAGACTCACTGTTGCGACCCTTCAAGTAGGTTCATGAAGGACTTGCCCACGCTCATCCATCTCCTTCATGAGGTGTTCTCTTATCCAAGCGACATTTGTAGCGGTACGAAGTAGTTCCTCTTTACCTTGACTCTTGATCTTGCTGAACTGTTCATCCGGTCCGATTGAATATCTTACTACTTCAAATTTTTCAGTAATATTAGGTGGGGGTTTCTTGTAGGGTATACCGAGCAATTTGCATCGTCGTTGCTCGTAAGCTTCATCTTCTTCATCAACAAACCCATCATATCCTTGTAACTCGAGGTAATGAATTATCCCTCCTAAATCATCATCATCGAATTCCGTATCTTTGTACTAGTTGTTATCAAGCTTTTCTTCAATTAAGTCATGGATTTGCTGATTTCTCTTGTCTTCTGGCTCAATCTCATAGTTCTTTTCATATAAATCCTTTTGTTCATCCTCATCCATACTCTTGGAGTGTTCCCTCCAAATCCTCTCTTTAGTCGATGAGTCAGTTTTACCATATTTAATCTTTACTGAGTCATTAAACGTTACTCCATTGACCAATGGAAATTCACTCCTTTCACTATCATTGGTGGATTTCCAATAGTAAGACGTATTACCAATGCGTTCCTTACTACTTCCACCATCACACTTTTCCTCGTACGGATTGCATGATGCCCAATATGATATTCCATTCTCATGATGGATCCTAACCTTCTCACACCAATGTTCATTATCACCGCCCGTGTCACCTTGATCTTTTTCACTTGTAAAATCATTGGTTTCGTTGTTTGGAAATTGGTCATTATTGTGAACATGCTTAACTTCCTTCCAAATTTCCAATTTTTTATCGACATCAACTTTTCCATGGACAATTAATACCCATTCGTCGAAAGATATTGTTCCTCTCCATTTCAAATTTCTTCTAAATTGATCAAGAGGCGAACTCCATAGATGTTTGTTCCCTCATAATCTTTTTTCATCACCTCCCCCATCGCACAACTCAATGTTGGGGTTGTATGATGGCCAAAGATCGTAGGAGTTTCGATTATCAACCGGAATGGCAACACACCAATGGTATTTTTGTTTAAGTGTGTTGGGATATATAGATTGATTGTTACCTTGTTTATTGATTGGGGGAGTTATTACAACTTTTAGCTCTTCGTTTCTGGTGGCCTTTTCTTGAGTACACAGTGCTTCTTCCTTAGGGCATAAAATTATTTTGCGGGATGCCTCAATCATACAAACCTTGGCTTGTTCATTTTGTTTCTTGGCTTACTTCTCAAGAGTTCTATCTTTGCTCCAAGGTTTTTGATTACCTCATCATGGCTTATGAGGCTTTTACTAGTTGCCTCTTGGAAATTCTTTAGCCATTGATCTTGCTCTTCCTGCTTTCTTCTTGATTCATTGAGGTACTTATTTACAGTGTCCTCGAGATTTGATCTTCTCTCTCCATAAGGTTATCGATTATATCCGTATGGCCCTGTTCGATACCCGTTACCTTGGAATGGTCTACCTTCCCCATATTTCACTTCCTCTGTTTTACCTTCGCCCTTATTCAAAGGGTAATCTTTAGACAAGTGGGGTCCTTCACAAACTTCGCAACCAACTTGAATAGCATGGACATTTTCCTTTAGTTTCGTCATGTCACGCCCTGATGAGTGTGTAAATACTCATCATTTTTGTCTTATATGAACTGCCAAAACATCCAAAAACACCCAATAATGCATCAAAATACTGAAATTGTATCAAAAGTGTGTTTTATATGTTTTAGATGCAAAATGTTTAAAAACAAATGAAAAACGAACAAAGTTTGCACAATTGGCAGTTTCAGTCCCTCAAATTTCAAAAATTGACGAAACTAGTCCCTGGAAGTTTAAAATGAAAGAAAAGTCAACCCAAAGTTTTTAAAAGTAAAAAATTATCAAATTTAGACTTTGGGTGAAAAGTTTGAGAAAATTACATGTTTGGTCCCTAAAAATCCAAATTGGCATAAATGGTCCCTGGAGTTTCAGATTTTGGCAGATTTGGTCCCTGGTGGGATATTTTTGAAAGAAAGAAAAATCATTTTGGATCCTTGGGAAGTTACAAAAATCATTTTTAGTACCTGGGTGAATGTTTTGTGGAAAATTACATGTTTGGTCCCTGTACTTTGCAAACTTGTCAGTTTTGGTCCCTGGTGTGTTTTAAAATAAAAAAAATAAATCTATGGTCCTTATATTATTATAATATGGCAAGATTAGTACTTGGGAGCACTTTGTGTTTTGTACACTTTCAGTCTATGAATTTTCAGAAATTACAACAATAGTCCTTTTGGTTTTTGAAAGAAATAAACAAACAAACAAACCAAACCTTTCCTTGTTTTTGTCTGATCCACAAAACAGCCCACCCTTGCCCGATCCAGTATCCCAATCCCATGCCAAGCCCACCAAAAATTCAGCCCACACCCTCCTAAACTAATACCCCGTCGTTGACTTCAGTCAACACCCCCATTCCCTCACCACTTGCAACACCCCTGCTACTCCACTGCAACACTCCACATCCCCCCTCCTCCACATCAGTTAATCCCATCCTTTGTCCCCCCCCAGCTCACCAATAACTCCATAATGCATTAAATTCCCTCTCACCCTCACAAGTTATCCCAGAAATCAAGTTGGAACTTTTCCCGCCAAAATTAATCAAATGGCTAGGATCAAATTGGCTCATCCTACGGCTCTAAATGGAAGTGGGAAAAGGAGTGGGACCCACATTGGTGTTTATAAGTCAAGAAAGAGGGAAGAAGCAGGAGTTAGTTAGTTTTTAAGTCGTAGTTTAGTTTTAGTTATGTAAAATTCATTCCCAGTTTTATTTAAGCTTCTGAAATGTACTCTTGATGTTTTCATTGTAATGTAATATTATTTTCAGGCATAAACTTTAATTTCCAAGTCCATTATCAGTTTGAATGTTTTTATTTGAAAGTTTCAATTCCACTCAATAGTGTTAAAGACAGTTGGTACTTGAACCTTTAAGCTCAAATTAATCCTTGGTTAGCTGTTATAAGTTTTTCTTAGCAATAAAATCAGTTTTTGAGAAGAAAACTAAAAATACCAAAAATACAAGTTAAATAGTTTAGAAATAGAAAAAAAGGGGCAATTAGAGGATGATTGAATCAAGATACAAGTTGGATTTGGGTTGATTCTGGTTCAGAAGCCTCAGAAAAGGCATTAGAAAATGGGTTGAGGCTTTGGTCACTTATCTCAGTTTGGAACTAATGTAAGCACTTTTCATATTTTCTTTTTGGCATTTCAAAGTTCATGAACTTCAATTATTGTTAAATTCAGCTCATATAGGTTTATTTAATGTTAGTTTAAGCTCAGATTTTAGTTTCATAGTTTAAATTATTAGTTTGCCTTGTAAAATTTCCAAATCAGTAGATATGGGGGTGTTTGGCTCAGATGAGTGCTGAGGTTCCCAGTGTATGTTCAGCCTTAAACTTTGTTTCACTAGCTCACATTAAGTTTAATTAGGGTCCAGGGATCAACAAAATGGCACCTTGAACAAGCCAAGGTCAAAATCCAAGTTTTTACTCCATTGTCTGTTAACTGTTGGGTCAGTGGGTTCAAATACCCACCCATTTTGATTAGGAGATTGTTTTTAAAGCTTAATTCAGTTTCTAAATACCTAATATATCCATTCAAGTCAGATTAGAAGCTCCAAAAGTTAGCAAAAGTCAAAATACCAATTTTCTTAAAAAGTCAAAGTGTTCATCTTTTCAGTTTTTTCAAAACTTGAGGGATTTTAATTGAATTGTGTACAAGGTTTTAGGACTTAAAGCTTGTTGTTATTTGTTCTTTACTAGCTAAACTTTAAGTTCCATTAGCTCTTTTATTTTTGTGATTTTTTTCCTTGCCCCCACAAGGCCCCAAAGTGGGCTGCAGGCTCAGATATGTGCCCTGCTGCACAGCAGACACCACCACCACCACCACTTGGTGGTGGTTTTCTGACCACTCAGTGGGTCCCACAGCCCCCCACCTTGCACCATTCAACCCCCCTCCTAGTAGGGTTCAACTTTTGACCAATGGTTTGACCCCTAGCCCACTGGGACCCACCTGATTTACCCCCATAAACTTGTCCCAGTTCTGAGTTCATAATAAATTTGCAAGTGCTTATTTGTGGGTCATTAGCTTATTTTGTGGTCCATCTTGGCTTACTCCAGCTTATACAAGTTCCTTAAGCTTATTTGGATCAGTTTTACCCAAAGTGGGTCCCACCACAAGTCATTTTAGCCTATTTTTCCTTTGGGTCAACAAAAGTCAACTGTTGACCCTTTTTGCTTATATTTTGCTTATTATTTAGTTCTAAAAAGTTTGTTTTTATTAAAGTTTGTTGTTTTTAAGTATTTAGTAGATTTGTAAAAGAAAAACCAAGAAAAACCAATTTAAAATTAAGTGATAGTTTCTATTTAATGTAATTTAATTTTAATTTTCATTTTTAAATTTTAATTAAGTAGTTGTCATTTTTATATTTTTAATAATTACCTAGTATATTAAAGTATTTATAATAAATTTTTCAGATTTTTATTTTACCATTTGGTATTTATTAGAATTAATATTAGTTTTATTATAAATTAATTAATATTAAGTTTAAATTAGCATAATTAGTTTTTACTAAGTGAAATCAAGTTTTTATATTTTTTATAGCTTTTATATGTTATAAAGTAATTTTAGAAATTTTCTTAGAATTTTTACTGTTCATTTAGTGATTTTCTTAATTTAAAATAGTTTAATTAGTAATTAGTAATTAATTAGTAATTAATTAATATAAAAATCACAAAAAGACAAAAATACTTATTTTTAATTTTAAAAGTTGTTTTTAGTTATTTTATAATTTTACAAATTTTATTTTCACCTTTTTAGTATTTAATTAATAATGTATTATATTTAAGTATTTTAAATATTAATAATAAGTATTAAATAGTTTTTAATTAATATTAAATAATTAAATAGTGTAAAAATTTATTTTATTTTTCTAAAAATTTTCTTTTAGTTTTAAGTTTGTAAAAAAGTCATTTTCACCCCCTGGGTGTTTTCAGATTTACGTTTTCACTTTTTATTTTGTACGCTTACGTTTTATTTAAACGTAACGTACGCGTTTTTAGGTTTTAATCGTTTCTGGTTTTTCCGAGTTTCTCGTCTTATTCATATAGCTTATTTAAGCTATTCTCATTGTAGATTCCGCAGTTCAATCACTCACAAATCCCTTTTCATCCAAATTCACCCGATCAAATAACCGTTTTGTTTACAATTCACACCTCGTCGGGACATACGACCCGGGGAAACCTTATACTTCCGCGGAGCATTGGTTTTAGCTGTTTGACTATTATAGTTGACCATTCACAAGTGGTTGACCAATAATCGTCTGACGGTTTAGCACCAATCAAATTTTGGCGCCGCTGCCGGGGAGGTTGTGTGCGTATCTAAACGGTTTTTCTGATTAGTGTCTTTGGAATTCGTTCCATCGTACATTTATCCATCCTTTGTTCATATTTTCCTATTTTCAAAACAAAACCGTTCCCGAAAACTTTTTAAACTCAGTTTTCAACGAACACAAAAAGATTTTCCTTCTCATTTGTACAAAATGTATTTCCAAAAACCCAAAAATATTCACCTTTACCCTCTCGCACCTTTGATTCTTCATCCCTACCCCTCCCAAACTATTTGATTCTTTCTATGTCTCATCCACACCTTCTGGTTTGCCAATGGTGTGGTAATCCTCATAATGGTGGCAATTGCCCCAGTTGTGGCATGGTAGAGTCCGGAAACGGGTCTGTCTATAACCAGAATCCTTATTCCTACCATGACACGACTGATTCATTCCATCAGTTACCACACCATCAGTCTCAGCAGTTTTACTGTTGTGAGTACTGTGGTGGTTCACACTACAGTTATGATTGTCAATCAGGAAACACGTTTGTCTATGAGCAGTTTCCTGGTAACAATTGTAATTCTAGCACATACAACCCACAGCCACATCAGTATTACTGTTGTGATTACTGTGGAGGTCCACACTCTAGTTCGGATTGTCAAACAAGGAATCCATTTCCTTGTAACAATTACGACTATTCGTTTTCAGACCCACCTCCACAGCATGATATAATTCACACAACTCCTCAAGAAACCGAGCAAGACCTTTTACTAAAGGCTCTTGATATTTTAAAAGAACTTAAGGAGGAGTTGGTTACTGCACCGTTTCAAAACTCTCGTGAGAAATCTATGGCAGAATTACTTGCTGAAGAACGAGAGGCTAGAAACGAATTGAGTAGGGAAGAATTACTTGTCTTAGAACAAGCAGCCATAACACGTGCCAAATTTCGTCAAGCTGCTCTTCTAGACTGTGATGATGATAGTGATAATGAAGATACCCTTGATGTTCTTCAATTTTATAAGGGTTCGTCAGATTCATCACTTGTGATTCCTCCCACGGAAAATCAGGGAGACAGTAATGAGACGGGGAAATTACTAGCCGATGAACAAATGGAACTTGAAAATTCCATGAATGCTAGCCCCTCTCATCTCCCTCAGTCTATTGTTATCACACCCGAAGTTCACACTCACTCTCTGAACATGGGGGATGAGCATCTTAGCACTATTCCTGCAAAGGAATCGGACGAATTCATAAAGTCTAGTGTTGAGATCCTTGTCCCAATCCCAGGAGAGTCACAGGGGACTTTTGACCAAGTGTGTGATATTCATTCTCACCCTAATAATCCAAATGATCAAATTGAGACTGTCTCTGATTCTAGTGATGATTGTTTATCGTATGGAGACATTGAGTATGTTGATGCATCCTTTCCCCACTCTAATGTTGACTTTCTTCTCGAGGAGTTCGCCGATGAACTTACTCACTCCAATCCACTTCCACCGGGAAGTGATGATTATCTCTTTGATTTCAAAGATGATATGGAGGAAGTCGAAGCATTCCTTGCTCTAGATAGTTCAACTTCGTATGAAGTTGATGATAACTATCTTGATTCTGAGGGGGATATTCTGTTCCTTGAAAGTTTATTGAATGATGATGATCCATCACTCAATTCTTATCTCAATATCGGGCTTAATGATTCAACCACTGATGAAAAGTCTTTATCTCATGGAGACATCAGTGATGTTGATAAAATATCTTCTGAGCCCACCATTGATCACCTTATCATTACTCCTCCGGAGTATGATATCCCGGGGGGAGATATCCTTAATCATGAGGATTTGCAAATTCCCACCCACCCTCCCGGGATGTTTTTGAGCTTACCCTTGGAAATCCAAACTCAGGCTAATGAGCCTGTTCTCGAGGTTCCTTCCTCTCTTCTTCACTCCTTCGGGAATGAGGATACCATCTTTGATCCCGGCATTATCATGTATCATTATCTTGAGCCGGTTACTTATCTCATCGGTGTGGAACTTTCACGTGCTTCATATGTTTGTCCAAACATTTTGAATGAAAGTCCGAGTGAGATTGCTTCTTCCACATCATGCTTCCCCAAGGACAAATGAATTCGGGGTCGAGTCAAGCTAGCGACTCGGTAAACAAAAACAATAGCATGCTTATAGGGTTTTCACCCTAAGTGTGGGGGAGTCCCCCATGCTATGGTTACATATGAAGTGAAAATACAAAATGGTGTTTTCCACGCTCAGCTTGTAATGTTGCCCTTTTACGTTCAAAATGTCGGCATAATAGCCGGGATTTTGAATATTGAGGACAATATTCATGCTTAGTGTGGGGGGGTATTCGCTATTCTAGCGAATTTTATCACATTTTACTATATAATACCCCCGTTTTTGCCAAAATTTCAAAATTTTCAAAAATTTTTTCACTGGTGCTTAAAAATTTTTGGTAATCAGTCCGCCTTGTCTATGCGACAAAAGGGATTGGCTAGTCCAGGAGCAAACGGCTCTTGGTAAAGACATCTCAAATCCGTTCACGGCTTGCAATTTGCCCAAAATTGTCCGGTTCCTCAACTCCCCAAAAACAAATGAGTTGGCTAGCCCGCAAGATTATGGCTTGTGGTAAAGGCCGTGGAAAATCCATAATTGGTAATCAGCTCACCAAGATGTTGACTATTCCATCAAGAGCTGGCTAGTCCAGAAGCAAACGGCTTTTGGTAAAGACTACTCAAATCCGTTGAAAGCTGGTGGTTTGCTCAAAATCACACGGTTATCAGGTGTGCCACAGTTCTTACACCTGGCTACTCCAGAAGTGATGGCTTTTGGTAAAGAGTTTTTCAAATCCATCAAGTTTTCAAAACAGTATTGCTAGGGACTAGCAATAGTTTAGTGTGGGGGATTGATGAGTGTGTAAATACTCATCATTTTTGTCTTATATGAACTGCCAAAACATCCAAAAACACCCAATAATGCATCAAAATACTGAAATTGTATCAAAAGTGTGTTTTATATGTTTTAGATGCAAAATGTTTAAAAACAAATGAAAAACGAACAAAGTTTGCACAATTGGCAGTTTCAGTCCCTCAAATTTCAAAAATTGACGAAACTAGTCCCTGGAAGTTTAAAATGAAAGAAAAGTCAACCCAAAGTTTTTAAAAGTCAAAAATTATCAAATTTAGACTTTGGGTGAAAAGTTTGAGAAAATTACATGTTTGGTCCCTAAAAATCCAAATTGGCATAAATGGTCCCTGGAGTTTCAGATTTTGGCAGATTTGGTCCCTGGTGGGATATTTTTGAAAGAAAGAAAAATCATTTTGGATCCTTGGGAAGTTACAAAAATCATTTTTAGTACCTGGGTGAATGTTTTGTGGAAAATTACATGTTTGGTCCCTGTACTTTGCAAACTTGTCAGTTTTGGTCCCTGGTGTGTTTTAAAATAAAAAAAATAAATCTATGGTCCTTATATTATTATAATATGGCAAGATTAGTACTTGGGAGCACTTTGTGTTTTGTACACTTTCAGTCTATGAATTTTCAGAAATTACAACAATAGTCCTTTTGGTTTTTGAAAGAAATAAACAAACAAACAAACCAAACCTTTCCTTGTTTTTGTCTGATCCACAAAACAGCCCACCCTTGCCCGATCCAGTATCCCAATCCCATGCCAAGCCCACCAAAAATTCAGCCCACACCCTCCTAAACTAATACCCCGTCGTTGACTTCAGTCAACACCCCCATTCCCTCACCACTTGCAACACCCCTGCTACTCCACTGCAACACTCCACATCCCCCCTCCTCCACATCAGTTAATCCCATCCTTTGTCCCCCCCCAGCTCACCAATAACTCCATAATGCATTAAATTCCCTCTCACCCTCACAAGTTATCCCAGAAATCAAGTTGGAACTTTTCCCGCCAAAATTAATCAAATGGCTAGGATCAAATTGGCTCATCCTACGGCTCTAAATGGAAGTGGGAAAAGGAGTGGGACCCACATTGGTGTTTATAAGTCAAGAAAGAGGGAAGAAGCAGGAGTTAGTTAGTTTTTAAGTCGTAGTTTAGTTTTAGTTATGTAAAATTCATTCCCAGTTTTATTTAAGCTTCTGAAATGTACTCTTGATGTTTTCATTGTAATGTAATATTATTTTCAGGCATAAACTTTAATTTCCAAGTCCATTATCAGTTTGAATGTTTTTATTTGAAAGTTTCAATTCCACTCAATAGTGTTAAAGACAGTTGGTACTTGAACCTTTAAGCTCAAATTAATCCTTGGTTAGCTGTTATAAGTTTTTCTTAGCAATAAAATCAGTTTTTGAGAAGAAAACTAAAAATACCAAAAATACAAGTTAAATAGTTTAGAAATAGAAAAAAAGGGGCAATTAGAGGATGATTGAATCAAGATACAAGTTGGATTTGGGTTGATTCTGGTTCAGAAGCCTCAGAAAAGGCATTAGAAAATGGGTTGAGGCTTTGGTCACTTATCTCAGTTTGGAACTAATGTAAGCACTTTTCATATTTTCTTTTTGGCATTTCAAAGTTCATGAACTTCAATTATTGTTAAATTCAGCTCATATAGGTTTATTTAATGTTAGTTTAAGCTCAGATTTTAGTTTCATAGTTTAAATTATTAGTTTGCCTTGTAAAATTTCCAAATCAGTAGATATGGGGGTGTTTGGCTCAGATGAGTGCTGAGGTTCCCAGTGTATGTTCAGCCTTAAACTTTGTTTCACTAGCTCACATTAAGTTTAATTAGGGTCCAGGGATCAACAAAATGGCACCTTGAACAAGCCAAGGTCAAAATCCAAGTTTTTACTCCATTGTCTGTTAACTGTTGGGTCAGTGGGTTCAAATACCCACCCATTTTGATTAGGAGATTGTTTTTAAAGCTTAATTCAGTTTCTAAATACCTAATATATCCATTCAAGTCAGATTAGAAGCTCCAAAAGTTAGCAAAAGTCAAAATACCAATTTTCTTAAAAAGTCAAAGTGTTCATCTTTTCAGTTTTTTCAAAACTTGAGGGATTTTAATTGAATTGTGTACAAGGTTTTAGGACTTAAAGCTTGTTGTTATTTGTTCTTTACTAGCTAAACTTTAAGTTCCATTAGCTCTTTTATTTTTGTGATTTTTTTCCTTGCCCCCACAAGGCCCCAAAGTGGGCTGCAGGCTCAGATATGTGCCCTGCTGCACAGCAGACACCACCACCACCACCACTTTGTGGTGGTTTTCTGACCACTCAGTGGGTCCCACAGCCCCCCACCTTGCACCATTCAACCCCCCTCCTAGTAGGGTTCAACTTTTGACCAATGGTTTGACCCCTAGCCCACTGGGACCCACCTGATTTACCCCCATAAACTTGTCCCAGTTCTGAGTTCATAATAAATTTGCAAGTGCTTATTTGTTGGTCATTAGCTTATTTTGTGGTCCATCTTGGCTTACTCCAGCTTATACAAGTTCCTTAAGCTTATTTGGATCAGTTTTACCCAAAGTGGGTCCCACCACAAGTCATTTTAGCCTATTTTTCCTTTGGGTCAACAAAAGTCAACTGTTGACCCTTTTTGCTTATATTTTGCTTATTATTAAGTTCTAAAAAGTTTGTTTTTATTAAAGTTTGTTGTTTTTAAGTATTTAGTAGATTTGTAAAAGAAAAACCAAGAAAAACCAATTTAAAATTAAGTGATAGTTTCTATTTAATGTAATTTAATTTTAATTTTCATTTTTAAATTTTAATTAAGTAGTTGTCATTTTTATATTTTTAATAATTACCTAGTATATTAAAGTATTTATAATAAATTTTTCAGATTTTTATTTTACCATTTGGTATTTATTAGAATTAATATTAGTTTTATTATAAATTAATTAATATTAAGTTTAAATTAGCATAATTAGTTTTTACTAAGTGAAATCAAGTTTTTATATTTTTTATAGCTTTTATATGTTATAAAGTAATTTTAGAAATTTTCTTAGAATTTTTACTGTTCATTTAGTGATTTTCTTAATTTAAAATAGTTTAATTAGTAATTAGTAATTAATTAGTAATTAATTAATATAAAAATCACAAAAAGACAAAAATACTTATTTTTAATTTTAAAAGTTGTTTTTAGTTATTTTATAATTTTACAAATTTTATTTTCACCTTTTTAGTATTTAATTAATAATGTATTATATTTAAGTATTTTAAATATTAATAATAAGTATTAAATAGTTTTTAATTAATATTAAATAATTAAATAGTGTAAAAATTTATTTTATTTTTCTAAAAATTTTCTTTTAGTTTTAAGTTTGTAAAAAAGTCATTTTCACCCCCTGGGTGTTTTCAGATTTACGTTTTCACTTTTTATTTTGTACGCTTACGTTTTATTTAAACGTAACGTACGCGTTTTTAGGTTTTAATCGTTTCTGGTTTTTCCGAGTTTCTCGTCTTATTCATATAGCTTATTTAAGCTATTCTCATTGTAGATTCCGCAGTTCAATCACTCACAAATCCCTTTTCATCCAAATTCACCCGATCAAATAACCGTTTTGTTTACAATTCACACCTCGTCGGGACATACGACCCGGGGAAACCTTATACTTCCGCGGAGCATTGGTTTTAGCTGTTTGACTATTATAGTTGACCATTCACAAGTGGTTGACCAATAATCGTCTGACGGTTTAGCACCAATCACGCCCCAAGCTTTCGAGTTTGTTGGTGATTAAGGTAATTCCATCCGAGTTTCCAGCAATGCTTCTGCTACTTCCACCTTCGTGCCACTTCTGAGGGTGGTCCGCCATATCTTCAATAGCTTTTAAAGCTTAAGCCGGAGTCATGGTAGGGATTGGACCCTGAGAATCTAGCATTTAGCGGGTTGAGATGTTGATCCCCTTGTAAAAAATGTTGACCATTTGTTGCTTGTTGAGATCATGAGTAGGGCACTTGTACAAAAGATCATTGTACCTATCCCAAGCTTGGAACAATGTTTCATCCCCATCTTGCTTGAAGTTGTGAATATCTTCAAGCTGTTTTGCCGTCCTTCAAGGAGGGCAATATATTTGGATGAAATACTTCTTCAAAAGAGCCCAAGTGTTCACTGCCCCTGCTGGTAGTCTATCGATCCATCTCTTTAGAGCTCCAGTCAATGTCATCGGGAATACCCTGAGCATTATCGCATCATGAGATACTCCCGGAATGTTGAACAAACTGACAATGTAAAGAAAATTGTCAATGTGCTCGTGAGCATCTTCCGTCTTGCATCCTGAAAATGGATCTTTACACAGTTCCCTTATGAATTGATTTTTAATTTTGAACTGCACATCATCCCCAATAGCCGGCCTAACCAAACCAGGCCCTTGCTCTTCTCGTGTAAGAGCCAAGTATTCTTCAAGCGTGAGGTTGTTAATGTCAATTGCTGCCATAACACCTGAAACTTGAAAATAACCGTGAGTACTGAAAAGAAAATAAAACAAAATTTAAAAACTCAAATAAAATCCTAATAGCTCCACGGCAGCGGCGCCAAAAACTTGATGCAGGTTTTACTGACCAGGTTTTAATATTTATAAAGTCTCGTTTACCTAAGGTCTACCTTTTACGCACTAACGGACACTGTATCCGATCGTGTGTGGTATAGTCAAATGGTAAAGCCGAGGTCGTCCCAAGAGCTAAGGTGAGGAAATTATCTAAGTCGTGTCACGTTTAAAAGGGGGTTTTGAGTTGAAAGATTAATTAAACTAATTAAAAGTAATAACAAAACAATAAAGTAAATAGAAGAAAATCAGTAAAGAGAAGTAGTGTTAACCTAATTACTACTCTTGTTATGATCATGATTAGTTTTCCTCTAGGTGCATCCTATCATATCGTTCGGGGATACGATATTCATTTCGGGTCAGATGGTCAAATTCACCTAGATCTATCTTATACCTTGTCATATCCAAAGCTATTGTAAAGCCTTGGGTTCATCGGTACGAAGACATAAGAGTCATTAAGTGCCTCTACTAACATGGACAAGGCTAATTAATGCGGCATGGTCAGATCTTACACCCCTCTAACTTCGTTAAGTGTCTAGCATTGGTAGGTGGTCGAAGGGTTAATTCGCACATGTATGGTGATATTGCTATCACCAAGTCACACCCCTAGTGACTTGCTTCCTAGGGTTAATTCCACAAGTATCTAGAGAACAACCAATGTTAATCACTGCGGGAACTAGAGTGTCCCAAGCCTCGCCGTGAAAGTAAACAAACAATAGATAATAGATGCGTGGAAAACTAAATCAATAACATAACAATTTCATAACTAGGCTAACACCAAAAGGTGTTTAGCCACTCATGTTCATAATTGCAGTAAAACAATGTTGAGTTAATACAAATCTAAGCATGAATCGTATACAAAGTAAAGGAATGAAAACACTTATGATCGGTGTGAGATTCCTCCCTTGGAATTGACTTGGATGTGTCTAGAACTTCGTTCTCCCTCCTTCTTGACTTTTTCCCAACATTGCTGTGGTGAAGAGATGGGAAGTGATATGAAAACCTCGGAATTAGGGTTGGTATTTATAGGCCCCGACTATGTTACGGCGTAGCGTATTAGAGTTGCTACGCCATAACCTTTGCAAATTGTGTTACGCCGTAACTTGATCAAGTGTTACGGGCATAAAGTCTTGATGATAAGCATCCTATGGCGTAGTAGATAAGGTTGCTACGCCGTAGCTTCTTCCTTGGCCTCGTTAGTTCTTTACTGCCTCAAATGAGATCCTACGTCGTAGCTTGGAAAGTTGCCTACTCCGTAGTGTTCTTTAGTGGACTTCTACGCCGTAGCCTGTTATTGGGCTACGCCGTAGTTTTCATAAATTCTTCATTACACCGTAGGTAGGAGAGCTTCTACAGCGTAGTCTTCTTGAAGCCTTGCTACGGCATAGGTAGATGAACCTCTACGCTGTAGTTAGTGCAGAATCCATAATTTCCACATATTTGCTCCAAAGTCCTTCCATTTCCGCGTAAGTTCGTTTATTTACTCATCTTTACCCTGAAACCAAAATAGGAAGAAATAAGAGTATATATTCTTCATAAAAGTAGAAAAGATGAGTATTTTAAGGGGGAAATTAACACTTAGATTGGGGGTAAATTTGATGTAATCAAGGGGCGCCATCTACTTCTAGACCTTCAGGAGCCCCTGGCTTTCCTACTACCCAAAGACCACATAGACCCCCAACTCGTGTTCATCAGATGACCGTGGATGAAGCTAAGGAAACATACGATATTGTGACAGGTACCTTCTTTGTGAATCTATTACCTGCTCGTGTATTATTTGATTCTGGTGTAGATAGATCTTTTGTATTCGAAAGGTTCAGTCAGAGATTTTTTGTTCCAATTAGCCAGCTTACGCCACCACTAGATGTGGAAGTAGCTAATAACAAAGTGATACGTGTAGTTGATGTCTTTCAGAACTGTGAAATAGAAATTGATAATGAAAAGTATCCGATCGACCTAAATCCTATCCCTATGGGAGAGCTTGATGTAGTTATTGGTATGGACTGGCTCGACATAAATGAAGCCATCATTTTTTGTCATCATAAGCTAGTTCGACTCAGAACCCCAAGTGGGGGAGAAACAGTTATCTATGGTGAGCATAAAAAGGCTAACCTTGCTATTTGTACTTATGCTAGAACCAAGAAACACTTGGCACGTGGCTGTCAAGCCTATTTAGCTCATGTTGTCGATATTCAGAAACTCCCAGGTTTACCGCCTGATAGACAAGTAGAGGAACTCCTGATAGACTTTAATAAAATTCCAGTTGTTCAGGAATTTCCTGATGTCTTTCCAGAGGAACTCCCAGGTTTACCGCCTGATAGACAAGTAGAGTTCCGCATTGATTTTATTCCAGGAAGTATCCCTATTGCTAAAACTCCCTACAGACTTGCTCCATCAGAAATGCAGGAACTCATGAAGCAGTTACAAGAACTACTAGACAAGGGCTTCATTTGCCCTACTAGTTCCCCGTGGGGAGCACCAGTTCTTTTTGTCAAAAAGAAAGACGGTAGTATGCGAATGTGCATAGAGTATCGAGAGCTCAATAAAGTTACCAACAAAAATCGTTATCCTCTTCCTAGGATTGATGATTTATTTGATCAGCTCCAGGGCGCAAGCTTCTTTTCAAAAATAGATCTTAGATCAGGATATCACCAGTTAAAGGTTCGGGAAGAGGACATCCCAAAAACAGCTTTCCGGACCAGGTATGGGCATTACGATTTTACAGTTATGCCATTTGGCTTGATGAATGCCCCAACAACATTTATGGACCAGATGAATCGGGTCTGTCGTCCGATGTTAGATCAGTCAGTTATTGTTTTCATTGACAATATCCTGGTTTATTCCAAATCAGCTAGTGATCATGAAACCCACTTGCGCCAAGTCCCCAGTATGTTAAGACGAGAAAAGCTTTATGCTAAGTTCTCGAAGTGTGAGTTCTAGCTCCGAGAAGTTCAATTTCTAGGGCATATTGTAAACAGCGAAGGCATTAAAGTAGATCCAGCTAAAATCAGTGCCATCAGCGAAGGCATTAAAGTAGATCCAAAAACTCCCACATAAATTAGATCTTTCCTTGGACTTGCGGGTTACTACCGCCGTTTAATCCAAGATTTTGCAAACATTGCTTCTTCGCTCACTGAACTCACCCACAAGAATGTAAAATTCGAATGAGATGAGGATCAGGAACTCGCTTTTCAGACTCTTAAACAGAAATTAAGTCAGGCTCCAGTCTTAGTATTGCCAGAAGGCAATGATGACCTGGAAGTTTATTGTGATGCATCGGCCAATGGCCTCGGCTGTGTTCTCATGCAGAGAGGCCAAGTCATAGCTTATGCTTCCAGGTAGCTCAAGAAACATGAGGAAGATTACCCCACTCATGATTTAGAGCTAGCAGCAGTAGTTTTTGCTTTAAAATTGTGGAGGCATTATCTTTATGGAGTAAAGATCAAGATCTTTACCGACCATAAAAGTCTCAAATACTTCTTTGATCAGCGTGACCTCAATATGAGGCAACGACGTTGGTTGGATCTAGTCAAAGCTTATGATTGTGAAATTCTTTACCACCCGGGTAAGGCCAACGTTGTGGCAGATGCCTTAAGTCGAAAGACAAGGCATGATTCTCTACTAGTAAAATCACTTCAGCTGGTGATTACTCCAGACTTTTATGAGAACATCAAAACATTTCAGTTAGAAGCATGGGAGAACGGTGATGTAAACTCAGAACAACTCGTGGGTCAGGTGCACAACTTAGTCGTGGACACACGAGGACTCAGAACATGCTTTGGTAGAATATGGATACCGAATAATAAAGAGCTCAAAAAGTTGTTGCTCGATGAGGCTCATAAGTCGAAATATTCCATTCACCCAGGTGCCACCAAGATGTATTATGATCTTAAACCAGATTATTGGTGGCTAGGTATGAAAAGAGATATTGTAAAATATGGCAAGCAGTGTCTTACTTGCCTTCAAGTTAAGACAGAACATCAGCAACCTTATGGTAAACTACAACCTCTCGAAATTCCTGTCTCAAGATGGGAAAGGATCACTATGGATCTTATTACGAAATTACCCGAGACACCGCGTCAGCATGATGCAATATGGGTAATTGTAGATCGTTTAACAAAGAGTGAGATTTCCCTTCCTATTAAGGAATCGATGTCCTCAGAAGCTCTCGCGGAGTTGTATCTTCGTGAAGTAGTAGCTAGACATGGAGTACCAGTCTCTATAGTATCGGATAGAGATATCTGATTTAGCTCTAGATTCTGGCGGAAATTCCAAGAGAATCGAGGTACTCATGTCCATTTTAGCACGGCTTATCATCCGCAGACAGATGGTCAGAGTGAAAGGACCATTCATACACTAGAAGATATGCTTCGAGCCTGTGCTATCGTCTTCGGTGGTAGCAGAGATAAGTACTTAGCGCTAGAAGAATTTTCTTATAATAACAGTTATCATTCGAGCATTGAGATGCCTCCATATGAGATGTTGTATGGAAGGAAGTGCCGAACCCCTATATGTTGGGGTAAAATCGGACAAAGAGAATTAGCTAGTTCAGATGTTGTTCAACAAACAAATGATAAGATTGATCAAATCAGAGAAAGGCTTAAGATGGCCCAGGATCGACAGAAGTCTTATGCAGACAAGAGGAGATGACCTATAGAATTTCAAGTTGGTGATCGTGTCATGCTGAAAGATTCTCCCTGGAAACGTGTTATTCGATTCAGGAAGCGTGGAAAGCTAGGACCACGTTACATTGGTCCATTCAAAATAATCGACAGAGTTGGAAAAGTAGCATACAGACTTGAGCTACCAAAAGAGTTGAACAGTATTAACAATATGTTCCACGTGTCTTAGTTACGAAAATGTCTTGCAGATGAGGCACAATATCTTCCTCTAGCGGATATAACAGTTGATGAAAAACTTGGCTACGTTGAAGAGCCAATAGAGATTCTTGACACCATGGTCAAGAAACTCATAAAAAGAGAGGTCCTCTTTTTTAAGGCAAGATGGAAGCACAGAAAGGGGTCGGAGTGCACATGGGAGCCCGAAGAGGATCTCATCAAATACTACCCCACTTTTTATCAGGAATGGTTTGTGAGGACCCAAACCGAATAAGTGGGGGAGAGTTGTAACACCCCAATCTTTTCAGGTACTAAACTTGTAACAATTTCCTACCAGGGACTAAAGTTGGCAATGTGTGAAACTTAAAATTATTATAACCTGGAAAACGTACAGACACATCCAGATACTCTTCCCTCCTTCTCCTAACTCACGACTCATACACATCTCCCTCTTGTGATCTAGGGTTTTGATTCCAAGTTTATTTAGAGCAAGTTTGAAGCAAGATAATACCTTACCTAAGTCTAGAAATGCATAAATTAAGGTTTCCACAACTCAATTTGAGGTAAGGAACAGATCTTAATTTGATGTTAGTATGTTATGGCTTCCTAGTTGTCAGTAAAGCCTAAAGTTCATCTCTTTATGCCAATTATGGGGTTATTGTAGAATTTTACATGATTATGTGAAATTATTATTTTTGAGAAATCACCAAGAACCCTAGTAATCATGTATAAATGATTAGAAAAGGTGATGGGTACCTTATTATGGTGCTATAACACCATTTTGTGGTGTTAATTTTTAGAAATTATGTTAGTGTGGTTATATAAGCCACGAACCAAACACCCCCTTATGGCTTATCTACCCTTTTAGTGCTTATTATGATAAGCTTAGTTATGTTCTAAATAAGCTCCATGTCATTTATGTGTTCCTAGGTTATAAGAGTTAGCCAAAGACGTCTGTAAGGGAGCTCGTGTTCTATTCAAGCGTTTACAAGGTTAGTAACATATTTAAGCATAGAAACAGGTCCTTGGTTTAACCCGTTAGTGTGCCACTTTAATTGTGGTATTCATGTTAAGGTTCATGTATTATATTTGAGTTACAAGTTCATGGTGTTACAATTATACGTTATGTGCCTAAATGAGTTACTTGTACTATGTTTATATGTGAATTATGCTAGACGGGTCAAAGCAGCCCCGAATGACCCGTTTGGGTTTAGTTATGTGATTTTAACTCTATTTCCACGATACTACTTGTATAGCGTCCTAAGTGGATGACACATGTAATTATGTCATAACATGCTCCGAAATGGAGCCTAGACATCCTTAGTGGATGACCGAGCCTTTATTAGTGTCTCATCTTGTTAAATGGGACTTAGACGTCCTTTGTGGATGATCAGTGTGTATAAGCGGCTCAAATTCATGGAATATATGACTTAGACGTCCTAAGTGGACGACCAGAACATTTTCATTTATATTGAACCAATATGGGTTCACAACGTCCTTAGTGGGCGACTAGTATATAATAACAATACGAAGCAACCATAGTATTATGCCATGTTATGATTAGTATCTTTTATATGTTATCTCACTAAGCTATTGCTTACGTTGCTTCGTTATGTTTATTATAAGTGAAGCTAGTGGTAGTGCAATCAAGGGTACGAAGACCGAGAACTAGACCCGGTGAAATACTTGGGTCTGGAGCCTTTTTCCCTACACGCTCTCTTACCAAGAAATGCCCTAGGTTGTATGCTTTTGTGTACGAACATATAAACTCATGGTTATGTAATGATCAAGTAGTTAAATAGTTCTTTATAGTTCAAGGGTGTTTGGCACAGTGCTATTCTTGCCCATATTGACCCATTTTGATCATGTACGAGTCAAGGCGAATGATATATGTTATATACAGTTTTCAGGTGTTAAATATAAGTGTGGTGTTATGCTAAATCAGTAAGAAAAAATAAAAAAATAAAAAAAAAATAAAAAAAAAGCCTACATGTCTATTAGAGAGTATACCAACAAATCATGAAACAAATCAATTATACTTAAGAAAAAAATCATGCAACCAAAACTAACCACACAATCATTGTAAAAACAATTATACATAAAAGACTATAACAGAGGAGCATAGTCTCTTGGCAAACAGATCAAACCATTATAAATTCCTCTATATGTAATGCTTTTAGTATTCCACTATTAGCTACTGGTCAAAGGCAAAAGAATCTTATAAGCTAAAAACCTCATGTTCATTAAGAATACAAAATAATGAAATTAAAACTTACTCTCACATCACAGTGGGCTTACATAATACTTTTGTAACTTACACGATTTATATTTGATTGGCTAATTAATGACTTTGCTGTCAACAAAATTCGAATCCACCCTCTTAACTTTCTGAAAAATATTAGGATGTTCAACAAACCTACTGTATTAATCAAGGAAAAATCTACCATCGATGAATTTCTCATGTACAAACAATCACTTCAATCTCTAAATCACTTTAAACATCATTGAAACACAATTAAAATCAAATTTAACTATAAATCACAATATTTAGTTCATAATTATAATAAGTACCTGTAACAGTATTGCCATGATCATAGTGAAAAAAACCATTTGGATTGATCGATTTTGTAAGTTTGGTGTAGAGAAACAAATGCTAACCTAAGCAAGTTGAATGCGTTTAACCCAACATTATAACTTCTATCAAATCATTCGTTACCTTCCATCCATACTTGGAGTAGGTATTACAGTCAATAACTACCTTCAGATAGCTAAAGTCGGTGGAGCTTAGTAGCAAACATCATGGTTGCCATTCAAATGCACATTAATACATGATCGACCAAGAAAATCCTTTTATTAAGAAAACAAAATGCTTGAAATTAGAAATATACTTCATATGTAAAGTAAGTAAATCTTTATGCCTCTCGAAAGGTTACACTGGTTTTCCAACATGATGAAAAAATTGATATAGATGCATTCCTTATAATTGTTCACTGGAAGTGTAAAATATTGCAACAAAAATAAAATGAGTTTTTTTTTAATCAAACACCTTGCCTTAATTGTTCACAAACTTTTTATCAAACACCTTGCACCCAGTCACCAAAATCCCTTACGGATCTTTTTAAAATGCATATGTCTTAGACCAGATAAACACAAAACACAACATAAGAGAATTATAACATGAAATAAGTCTACAATTACAAATCATACCAAATGCTTACAAAAATTAAACAAACTACATGATCGAAAAACATACTAATCAGTTCTTGTTTGCCTTGATTAGGGATGTTAATCCTCCAAATGTTTCTTCGGTTATGGTAAAACAAAATTAAATTGAACATAATCAATGGCAGAGAGGCGAGATGTTAGAGTGTGTGATAGAATTAGATTAATTGTGGAATTGAAACTGAAATTGAAAAGATTTAATGCTTAACAAAAATAGAGATTGTTGGAGCGTACAGAAGAAGCTATTGAAGAATGAATAGCTGTGAAGAAAGAATGGCATTTGTGGTGTTGTACGCATTAAATCTCCAACCAATCACAGCCAAGACACATCAGCAAATTAATTGCATCGCATGCTTTAGAGGGCTTGTACATAATTGACGTATATTAAATAGTATAGATTAGATGAATAATGTGGAAAACTAGAAGGGGGGGTTGAATAGTTTTACGTCGTTTTTCAAATTGTTATAAAAGTTTGTTCAAGAGTTTTCTTTGTTTTATAAAATATAGATTCGATGCTATATGAAATCAAGTCGTGCACAATATGAACAACACTAAGTATGTACGATAAAGCAATAATAATGTAAGTAAAGAAATAGATAAGGGTTGGAAATATCGAACCGAGAGACAAGAGATTTATAGTGGTTCGGCTACAAGGTCACATTCCTTGCCCTACTCCACTCCCCGAGCACCTAACTCGAGAGTTTTCTTCACTATATCAACAAGCTCCCTTATGGCGGAAAAAACCTTACACACCAATTTACACACCACAATAACTTCACAACTTAATCACACCTTCTACACAACTAGTTCACACCTATTCACTACTAAATCACACCACTTCTTCACACCAATCTTCTACACACCAATCTTCTTCACACTTATTCTTCTACACACCAATCTTCTTCCTAACTTATCTTCTTCACAACTATTCTTCTAACCAATCATACTATATATCAAGCTACATTATCTTCTAACAAATATTCACAACTATTCACACAATGAAATAATAACAATGATGATACACTAACAACTTAGATGTGGAGATCACAACAAGTTGTAATACTTCTTGTCTTGAGGGATAGAAGTATTCTTCTCTTGCACTTGATGGGATGATGTTTGGATCACTTTGAAACAAAGATTTAAGAATGTATGATCAAAGGATTTATAGATTGGAAATGGAGATCTAGAACAGAAAGTTCTGTAGTGCAAAAGGTGAGGAAAAAATCCAGGTTTAAGGTGGTATTTATAGGCAATAGATTCTGACAGAGGAGCGTGGCCGGTCCCCTTAAATCATGGCCGGCCCCCTTAAAATTAAGGGGACCGGCCTTTATAATTAAGGGGGCCGCCCAGCTGAAACGGCCAGATTCTTTGTCTTTTAGTGGGGAAAGTTTATTTGGTGAAAAACTAACTGATTTTGGTTAAAAATTTGAATTCATATATTTAGTATGAATAAAACATTTTTCTTTATTACCAAAAGTGTTTTTCAAAAATATATAATATGTTTATATAATTAAATAAACTTTGTATTAGTTAATTAAATACCCCTTTGATCATAAATTGCACTAAACACTTTGTTTATTCATACCTTAAGTGATTTGGATGTAAAGAGAAATATTAATCACTAAATACTTGTTTATGTCACAAGTTTTAGTTCTATGAGTTTATATTTTGTGATAATTAAAACATAGAGATATTGAATCATGTTAATAATGTTTTTAGGCATTATTTATCTCAACAATCTCCCCCTTTTTGATTATTACAAAACCTTAAACTCAATATATCTAAAACTTGTTTTTAGACAAGTATTATAGAGTTTACATTTCTCTTCTCCCGCTTTTTGTAAAATTAAAAAGGTTAAGCCGAGTAAGCTTCGCGAGGGAAGTTTAAACGGGTAGAATGCTCCCCCTTGATGTATGCTCCCCCTCATTTGAGAGCACCAAGGGAACGAGCTATGGAGATCTTTGCTACAAAAATATTTGGAGAGAGCAAGATACACATATATGCAAGGCAACAATTATGCAACTAAACATAGATTCATTCAAGCATTATAGAAATGATAATCATTACAACATTCAATATGCTTGAAGCATATTGATAAAAATAACACAAAAGAAAAGACATAGTCCTATATTGCCTTAAAGAGCACTTGGACTTGCTTGCAACCCATGGTTGATTGTTTTATTTGCTCGAAGGGAAACATAAGCATAAAGCTTAGATGTTTGATTGAGAGGGATATGGAGTGGAAGAAGTGGATCTCACGATGTTGTATCGTGTTAAGGGTGGTATTGGATGATTACGAGTGAGAAGATATTCAATCCAAGAAATATCTTCACTCAAGTAGAGGATTTGTTTTTGAAGGAATATACAACAAGGGCAAAAGTGACTGTGGTTTGTAACTTGATCCAAGTTGAGAGAGTAGGGAAGGCAATTTGCATAGGGTGATGATGGAGGTTGCCCTTTGTTGCGTTGTGCAAGATGCATAGCAAGGAGATCACTAAGATCATGGATTTGGTTTATTTCATCACGGAACTTTTGTTTTTCCGTGGCAATGTGGAGGGGATCATAGGTTTGGTATGGAAGAGTTGGGTTTGTGTAGTTGGAATTGTAGTTTGATGGTTGATCAAACTTGTATGGATCATTATAAGTGGTTGGAGGTTGAGATGTGTAGTTTGGCTTGAAGGAAGATGTTTAGCCAATGTTGTATGGTTTGTAAGGAGGATCAAATGAATGACCTTGTTGGTTTGATGCAAAGTTTGAGAAGTAAGAAGTTGGGGGTGTGGAATGACTTCCAACTTCATTTATGATGATGGATTTGTTTCGAGGGCTTTTTCTTCGCCAAACGGGTATTTCCGTCATCCTTGCTAGCCTTGAGGCTTTTGATTTTGGTTTGTTTGGAGAGTTCATGATGGGATGAATGGAGAGTTTTGAGGATTGGGGATATTTATAGTGTAAGATTTGTGTGTTTAAGGATGGATAAGGTTTGTTTGGGGGATTAGGACAAAATGTGTTGGTGAAAAATGGGAAATGTAGGTTGAAATGGGCTAAAAAGCATAAAAGATTCTGTAAACCCGTCCATCAGATGGTCGGTCCCCTTAATTAGGGGGCGGTCCCCTTAAATTTAAGGGGGCCGCCTTACATAATTAAGGGGGCCGCCCATCTGGTGATTTTTAGATTGCCAGAATTGGGTTTTTGGCAGAAAATTTGTAGAAAGGTTGTGTTTTTGGACTTGGATTCAAGCAAGTTCAATTCCTTTAGGCAATATAGCATCTAATCTAATCATTAAATATCATGCATGCAAAAACACATAGGCACAAGAGCAAGTAATCAACACATAATAGGCAATAGGAGGTAAGTAAAGGCAAGCACACTTAAGCTTCCTAAGGCACCTATCTTAGATTAAAGGCAAAGGCAATTAGTAAGTGAAAAACTAATGATGGATCAAGATGACACCATTACTAGTGAATTTGTCCTAGTGAGTGTCTATATGCAACAAATGTGGAGTTGTGATTGTTTTGACTCCTAGAAGCAAAAAGAAATAACGATCCTAAGAAACAATTCAAATGATCTCCTTGATTCAATTTTTGCTCGATCATGAATGTCAAAGACATATATTAGATTATATACCTTGACAATTTATGTGAGAGTTTATGCATGATTTTGAAATACAATGTTTTTTAGAATTAGTCAACAATGCAAGAAAAATGATCTTCATGTGATTCCTAGATTGTGAGAATAATTTTTAGAGAAAATTGATTGAGTTTTACAAAAAAAAAATTTATGCAAAGAAAATAAATCTTCTCAATCTTTAGTTTTGTGCGAAATAGATTCCTAGACTCAGAAAAGGTGGAATGGAAGAAAAATAAATTTTCATGCAAGTATAAATTTGAATTAATTCAATGTAATTTAGTCAACTTGTTCCATCATTCCTAATCCTAAATGCAAGTGGTTGAATAATTCACGCTTAAGGGGTTTTGTGAATATATCCGCAATGTTGTCTTCCGATGCAACCTTTTCTATAGATATATTTCCTTTTTGTACATTATCCCTAAGAAAATGGTGACATATTTCTATGTGTTTAGTCCTAGAGTGTTGCACCGGATTTTTACTTAAATCTATTGCACCTTTGTTATCACACATAATGGGGACATTTTCTAACCTAATGCCATAGTCTACGAGAGCTTGTTTCATCCATAGTGCTTGTTGACATGCCTTTCCGGCGCTTACATATTCGGCTTCAGTGGTAGAAATAGCAAGAGCGGTTTGCTTCTTCGAAAACCAAGACGTTAGACAACATCCCATAAACGTGCAAATACCGCTAGTACTCTTTCTATCTACGTAGTCTCCCGCATGATCCGAATCCGCATAGACAATGGTTTCTATGCCGGATTCCTTAGGATACCATAATCCTAAGTGTATAGTGCCTTTAACATATCGGAAGATACACTTAACCGCTTCTAGGTGAGAGGTTTTGGGATCCTCTTGAAAACGGGCACAAAGGCAGACACTAAACATGATATCGGGTCTACTTGCCGTCAAGTATAGTAAACTACCTATCATTCCTCTATACTTGGTGTTATCTACGGACTCACCTTCATTGTCCTTTGTGAGCTTTACCTCCGTAGACATGGGTGTTTTCATGGGTTTTGAGTCTTCTAGGCCAAATTTCTTAAGCATTTCCTTAATGTACTTAGATTGGTTAAAGAATATTCCATCTTCAAATTGTTTTATTTGTAATCCTGGGAAGAAGTTAAGTTCACCCATCATACTCATCTCAAACTCATCATGCATGATTTTGGCAAATTCATCACACATGTCTTGACAAGTCGATCCAAATATAATGTCGTCAACATATATTTGGACAATGATGAGATTTGGGTCTATCCTTTTAGTGAAAAGTGTGACAACTGGCAAAATAGGGAGCCGTTTTTAAAACCCGCATTGCATTAAAATTATAAATTTGGAATTTTTGAAAGTTTATTGTGACGAGATATTTTACGAACGTTGGTACGCAATTTTTAATCGTACGATATTTATGAGATTTGATTATTTATTTACGGTTTGGTTTGATTCGGTCGTGATGATTTATTGTGAGATCGTTATTTTTGGCACTACATTGACTCCGGCACTAGGTTAACCTAACAATTTTAATTATGTTTTATTGATTGGATTGGATATTATTATTTTGGAACGGGTTTGGTTTGAGAAAGTCATTTGGTTATTTGAGTTTCGGGTTTGGTCCGTGTATTGACACCGGGCTACTAAATCCCCTACACCTACTATTATTATTATTATTTAAAAAGTTTTTTTTTATAAGAGTAATAACAAAAATCATCCTTGTGGCCTGCGTTTTTCATAAGCTACACACAACCATCACCAACATCTCACCAACTCTCTCTCTCTCTCTTCATTTTATTCCCACCACCGCCGCCACCTTATTCCACCACAGCGCCGCCACCGCCACCCTCACACTAAAAACAACACCACCATCTTCACCATCTTTTCGAGATCTATCTTTTGGTACCAATCACGCGCTCTAACTCCCACGTTAACACCTATTTCGAATTAATATCATCACGAGTTCATCACCACTTTTTATTATTTCTTGAAGATCTTTCGATTTGGCTTTGGTTTTGAAGGTAGGTCGAGTTTTTGGCTCGAGTTTGGGTTCGAATCGTGACCATGGGTCACGGTTTTCTTTTTCTGTTTCGGGTTTCATGGATTTTGATACATGAATCAAATGGGTTTTGATAATAATGATTTAAATGGAGGTTTGGTATCCGGGTTTATGCTTCTTGATGGGTCGAGAACCGGCCGAGAGCTTATGCTCTCGGTTTGGGTAGTTTTGGGTCGATTTCTTGGCCATTCGATGTATTTTGATCTTGGGTTCTTGTTTTGTGATGTTCGGATTGCTTATTTGGGTTCGAGGGACCCTTGTGTTCGTTGGTATTTTTGGCCGACACCCCCCTAGGGGCTGTTTTGGTTCGGTTGAGCTCAAGGAGCTAGCCGAGACTCATGAGTCTCGGGTGTGGCTCCCGTTTCATGTTTTGAGCATGTGTTGACCCGGGTTGACTTGGTAACTCAACCCGTTGCTTACTTGGTTTTCGGACAAAATGTTACTTGTGATTATTATTTATATTTTGTTGTGATTGTGATATTGGTCATTGGTATATTATTCGGATTTGATGTGGTACCTCTCGATTGTGAGTATTATTGGAGTTGTGTTGACGAGTATGGAATTGGGGACCGATTGTGAGACGGTCAATTAGATGACGGAGATAGGTTAGTTGGGTGTCGTAGTCGGACCCTCATGTTGTAGCACGTGGATATGGGATTGATTTGGACGGAGTTGATTTATTATTGTGACTTGATTCTTATTATTTGGACTTGGACTATGAGCCGAGAGTCATGACTCGGACATGTGACCAAATTCTATGACTCGATAAATATTTAAAAGTCGATATTAAAAATAATACTCGTAATAATATTATTGAGAATATATACGTATATAGACGTGTTAAACGTATATATATATATATATATATATATATATATATATATATATATATATATATATATATATATATATATATATATATATAAATGCGTATATTAATAATAAAACGATCACGAGTAAACGTTATAATAATATAACGATAGTTATTATGCTATGCGAATAGTGTAATAAATGTCGGACTATTGTTATAAATAATAACTATATAAATAATGGCGAAATAATAAGTCGAGTAAATAATAATTAAAAATGTGATTTTGTTTATAAATTAGAAACTTATCGAGTTATACGAATTGTGGTTCTTTAAAGTCCAAGTGGGCTTTATATTGTGACTTTTGTGTTGTCACGGATATATGACGATTAATATAAACATTTTATATGTCAAGTGACTTATTCTAGATCGAGTTATTTGACGATATAAAATGAGTATACTAATGGGCATCGTATCCCACGACGCCCATAGGATGTGGTATATGTTTTAGAGTAATAAATTACTATATGTCTCGTGGAATTTGGCCGATTCGACGATATATATAGGGAATTTATTGGACTACGATATATATCAAATAGAATCTGTTGTGCAATGTGCTTTGTTGGGTATAATTTTGGAACGATATATTACGTAAATAAATATGGGAGATTATCAAATCGACGGATTTAATAAGCTTCAATAGTTATTTAAATAATATGTTGGGCTAACATTAGACCTATAGTTGGTTTATTATTTTGTTTGTTGTGGCTTTTTGGTTTGAGTTGTGTCGACCCTCCACCCATATGGATACCAAACATCGAATTTCAAATGGATATGAAGTTAATTCGAGAAACGGATATTTTTGGAAAGTAAAATGGAATACGTTCGGGAATGGGAATATTTGATTTTGAGGAAATAATTTCTGAACGAGTTTGATATTGTTAGGAAGTGCCGAGTCTGTAATCGCCATTACGTGAGTTGCTTGAGATTACTTACGTCTTTCTTCTATCGTTTCTTTTGAGGAATTGCTGGACTTGAGGTGAGTCATAGCCCCACTTTTTACTCTTGAACTATGTTTTCAATATTTGGGGTGAGAAACGTGCAAATGTTTTATGTGGACTATTATCGCTTTATTTATTCTAAAACTTGCTATGCTTATAGAACTAGGTAGGATTTAGCGATGCCTAGTCCCGAACTAGGTAAGCTATTGATTTGGTTATTGAGCGAGGCCTAGTCCCGAACTAGGTAAGCTATTGATGGGTTGTTGAGCGAGGCCTAGTCCCGAACTAGGTAAGCTATTGGATTGATTATAGAGCGAGGCCTAGACTTGAGCTAGGTAAGCTAGTGTTTGGATTCATTTGAGCTATAGCGTGCACCTATAGGGTTGATTTGATTTGGTTGGATTATTTTGGTTGGATGATTGAGGCCTAGTCTAGCTAGCAAGCGTTTTGCGTATATGTCCACTATATTGAACTATGAATCTAAACCTATGATCTCACCAGCGAAAGCTGACTTTTAGCACGTTTTCTCAGGTAATTAAGTGATGCTCTATAGATGCTTGGGATTGGAGGCTTGGCATTTGGCACCGGTTATGGATCTATATTTCTAAAACTCTGATAACTATTGTGGACATATATTTATTTCTTTTGGGCCTGACTTTGGATGATTTTGGGATAAATGTAAACTTTAAAACCCCGCGTGGTTGTATTTTTATTATGTTTACTTTATCTCGTTCTTTCATGATTTGAATGGATACCAATCCCCGTAGCACCCCGAAAGCTTGTTGAGTCTTCCGCTGTACCAAATTTTGGGGGTGTTACAGATTGGTATCAGAGCCAAGGTTATAGAGAACTAGGTAAATAGACACCTAAACTATAACCGATTTTTATAGAAAACGATCCTCGACCATTGCCCGCCAGCCCGCCAAGCCGAAGCATCATTGTTTATTATTGAGGTATTATGAGATTATTGAGATGATTTTAGATTTGGGATTTCTTGAGATGATTTGAGGTTTTGAGGTTTATTGATTTAGTGATATGATGGTGTTTTGAGGAATTATATGCGTTTTTGAGGAATTATATGGCTTAATTGTTTTGCGAATGGTTTTAGTAATGCAGTATCTTAAATCTTTCTTGATTACATACGATTTGGAATTATATGATGATTTTTGGATATGGTATTTTGAGTTCGCGGTTTAGTTTTTTTGAAACACTTACACCTACCCTACGCCGTTGTCACAGACTATGGCCTCCCATACGCCTGATGTTGTTGAGGATATTCTTACTACACCGGTATTGCCAGCACAGTTCACCATGGCTCCTGATGACCCTTACTAGGTTCCCATGCATTCAGCTACTATGACACCGACAGGTTCTACTTCAGCACCACCTGCTGCATCTACGCAGGGACCCTCATCTTCTCTAGGGCTCCCTAGTACATCGAGGCAGCTTACTCTTCATCAGGCTTTGGCTCGTGTGGCTCCACGTTTTGCCCACCGAGCTATGGCACGTATGTCGGTACGCCCTACTTCACCACCTTTATAGATTGATGCTCACTCTCTTCTGTCTGAGGCGCCACCTGCATCATTGCGTCGTCGTCCTAGATCACCTACCCCTTCACCACATGGTTCACCTGTTAGGAGACGACGATTGATGATGTACTCTTCCGATGAGGAGGAGGAGTACGAGGGTGAGGATGAGGCTGATGACCCTCAGGAGGCTGAGCAGGGTGATGATGATGACCCTGAGGAGGAGGATGACCCTCAGGAGGAGGAGATGCCTGATGATGATGATTTGATTGTGCCACCAGCTCAGGCTGAGGAGCCTGATTCACCTATACATCCGATTGAGCCTGATTCACCTGATCATCCGTTTTTGGTTGAGTTGCCACTTGGTAGTCCCGTTGAGTCGGATGCACCTTCTGAGGTTTCTGCTGAGCATGCAGAGTTAGGTGAGATTGGTAGGTTATGGACTCAGGTTACGGATCTTGGTGAGAGAGTTGCACGTATATCTGATCGACTTGAGAGGGTTATTGGAGAGTTCATAGCGGATCTGAGAGTGGATATGACTGTGGTTGTGGGCAGGACTATTGAGATGAGGAGAGTTTTGATGGAGGTTCACGAGCATATCGATAGTTTACAGTGAGGTTTTGTTACAGCTCGAGAGGCCGACCGCAAGCTATGGCAAAGGAATGCCGAGCTGGAGAAGGAGGTGGCTGACCTCAAGAGAGACCGAGACACCCATAGTGTGGAGTTAGGATCATTATGGAGGGATCTTGATGGCTTGAGGCAGGAGTTGAGGAACCTCCGCCAGCAGCGTGGCTAGACGTTTGAGCTATGTTATCTTGTTGCTTTCTTAAACCGAGGAGTGTTCGGTTAGAAAAGCTAGTTATCTATTTTGATGTATTTCCGTTGATTACTCGTCTCGTTGGAACGATTGTTATCTTTGTGTTTTCGGTAGTTGGAACAATGTTGGATCTTTATTGTATGGTTGATGGTTATTATTTTATGGTATTATGTGGTTGTTGGATATTATGGAAATTGAGTTCCTATGCGCCTTATTGATGTATTGTGGTGTATTGTTGATATCCTTTCCATGACTTGGCTTCGTTGATTTAATTCTTGTTGAGCATATGATAAGTTCTATCGGAGACTCACGAACTTGTATGATGTTTCAGATCAATGGCCCCACGAAGAAACCCTGTTAGAGCTACCAGAACTGGACCTGCAACGACTACCCCTGGTCGTCGAGGATGTCGTCCAACTGAAATGTTGAGACCCCTACTCCTGATAACCTGGACACTACTAACCGCAACAACAGGAATCAAAATGTTGATGTTCAGGGAGACAATGATCATGTTCCACTTAATGCACCTACTGTGGACCAAGCAATGATCAATCAACTTGTGGAGCAACGAGTTGCTGAGCTACTAGCTGAATCAAATCATTCCAACACTTCTGCTGGAACATTCCCACCTATTCGTGCTAATGGATGTCACTACAAGGAGTTTAAGATTTGTGGACCTATTGAGTTTGGTGGAACTGAAGGAGTGGTTTACTTGGTTAGGTGGATTGAGAAGACTGAGTCAGTGTTTAATGTCAGTGGTTGTGCGGAGAATGCGAAGGTAAAGTTTGCTTCTTTTACTTTCAAGGATGAAGCCTTAACTTGGTGGAACAATTACCGTAATTCGGTTGGGAGTGATGTGGCTTATGCCATGACTTGGGAGCAATTTAAGTCTTTGCTGATTCAGACTTACTGCCCAAGGAATGAGATTAAGAAACTGGAGGTTGAATTCTGGAACCACAAGGTGAAAGGTACCGATATGGCAACTTACAATCGCCATTATCGAGAGTTGGCCTTACTCTGTCCCGATATGGTTAGGACTGAGACCCAAAAGATTGAGAGGTATACTGATGGGTTGCCGGTAGCTACAAGGACCGATGTGATTTCTGCTAAGCCTGCAAACATTCATGAGGCTATCACTATCGCTCAACAATTGATGGACTCTTTGGCATTGGAAGAAGCTGAGAAGGATAAGAATGGAAAGAGAAAGAGGGATGATCACTCTAAGGGAAATGATCGTCGAAACAAGCGACAAACAACTACTAGAGCTTATGCTATGGGAGATGGAGATAAGAAGAACCACAATGGAGATGCACCCAAATGTAACCGATGTTACAAGCATCACTCTGGTCGATGTACTGTGATGTGCAAGAATTGCTCTAAGATGGGACACATAGCTAAGGATTGTAGAGCTCGACCACTTGCTATGGTTCAAGCTACTCCTGAAACTATGAGTAAAGCAAATGTTACTTGCTATGGATGTGGAAAGAAAGGACATTATCGGAATGAGTGTAGGGAATCATGGAATCGAGGAAATCAAGAATCGGGTGGTAATGGGTACAATAATGGAAACCGTGGAGCTGGAGGTAATCGTGGACGACAAGATAATGGGGACCAACGTGTGGAAGCTGGAGCTGCTCATGGGAGAGTGTATGCACTTGGGAACGAGAGAGGAGAAGATCCGACGTCGTTACTGGTACGTTCCTTCTCAATAATCGTTATGCTTCCATACTATTTGATACCGGTGCCGATAAGAGTTTTGTGTCCACTAAGTTTGCACCCTTACTAGAGAAACCCCTGATGGCCTTAGGAATTGGTTATGATGTAGAGTTAGCTAATGGGAACATAGAGAGGATTAGGACTATCATTCGCGGTTGCACGTTAAACTTTCTGAATCGCCCTTTCAACATAGATCTTCTACCCGTCACATTAGGAAGTTTTGATGTCATTATTGGTATGGATTGGTTGTCGAAGTATCGTACTCATATAATTTGCGATGAGAAGATCGTGCGTGTGCCATACGGCAAGGAGATTCTGAACATACCAGGAGATAGAAAGGATTTGAGAGGCCCATCTAGATTAGCGGTCATATCTTGCACTAAGTTTCCAAAGCTAATGGAAAAGGGAAGTTACCTTTTCTTAGCCCAAATTTCTGAAAAAGGAGAGAAGGAGAAAAAGGAAAGGTGCATTGGAGATGTACCTATAGTTCGTGATTTTTTTGATGTGTTTCCCGATGACTTGCCAGGAATTCCGCCTACTAGACAAGTGGAATTTCAGATTGAGTTGATACCTGGTGCTGCACCTGTAGCACGAGCGCCTTATCGTCTTGAACCTACTGAATTGGAAGAGTTGTCGAAACAATTAGCGGAGTTAGCCGAAAAGGGATTCATAAGACCAAGTTCTTCACCTTGGGGAGCCCCGGTCTTATTTGTGAAGAAGAAGGATGGATCGTTTCGCATGTGTATTGATTATCGAGAGTTGAACAAGTTAACGGTGAAGAATAGATACCCGTTACCGAGGATCGACGATTTGTTCGATCAGCTTCAAGGATCGAGTGTGTATTCGAAGATCGATTTGAGATCGGGATATCATCAGCTTCGAGTGCGCGAGGAAGATATTCCAAAAACGGCTTTCAGAACCCGTTACGGGCATTACGAGTTTCAGGTGATGCCGTTTGGGTTGACTAACGCACCGGCGGTATTCATGGATCTCATGAATCGGGTGTGTAAGCCTTACTTAGATAAGTTTGTGATTGTATTCATCGATGACATTCTGATTTATTCGAAGAGTGAGAAGGAGCATGAGGAGCATCTAAGACTTATCTTAAAATTGCTCAGGAAGGAGAAACTGTATGCCAAGTTTTCGAAATGTGAATTTTGGATTCCGACGGTACAATTTCTAGGTCATGTGATTGATAGACAAGGAGTTCATGTAGATCCTGCTAAGATTGAAGCGATTAAAGATTGGGCTGCACCTACGACCCCAACAGAAATTCGTCAATTTTTGGGATTAGCCGGTTATTACCGAAGATTCATCGAGGGATTTTCGAAGATAGCAAAACCATTGACCAAATTGACTCAAAAGAGTGTTAAGTATGAATGGGGAGATAAGGAAGAGGAAGCCTTTCAATTACTTAAGGAAATGTTGTGTAGTTCTCCTATCTTGGCGTTACCCGAAGGTAACGAGGACTTTGTCGTCTATTGTGACGCTTCTCATAAAGGTTTAGGAGCTGTGTTAATGCAACGAGAGAAAGTGATAGCTTATGCTTCCCGACAGCTCAAGAAGCATGAGAAGAACTACACCACCCATGATTTGGAGTTAGGTGCTGTGGTTTTTGCTTTGAGGATATGGAGACATTACTTGTATGGAACCAAGTGTGTAGTGTTTACTGACCACAAAAGTCTGCAACACATTTTGAACCAAAAAGAGCTTAACATGAGGCAGCGACGTTGGATTGAGTTGCTAAGCGATTATGATTGTGATATTCGCTACTATCCGGGTAAAGCAAACGTTGTTGCTGATGCTCTTAGTCGAAAGGAGAGAATTCCACCGTTACGAGTGAGGTCATTAGGAATGACTATCGTATCGCCATTACCATCTCAAATATTAGAAGCTAAAATGGAAGCGTTGAAAGAAGAGCATCGGTCTACTGAGAATATATTTGGGATGGCAGAAAATGAGAAGGGATTTGTTTGACGTTCTGATGGAGTATTATGTTTTGGAGAGCGAAGTTGGGTACCATTGTATGGAGGAATTCGAGAGTTGATTATGCATGAGTCGCATAAGTCAAGATACTCTATTCATCTTGGGTCTGACAAGATGTACCAGGATTTGAAAAAGTTATATTGGTGGCCAAATATGAAGGCAGATATAGCGTTGTATGTTAGCAAGTGTTTGACTTGCTCTAAGGTTAAAGCCAAACATCAAAGACCGTCAGGATTGTTGACGCAGCCAGAACTTCCGGTTTGGTAGTGGGAGCGGATTACGATGGACTTTATTACCAAATTACCAAAGACTGCTAGCGGTTGTGACGCTATATGGGTAATTGTGGATCGTTTGACTAAGTCTGCTCATTTCCTGGTGATTAGTGAAGATGATAGTGTGGATAAACTTGCGAGGTTGTATGTGAAGGAGATTGTTTCTCGTCATGGAGTTCCGATATCGATTATTTCGGATCGCGACAGCCGCTTCATGTCAGCATTGTGGTGATCACTTCAAACCGCTTTGGGGATGAGACTTGATATGAGTACTGCATATCACCCCCAAATCGATGGCCAAAGTGAGAGAACTATTCAGACTTTGGAGGATATGCTTCATGCATGCATCATAGACTTTGGTAAAGGCTGGGAGAAATATCTACCCCTTGCGGAGTTCTCCTACAACAATAGCTACCACACAAGTCTTAAGGCTGCACCATTTGAAGCTTTGTATGGTCGTAAATGTCGTTCACCTATTGGTTGGGCAGAAGTTGGAGATAGCCAACTCACAGGCCCTGAGCTTATTTTGGAAACTACTGAGAAAGTAACGCAAATTCGAGATCGACTGCAAGCAGCTAGAGATAGGCAGAAAAGCTACGCCGATCAGAGGCGTAAACCCCTAGAATTCCAGGTTGGAGACAAAGTGATGTTGAAAGTCTCGCCTTGGAAGGGTGTGATACGTTTTGGGAAACGTGAGAAACTTAATCCCCGCTACATTGGACCATTTCTTGTTTTGGAAAGAATTGGGCCCGTAGCTTATCGTTTGGAATTACCAATGGAATTGAGTAAAGTTCATGATGTGTTTCATGTTAGCAATCTGAAGAAATGTCTTTCGGAAGAAACACCAGTTATACCGATCAAGGATATTCGCGTGGATGAGAGTTTGAATTTTGTGGAAGAGCCGATTGAGATAATGGATAGAGAGATCAAACGACTTAAGAAGAGTCGTATTCCGCTCATCAAAGTTCGTTGGAATTCGCGGCACGGACCGGAATTCACGTGGGAACGTGAGGATGAGTTTCGAAAGAGATATCCGAAGCTTTTTACTTCGTAGATGGTTTGTTCTGAGAGAAACCCAGAACGGGTTTCTTCTGAGGCTGGGAGGATGTGACAACTGGAAAAATAGGGAGCCGTTTTTAAAACCCGCATTACATTAAAATTATAAATTTGGAATTTTTGAAAGTTTATTGTGACGAGATATTTTACGAACGTTGGTATGCGATTTTTAATCGTACGATATTTATGAGATTTGATTATTTATTTACGGTTTGGTTTGATTCGGTCGTGATGATTTATTGTGAGATCGTTATTTTTGGCACTACATTGACTCCGGCACTAGGTTAACCTAACAATTTTAATTATGTTTTATTGATTGGATCGGATATTATTATTTTGGAACGGGTTTGGTTTGAGAAAGTCATTTGGTTATTTGAGTTTCGGGTTTGGTCCGTGTATTGACACCGGGCTACTAAATCCCCTACACTTACTATTACTATTATTATTTAAAAAGTTTTTTTTATAAGAGTAATAACAAAAATCGTCCTTGTGGCCTACGTTTTTCATAAGCTACACACAACCATCACCAACATCTCACCAACTCTCTCTCTCTCTTCATTTTATTCCCACCACCGCCGCCACCTTATTCCACCATAGCCCCGCCACCGCCACCCTCACACTAAAAACAACACCACCATCTTCACCATCTTTTCGAGATCTATCTTTTGGTACCAATCACGCGCTCTAACTCCCACGTTAACACCTATTTCGAATTAATATCATCACGAGTTCATCACCACTTTTTATTATTTCTTGAAGATCTTTCGATTTGGCTTTGGTTTTGAAGGTAGGTCAAGTTTTTGGCTCGAGTTTGGGTTCGAATCGTCACCATGGGTCACGGTTTTCTTTTTCTGTTTCGGGTTTCATGGATTTTGAGACATGAATCAAATGGGTTTTGATAATAACGATTTAAATGGAGGTTTGGTATCCGGGTTTATGCTTCTTGATGGGTCGAGAACTGGCCGAGAGCTTATGCTCTCGGTTTGGGTAGTTTTGGGTCGATTTCTTGGCCATTCGATGTATTTTGATCTTGGGTTCTTGTTTTGTGATGTTCGGATTGCTTATTTGGGTTCGAGGGACCCTTGTGGTCGTTGGTATTTTTGGCCGACACCCCCCTAGGGGCTGTTTTGGTTCGGTTGAGCTCAAGGAGCTAGCCGAGACTCATGAGTCTCGGGTGTGGCTCCCGTTTCATGTTTTGAGCTCAAGGGACCCTTGTGATTATTATTTATATTTTGTTGTGATTGTGATATTGGTCATTGGTATATTATTCGGATTTGATGTGGTACCTCTCGATTGTGAGTATTATTGGAGTTGTGTTGACGAGTATGGAATTGGGGACCGATTGTGAGACGGTCAATTAGATGACGGAGATAGGTTAGTTGGGTGCCGTAGTCGGACCCTCATGTTGTAGCACGTGGATATGGGATTGATTTGGACGGAGTTGATTTATTATTGTGACTTGATTCTTATTATTTGGACTTGGACTATGAGCCGAGAGTCATGACTCGGACATGTGACCAAATTCTATGACTCGATAAATATTTAAAAGTCGATATTAAAAATAATACTCGTAATAATATTATTGAGAATATAATCGTTTATATACGTATATAGACGTGTTAAACGTGTATATATATATATATATATATATATATATATATATATATATATATATATATATATATATATATATATATATATATACCCAACATAGCCAACATCTCAATAGTCTCTTTATCAATTTCAATCCAGTCAACCTTGATAGCACTTTCTTCAGGAACAAAGTCCATCCTCCTTTATATATATATATATATATATATATATATATATATATATATATATATATATATATATATATATATATATATATATGCGTATATTAATAATAAAACGATCACGAGTAAACGTTATAATAATATAACGATAGTTATTATGCTATGCGAATAGTGTAATAAATGTCGGACTATTGTTATAAATAATAACTATATAAATAATGGCGAAATAATAAGTCGGGTAAATAATAATTAAAAATGTGATTTTGTTTATAAATTAGAAACTTATCGAGTTATACGAATTGTGGTTCTTTAAAGTCCAAGTGGGCTTTATATTGTGACTTTTGTGTTGTCACGGATATATGACGATTAATATAAACATTTTATATGTCAAGTGACTTATTCTAGATCGAGTTATTTGACGATATAAAATGAGTATAATAATGGGCATCGTATCCCACGACGCCCATAGGATGTGGTATATGTTTTAGAGTAATAAATTACTATATGTCTCGTGGAATTTGGCCGATTCGACGATATATATAGGGAATTTATTGGACTACGATATATATCAAATAGAATCTGTTGTGCAATGTGCTTTGTTGGGTATAATTTTGGAACGATATATTACGTAAATAAATATGGAAGATTATCAAATCGACGGATTTAATAAGCTTCAATAGTTATTTAAATAATATGTTGGGCTAACATTAGACCTATAGTTGGTTTATTATTTTGTTTTTGTGGCTTTTTGGTTTGAGTTGTGTCGACCCTCCACCCATATGGATACCAAACATCGAATTTCAAATGAATATGAAGTTAATTCGAGAAACGGATATTTTTGGAAAGTAAAATGGAATACGTTCGGGAATGGGAATATTTGATTTTGAGGAAATAATTTCTGAACGAGTTTGATATTGTTAGGAAGTGCCGAGTCTGTAATCGCCGTTACGTGAGTTGCTTGAGATTACTTACGTCTTTCTTCTATCGTTTCTTTTGAGGAATTGCTGGACTTGAGGTGAGTCATAGCCCCACTTTTTACTCTTGAACTATGTTTTCAATATTTGGGGTGAGAAACGTGCAAATGTTTTATGTGGACTATTATCGCTTTATTTATTCTAAAACTTGCTATGCTTATAGAACTAGGTAGGATTTAGTGAGGCCTAGTCCCGAACTAGGTAAGCTATTGATTTGGTTATTGAGCGAGGCCTAGTCCCGAACTAGGTAAGCTATTGATGGGTTGTTGAGCGAGGCCTAGTCCCGAACTAGGTAAGCTATTGATGGGTTGTTGAGCGAGGCCTAGTCCCGAACTAGGTAAGCTATTGGATTGATTATAGAGCGAGGCCTAGACTTGAGCTAGGTAAGCTAGTGTTTGGATTGATTTGAGCTATAGCGTGCACTTATAGGGTTGATTTGATTTGGTTGGATTATTTTGGTTGGATAATTGAGGCCTAGTCTAGCTAGCAAGCGTTTTGCGTATATGTCCACTATATTGAACTATGAATCTAAACCTATGATCTCACCAGCGAAAGCTGACTTTTAGCACGTTTTCTCAGGTAATTAAGTGATGCTCTATGGATGCTTGGGATTGGAGGCTTGGCATTTGGCACCGGTTATGGATCTCTATTTCTAAAACTCTGATAACTATTGTGGACCTATATTTATTTCTTTTGGGCCTGACTTTGGATGATTTTGGGATAAATGTAAACTTTAAAACCCCGTGTGGTTGTATTTTTATTATGTTTACTTTATCTCGTTCTTTCATGACTTTGAATGGATACCAATCCCCATAGCACCCCGAAAGCTTGTTAAGTATTCCGCTGTACCAAATTTTGGGGGTGTTACAAAAAGAGTGTTTTCTACCATTCCCATGGAATAATCATGTTTAATAAGAAAAGCTTTTAATCGATCATACCAAGCTTTGGGAGCTTGTTTGACTCCATACAAAGCTTTCTTTAACTTATAAACATAATCAGGTTTTGCGAAGTCAATGAATCCTGGAGGTTTTGCCACATATACCTCCTCATTGATAAAACCGTTAAGGAATGCACTTTTCACATCCATTTGGAATAACTTAAAATCTAGGGCGCAAGCATAGGCAAGTAATATTCTAATCGATTCTAGTCTAGCTGCGGGCGCATAAGTTTCGTCATAATCAATTCCTTCTTGTTGATTATAACCTTGGGCAACTAACCTAGCTTTATTCCTAGTAACTATTCCATTCTCGTCTAACTTATTCCTATATACCCATTTGGTTTCTATGATGGTCATATCCTTTGGATTTGGGACTAATTCCCAAACATCATTCGCCTTAAATTGATTTAATTCTTCTTGCATAGCTATAACCCAACTTTCATCCTTTAAAGCCTCGCTAATATTCTTAGGTTCTATTGCTGAGAGGAAACAAAAGAAATTATTTTTATCTTGGGCTTGTGACCTAAGGGTTCTTTGGTTAAGATGTCCTATTATATTATCTAATGGATGTGATCTAGATTCTTTTATATTAACAGTTTCGTTATTTTCTAAGTGAATGTCTTCATTATTATTTCCTATGGGTTTTGTTTTACTAACCTCAATAGCTTCATCTTCGACTAAATCATCATCTTCTAAAGGTAATGTTTTAGGAGGTGGTGGTGTTTCATCAAATGTTACATTTAGTGATTCCTCTACTTTCATGGAGTGTTTGTTAAGTATTATATATGCTTTGCTATTTTGTGAGTATCCTAAAAATATTCCTTCATATGATTTTGGATCAAACTTAGTGAGGTAGTCCTTAGTGTTTAAAATATAGCATTTACTTCCAAATACCTTAAAGTAGCTTAAGTTTGGTTTTCTACCTCTTAATAACTCATAAGGAGTTTTTCCTAGAATTCTTATAATTGATACCCTATTTAAAATATAAGTTGATGTATCTACGGCGTGACACCGAAATTTTTGTGGGATGGATTGTTCATTTAATATAGTTCTACTCATTTCTTGTAGTGACCTATTTTTCTTTCTACTACGCCATTTGATTGAGGAGTACGAAGAGCGGAGAAATTGTGAGATATTCCATTTAACTCGCAATATTTTCCGAATTGTACTTCGTTATCAAATTCTCTACCATGGTCCGTCCTAATGGCAACTATTGAGCATCCTAATTTATTTTGAATCATTTTACTAAATATTTCGAATTTTTCAAAGGCTTGGGTTTTGTCACTTAAAAACCTAGTCCACGTGTATCGTGAGTAGTCATCTACTATTACTAAGGTATATTTGTTTCCTCCATAGCTCCGCACAGCGGATGGACCAAAAAGATCCATATGTAATAATTCTAGGCACCTAGTAGTGGATACTATATTCTTGGCTTTGTGACTAGCATGAGCTTGTTTTCCAATTTTACATGCATCACAAAAATGCTTGTCATATTTTAGATTATGCAAATTTCTAACTAATTCCTTAGAGGCCAAAGATTGTATTTGTTGCATGTTAGCATGTCCTAATCTCCTATGCCATAGTGTAGAGTTTTCATCTAGGGTCGTTAGGCATATCCTATCCTCAGGTTTGTTTCCTAGTTTCATAACATATATGCCACCTTTTCTAATTCCTCTACCTATAATTTTTCCATTCTTAACTATTTCGCTATCATCTTCGGTAAATGTGACTCTACATTTATTATCACATATTTGTCCTACACTAAGCAAGTTATATGTTAATTTATCTACATGCTCTACATTTTCAATAGTAAGTGAGTCTTGAGAGATCGTACCTTTGCCAATGATTTTTCCACGTAAGTCACTACCGAAAATAACGTTACCTCCATTGTATGCCTTGTATGTAGAGAATAGATTGCGATTCCCCGTCATGTGCCTCGAACATCCGCTATCTTTGATCTATTTGTCAGGTTCCAAGTCAATTCCTAAACATATTTTGTCGGTTTCTTTTGCCATAAAACACTTTTTGTCTCTTGGCTTTTCAACTTCTTCTTTGTCACTATCACTCCATGTTCCACTAACAAAAGCACCTTGACTTTCATAACCCGGTGGCTTTAGACATTCGCCAATGAGATGATTTGGACTTCCACATCTAAAGCACTTTCTTTTCCCGTAGTTGTCACTTCTATTCCTTTGGAATGCTTTTCTTTCGTCTTGTGATGATCTAGTGAATCTTCCTCGTCTCTTGAAGAACTTCTTGAATTCTCTTACGGCCATTGCATATTCTTCGTCTTCACTTTCGTCACTTGAATCATCATCATCATTAGGTTCCTTTTTGGCTTTTAGAGCAATGGATTTGGTTTGTTCTTTCTTGACTTTGACCGTTTCCGAATCTCTTCTTATGATTTCTTCATGAACCTTCAAGTTGCCAATTATTCATCTAGTGATAACGTCATCAAGTTTTTTGATTCTTCGATTGCCGTGACCTTAGCTCGCCATTTTGGATGCAATACCCTAAGAAATTTCCTAACACAATTTTTACTAGAAAATGTCTCATCAAGTGCTTTTAAACTTGTGATGATAGTGTTAAACTTAGCAAAAGCATTATCAATTGATTCCTCTTCCGGAATCGTAAATTGTTCATATTGTTGTACAAGAAGATCTATTTTATTATCTTTGACTTGGCTATTACCTTGGTGAGTAATTAGTAAAGAATCTCAAATTTCTTTGGCGGTTTTACACATAAAAATTCTTTCATATTCTTTGCGTGGTAACGCATTATAAATTCCCATTTTAGCCTCATTATTTTTTGCTAATTTCTTTTTCAAATCATCATTTTTTTCTTCAAAAGATACAATTTCATTCATTTTAGTTTCAACATTATATTGAATAGGAGGAAAATCACCAAAGGTAATAATATGCCAAAGATCAAGATCTTTTGATTTCACATAAGTTTCTAATCTATTTTTCCAATATAAAAATCCGTCACTTTCAAATAGTGGTGGTCTTTGCATAGATTGCCCGTCTAAATATTTTAAAGATTCCATAGATCGTTACAAGTTTTAAAATACAATATATTTTAAAGATCTTGTTAGACGTGGCTCTTGATACCAATTGTGGAAAACTAGAAGGGGGGTTGAATAGTTTTACGTCGTTTTTCAAATTGTTATAAAAGTTTGTTCAAGAGTTTTCTTTGTTTTATAAAATATAGATTCGATGCTATATGAAATCAAGTCGTGCACAATATGAACAACACTAAGTATATACGATAAAGCAATAATAATGTAAGTAAAGAAATAGATAAGGGTTGGAAAGATCGAACCGAGAGACAAGAGATTTATAGTGGTTCGGCTACAAGGTCACCTTCCTTGCCCTACTCCACTCCCCGAGCACCTAACTCGAGAGTTTTCTTCACTATATCAACAAGCTCCCTTATGGCGGAAAAAACCTTACACACCAATTTACACACCACAATAACTTCACAACTTAATCACACCTTCTACACAACTAGTTCACACCTATTCACTACTAAATCACACCACTTCTTCACACCAATCTTCTACACACCAATCTTCTTCACACCTATTCTTCTACACACCAATCTTCTTCCTAACTTATCTTCTTCACAACTATTCTTCTAACCAATCACACTATATATCAAGCTACACTATCTTCTAACAAATATTCACAACTATTCACACAATGAAATAATAACAATGATGATACACTAACAACTTAGATGTGGAGATCACAACAAGTTGTAATACTTCTTGTCTTGAGGGATAGAAGTATTCTTCTCTTGCACTTGATGGGATGATGTTTGGATCACTTTGAAACAAAGATTTAAGAATGTATGATCAAAGGATTTATAGATTGGAAATGGAGATCTAGAACAGAAAGTTCTGTAGTTCAAAAGGTGAGGAAAAAATCCAGGTTTAAGGTGGTATTTATAGGCAACAGATTCTGATAGAGGAGCGTGGCCGGTCCCCTTAAATCATGGCCGGCCCCCTTAAAATTAAGGGGACCGCCCTTTATAATTAAGGGGGCCGCCCAGCTGAAACGGCCAGATTCTTTGTCTTTTAGTGGAGAAAGTTTATTTGGTGAAAAACTAACTGATTTTGGTTAAAAATTTGAATTCATATATTAAGTATGAATAAAACATTTTTCTTTATTACCAAAAGTGTTTTTCAAAAATATATAATATGTTTATATAATTAAATAAACTTTGTATTAGTTAATTAAATACCCCTTTGATCATAAATTGCACTAAACACTTTGTTTATTTATACCTTAAGTGATTTTGATGTAAAGAGAAATATTAATCACTAAATACCTGTTTATGTCACAAGTTTTAGTTCTATGAGTTTATATTTTGTGATAATTAAAACATAGAGATGTTGAATCATGTTAATAATGTTTTTAGGCATTATTTATGTCAACAAATAAGTTAGTTGGCACAAGCCCAACTTGTGGGTTGATCCATCAGGGTTTCTCTATGTTGCTTTGTACTTTATTTATAGTGATTAATAAAAGTGTAACCTACCGGGTTTTAATGTTCTAACATATTGATTGCACTGGAAAACAACATTTATACAAACAATATAGTGACAACGTTATTATTAATAAATAATACTTCATCTGTTCAAAATTAACTATTCACTTTCTATTTTGAGATGTCTCAAATTAAATGTTCATTTTGTGTTTTAACCGATCTAAGTGAGTTTAGTAGGTAGGGATGATATTTGAATGGTGAAAAATGTAAGTAGAGGAAAATCTAAAAACTTTCTACAATATAAAAATAGACATTTGTTTTGAGATGAACAAAGTAATTAACGATTTATTATTATTATTATTATTATTATTATATTTAAATATTCAGTACCTTAATTATTTGTGCAAGTGTTAATGTGCAAAAAAAAAGTGTACGGTACAAACATGTCATAGCTCCGCAACACATAATCTATCTATAATACTATAACATTGAGTCCCTTAATTTAATGTGGAGTAATCAAGATACTCAAGAAGGAGTCCTATAATTTAATGTGAAGTATATACAACATCGAGATGGAAGTGCAAGGGTTGCCGGAATTGATCAAGTATTTAGTATAGAATTAAAAGTCGGTTATGGATTGAGATGTAGTTGAAAAGGTTGCATGAATAATTAATGATTTAATCTAATTCATTTCTATATAAACCGGCCAAAATCAAATTTAGTATGTACATTTGAAGATGAGTCACACATCTTTTAGATCTTTGATTGTTGGTAGTAGTATGTAAATCCTCTTTGCAACATTTAGTACGTACATGTTTGTTGAAGTGTGTTAATGAGAAATATTTTGGAGATGATTCACACATCTTTTAGATCTTTGTAATTAACTTGGTCTTCTTTTTTTTTCTTAATTTAGTTATCATACGCAGGTATCATGAACATCACACAAGATCATGCTTGCTTAGATAAACGGAACCAAAAATTGGGATACCAACTATTTTCTTTGTCTCTTATATATTTAAGTGATTGTTATAGATAAGCATATATATAGATATATGTATTATGTTAATGCATTTTCATATACAAGTAATTTATGTGTGTTTTCTATTTATGTAGCTCACATGTGCGAATTGATTCAAGAAAATGTGCACGAGCATGTATGTAAAGCAACATTTAAACAGTTAAACGATACTTTTAGCGTGATTAGTTAAATTTAGTTTATGTAAGTAGTTGCTTTCGAATGCTTTTTGAGAAATATTATAATGAATTTATCGTGTGCAATTGAATTATTATTAAAAAGAAGAAGGTCCGCACATTGCAAAGTGTTTTCTTCTTCTATATGCAGAATCATTAGTGAGAAACCAGTATTTATGCCCATTAAATGAGTTTGCCATAATAGCAAAATACGACATATTAAAAATATCACATTGAGTAATGAATAGAAATGAAAAAATACATAATTTTGACTTAAAGCCGTTTGTAAATTATAATATCAAATAAAAATGTTGAGTTTTAAACATAAGCAGAAGTTCAAACTTTTATCGAAAAACAAAAGCGGTGCATTTAATGTGAAGTATATACAAAATCGAGATGGAAGTGTCAGGCTTGCCGGAATTGATCACATGATATTTAGTAATTAGTATAGAATTAAAAGTCGGTTATGGATTGAGATGAAGTTGAAAAGGTTGCAAGAATAATTGATGATTTAACCTAATGCATTCCTATATAAACCGGCCAAAATCACATGCACAAACATAAAAGTTCGAATCGGGGTTATTTGATAACAATATTTTCCATAACGCTATCATAATTTGAACATTTTATTATGAACCATAACTAAGTGTTTCCGATTATTACTTCGAACAATTAGGTATAGATGTTATATTGATATATTTAATTACTTTCCCCAAAAAAATGTGTTAACATCAAAATCTACGAAAGTATCTATAGTTTACATGAGTTATGTAGTATTAAATGATAAATGTTTCGCTGGGCAACTTATGGAGTATATAAATGGAATGAGATTCGACATGAATTTAATCCGTTTGACATGGTGTAAAGCTTAATCAAATACTTTTATCCCATAGTTTATATGTTATGAGATAACAAGACCCTTACATCGCATGCAACTTGAATAATGAATATAAAAGAAAAATAATTTTTGCTTGAACCCATTTATAAATTATAATAATAAATTAAAAAAATTAAGTTTGAGACATAATAGTGAAGTCCAAAGGTTTTAGGAATTATTAATAGTGTGTTAATTAATATTCATTTGGTTAGCTATTTAGAATTGAATTTATTGATAAAATTTATTAATATTAATTAGACTTCAATGTTAATTTTCAATGAAATTAGTTGCACAGTAAAATGAGATGAAGCCAAAAAGATTTGTAACGATTTTTACACAGTTTATGTGGCATTATTATATATACATGATTATACAAACCTTTACATATACACGGTATTGACAAGGAACCAAAGAATAATATTGAGTGTTGCTTCATCGGTAAGCTACTAAAAGATTACATTTGGTAATGCGTAATTATGATGAGCAAGCGGACAAAGATAAGTAGTGAACTATGTAAGAATATGCTTGTATCACTTACATGAATAAAAACATTGGTACGTTGTATGGAAAACTAGAAGGGGGGATTGAATAGTTTTCCGTCGTTTTCTGTTTATAAAACGGTTGTCAAAAGATAACTTCAATTAAAGTTTTGTTTAGAAAACTATAGTTGATCGAAATGATCAATTGAACATGTATATGTGTATATATGTATTATATCTTTTTATGTTGTTTGTAAAAGCTTTATTTTTGTGAATGAACTTTTAGTTTGATCTTTGTGTGAAATCAATATTCACTACTTCTCTACACCACTAACATACCTAAATCTACCTATTACAAAACTTCTACACTTTTACAAGTAATTTACACAACTACTAACAATATTCACACATCTACAATAGTTCTTAACTAGATGTTGAAGGAGTATTCTTCTCTTGCACTTTGAATGATGAGGGATTGGATCACTTGAAACAAGAACTTATAATCTTATGATCAAAGGATTTAGTAAGATGATTTGAGAGGATTTGTACAGAAAGTTATAGCGCAAAAGGTGAGGAAAAATTACAGACTTGAACCAGTATTTATAGGCAAAAGTTTCTGACACAGGAGCGTGTGCCGGTCCCCTTAATTCATGGTCGGCCCGCTTAAAATTAAGGGGGACGCCCCTTAAAATTAAGGGGGCCCCCACCTATAACGGCTAGGAGCTTTTGTCTTTTCTGGGGAAAGTTTATTTGGTGAAGATTTAACTAATTTTGGTTAAAAATTTGAATTTATATATTTATTATGAATTAAACATTTTCCTTTAATTGCCAAAAGTGTTTTTCTAAATATATAAAGTGTTTATACCATTTTATATAATTTGTAATTAGTAAATAAACATTCCTTTGATCATAAAATGTATTAGGCAATTGTTTATTTATACCTTAAGTGATTTAGTTGGATGTAATGATATTTTGTCACTAAATACTTGTTTACGTAATGATTTTACATTTTGTGATCGTCAAAACATAGGGATATCGAGAAATATTAATAATGTTTTTACGCATTATTTATATCAACAATCTCCCCCTTTTTGATGATTACAAAATCTAAACTGATTAAATCAAAAATTATTATATATGCAAGTATTTACTGAGTTTATATCACTTCTCCCCCTTTTTGTGAACATCAAAAAGGTTAACCCGATGTCGTGTGAGCTCCCCCTTGATGTGTACTCCCCCTCGTTTTAAGGTTACAAGATAAATCGAGACATGGAATGCTTGCAAAAATATTTAGAACACATAATATATGATGCATGAAACAATATATATATATATATATATATATATATATATATATATATATATATATATATATATATATATATATATATATATATATATATATATATATATATATAATTGTAACAATCAATAAGAGTATGAAATGAACACTTCAACTTCATATTAAAAATTACAAGCAACATGCATCCAAGATGCATAGACAAGATATTCAATAAACTAATGCCCTATGGGCTTACAAGCATACAAAATAACTAGCAACCAAAACTCTAATAGAAATATTTTCCTAGAGCTTGCCAACAAAATGGTTGAAACATTTTATTTTCCATACACTAAACATGCTTAGTTTGGGGGAAGCAATGTTGTAGGTGGAGATGATGGTGTTGATGGAGGTGTGTTTGATGTTGGTGGAGGTGGAGGTGTAGTAGATGTTGGTGGTGGAGGTGTGGATGTTGTTGGTGGAGGTTAAGGAAACAAGCTTTCAATATATGAAAACATGTAGTGTATTTCATCTCTTAGGCCAAACATGATGGTACGGTTATGGATGCAAGAAAGGCAAGTATCACCATGAGCTTCAAGTAGGCTCCATGGGATGGGGTTGAAGTTTGGTGTGTTGAGTGGTGATGGTGAAAATTGTGCATCAAGAGGTGTGATGGGTGATAGTGAAAGAGTGATGTCTAAGGATGCATTTTCAATAGGTGGTGCTGGTGGTATTCTTGGTGGAGGTGATAAGTGAGTGTTGATGTAGTCATTGATAGATGATGATGATGGTATAGAGGATTTAGAGGTTCCATGAGTTGATGGTGTTTTGGATGGTACATTTGGAGCACTAGGAGATGAACATTGAGGTGGTGGTGATGGAGTGGTATTGTCTTCATTTGTGACACAATAAAGAGTTGTTTTGGTGGTATGATAACAAGTTTTTGTTTCTTGGCTTTGTTGGAGGTGGTGGTTTTTAGTGATGACATGATGAATGGGTTGAGTTTAATAGGTGTGATGATGATGGAGTGTGGATGAAAGGTGTATGGGGTTTTATAGCATGAAAGCATGTTTAGAAATGGAATTAATTTGAAAATACATGTTTAGATTCCAAAATCAATTTAGTTTTTAAGGAAAATGGTAGCTGGGACTAGCAAAAGGAGTCACAAGGTGCAAAAGATGTCACAACTCGTAAATTCTGGTCATTTTCCCGAACTTTCACATTTACTATTCATCATTTTACTATTCCTCGTTTTGAGGTCAATATTATTTTCTAAACTTGAATTTAAATTCTTGACACTTAATTTCCAAACTATGTGCATATATTTTTACTTGAGTCGACTTAAATTTTTGAATAAATTCTGGTTATATTAAGACTTAGACTACTTTTAGTCCACAACGCTCCGGTACCTTGCTCTTTCCCCATTTCACAACTTATTATTAGAAAATAAATTGTTGTTCTTTAAACGCTTACGGTTTTAAATTCAACGAACGTTAATTTTTATTCAAGAATGTGGTACTCGGCATACCCGACCTTCTCAACAATTATTTTTAAGGTATTTTTATACTCCCAAAATTTATTACAAAAGTTCCACAAATATTTTCCAATGGCCAAATTAAATTCTTTACACCTTACGTTTAATTACGTATAACTTCCGTTAACTACCAAACTAATACCCAATACATATTTTTACTACCCAATACATTCAATATATACATTTTATACAAATAAAAACCATTTTCTTTCTATTCTAATCCTATGAGCCGCCCCCCCCCCCCTATTATGTATAAAATTACCACTACAAATCTACCAAAATTTCAAACTTGTTACTAGGTGAGACATGCAATTAATTTTGGTGGCTAGAGCAACCCAATTGCCCCCTCCTTTTTCCTTAAAATTCGGCAAGACCACAAGGACCATGCAAAGATATTTTTGACCACCTTTGACCATAGGGCTATATATATGTACACCAAAGACTAGTTCTTCATTTTAGCTACAAAGAAAACCTAATCACCTCCCACTCTTACATCCCATTCGATCCACCCTAAGGAGCAAGGAAGAAGGAGAGCTTGTTTGGCACTTTCAAGAATACTTAGGATAGTTTAACAAAGGATTTGGAGTACTAATCTTGGGGTTACACAAGTGTTTACTAATCTCATCTCATTTATCACTTTGTAAGTCTTACACTACTAATACTTCATGAGTTCATGATTTTTATGCTTGATAAGTAGCTACACATGATTATCACTTGGTACATGTCTAAACATCTTACATCCACTTTAATATTTTGCTAAGAAAATACATTTTTGTATAAGTTTTGATCTCAAGAAAAGTGTTAATAAATCTCTACAAGAAAATAAAAATAAACTTTACATATATATATATGTTAGCTTTGAAAACTTGGATGATCTTGATCAAGGACTTTAAAGATTGTTAGGTTATGTTAGATCACTATTTTTCTAGTTGATGGATGACCTAGGACCATAGTTGGAGTTGTTGACAAAAGGTTGTAGCAAGTAAACACTAGAAAAATATAGTTTGACATTATTTATGGAAAATCTGCCCTTTTCGACCTCCTGTAGAAACTCAGTATCTTGGTGGCCATATTAGACTAGAAATATAGAAAATAGACTTAATAACGAGAACGTGGCCGCTTGAACGGATTAAAACGGACTTATAACGAAAAAGATATGCTATTTTCAATATTTACGACGAAAACTATATTTTTCCGGAAAACAGTGAATCTGTCTCGATTTTCTACCTAGGAAAACTGAGGTTTAATGATTTCTAAACTAGCCGAGACCTTGAAAATACTAGAGTACACGTGAATATCTTCGCGGGGATATAAAGAACTTGAAAAACGGAACTACGACGCGAAAGTTATGGCCTTAGGAAGTTGGACAAAACCATATATATATTGACAGTTTTTAAAAGCTGATGGAAATGTTCAACATGAAATTTGGACACTTTAAGGTGTGTTTTGGCTAAAACGACGTAAATAAAAGTGGTAGAACTTTACGTATACTTATGGGGTACGTTAGAGATTTTCAAAATATATATTTTCGAGACGACTAATATTTAGTCACGAGATTTACAAATTACGTTTTTCTAAAATAAGTGGATGACTTAAACTCGAGATCACTTTGATCAAATACATTTTTGACGACGAATACTATGACGACATGTACAAGTGATAATGTAGTGTATGACTTGCATGCTTGACTTGATTTCGGTAACTAAGACATATGCATAATTAGGTCGCGACTAGTGATTGTTGGACCTATTCTATTGATTTCATAACTCTATTTTTGGATTGCTATTGCACCAGGTGAGTTCATAACCCCTACTTTTACTTGTTTTACAACTGTTTTGGGGGAAGATACATGCTCCTTACTATTTGAATTCAATGCTCGTTTTACTAAAACGCATTACTCGCTTTACATAGTTGATTACTCAAATATTTTCAGCTTTATCTAAATACTTGTTGATTATCCGAGTACAATATTATTCACTTGCTACCTACTTGCTATTTACTCATGGACATGAGTGCATAAATTTAAACTATTTACTGATTGCCAAATATTGCCTAAGTTAAGGACCGGTAGCTACAATATCCTAGGTACGTTTGATTACCTAGAAGTTCTTGGGTATGTTTGATTACCTACAATATCCTAGGTACGTTTGATTACCTAGAAGTTCTTGGGTATGTTTGATTACCTACAATATCCTAGGTATGTTTGATTACCTAGAAGTCCTTGGGTATGTTTGATTACCTACAATATCCTAGGTATGTTTGATTACCTAGAAGTTCTTGGGTATGTTTGATTACCTACAATATCCTAGGTATGTTTGATTACCTAGAAGTCCTTGGGTATGTTTGATTACCTACAATATCCTAGGTATGTTTGATTACCTAGAAGTTCTTGGGTATGTTTGATTACCTACAATATCCTAGGTATGTTTGATTACCTAGAAGTTCTTGGGTATGTTTGATTACCTACAATATCCTAGGTATGTTTGATTACCTAGAAGTTCTTGGGTATGTTTGATTACCTACAATATCCTAGGTATGTTTGATTACCTAGAAGTTCTTGGGCATGTTTGATTACCCACAATATCCTAGGTATGTTTGATTACCTAGAAGTTCTTGGGAGCGTAACCTCCTGCATATAGCTAGAAAACCTTTTCGGTGCCTTGAACTTAGTGCAATCAATATTCTTTCCTAAACTGGTGCTATGAAACTTTGTTTGTTAAACTATTTATGCGTTTTGCTGTGGAAACATTCTTTTAAGCACACATGTCTTACTCATACTATATTTGACAGTGGATTTACGATGCCTTTGCTGGAAAATACTTGTTTACTGGAAATACTTGATTTCGGGAAAAATACTTATTACTAAAATCTATGAACTCACCAACCTCGTGTTGACGTTTTAGCATGTATTTTCAGGTTCTAAGCAATGGCACGCTACTGGAGGTTTTGGCAGGGCATGGCATGGTCATAGAAGACTCTGATATTCTTACGGGGACCGTTTTAAAACTATTTAAAGGGCCTACTTCCGCACTACTTTTAAAAATGTAAATTCAACATTTTTGATTAAGCTATTTTATTCTAAATGAGTCAAGCGAAAACCGTTTTTGAACTTGTGTTGTAATACCAATTGAGTTACACCCCAGTTACTTGTATGCTTCCGCTGGACCCGATCTTGGGGGTGTGACAGATTGGTATCAGAGCTTTGGCTATAGCGAACTAAGTGTTTTTAAAACCTAGACTATAGCTACTTTTACGAAAACTTAACCCTATGACCGTCACGTGCCTGCCTGCCAAGATGATGCCTCATTTGTAGTTTGTTGCTGACTTAGGTGATGAGATTTGTGTCTCATTATCTGATATACTATATTCATTTATCATAGTTGATTACTATAACTATCTTTCATATAAGCATGTTCATGTATCATATATTTCACCGCGTTATGTTTTTCCTTGCATAGTTTCATCATTTGACCTCGAGTTTGGTCACCTGCTTTTGTCTTTCAGAACGTCTTGGTACTTGTGAAGGGCATGGTATTAGTATAACTGAGCTGAGTATTTTAAAATTCATGGAACCTCGGTGGAATATAGACTGGTCATCTATATTCGACCCGGGATAGTGAGGTATAGGCTGACCACCTATGTCTGACTCAGAAGTGAATTTTGCAACACTGAGAATGGTTATAATAAGATTATGTCTGGATTGAATTCTCAACTCATTTCCAAATGTTTCATTCATGTGTGTGTATACTCTCGTTATTGGAACCTTCATACTTTTCATCACTTCGTAAACCACCGATTGGAAGCATGTCAGCTAGTCATTTTATTTCATGAACTTTCATATTTATGCACAATACACTCATATCACAGTATTTTCTTTTGTCACAATCTCATTTTGTTGCAGTTGTCACAGTCTCTTCCCTTCTCACCATCACTATCATTTCTTTTCCCCACCCCCGTATATACAAAGAATTAGGTGACACTCTATAGATTCCGATGTCACTCATCCCTCACTACTCCCTATATTGATAAGTGGATATTATCAATGACCTCCCTAGGAAAGACTTTCCATACCATCTAAAAGGAGGATCCCTTGGAACATTGAAACCATTCAAAACTCAACAGAAATCTCAGGATATCACAAAACCATTCGAACCACTATCACTGGCCTGATCACCAAAAATTCTACCATCTAGAAAGTATTGGTTTGACTGAATTACAGGATTTGTTTCGATACGAGTGCTCACTAAGCCACACCATAGAGATAAATCCAACCTTTTAACCAAGACTATAAATTGAACATGTCCTCACCAATAGACTTTATTCAAACATGTTAGACACTTATGCATTCGTACAGACATACATACCTGACTATTTTATCCTCTTAATACTTTCACTTTTAAATGGATTTTCTCCAAACTACCGTTATACAAAATATATATCTTGTAAGAAATACTTTTCTGATGCACTTATTATGACAAGCAAATTTCTTTTGACTAATCTATTACAAAACTATTGAATGTTACAAAAATTTAAACATCGATCTTTGGTAAACCATATTATCCACCTTATGTTGAAAATTTTCCTATATTGCATAACTACTAAATTTTGAAACATCAAGAAGGATGTTACCTAAAAAGCCGTTTGCTTAAACTTGTAGATTCATTTATTCGGGGAAGGTTTACGAACAAAACACAATCTCAAAACAAACTTTGAAAATCAATCACTATATTACCTCACTTATACCTTTAGGAGTTTGTGAGTTGATGACCTATAACTTGGGGAAAACCTTAATAATGGAGACTAAGCACCGTAGGTGGAGAAAGACTCAATTCCTGACATCCTGTGGAGGATCACAACCTTATCCTAATCTATTATTTTCAACAATACCCTTTTACGGATTTAACCCTGTAAGTCTTTCAAAACAAGATTCATGATACCCATTTCAATTATTCCTAATAAATGAATTTGATTCACCTCAACTCCTAATGATTTCATTAAGATCTCTTTGGAACCACACCACCTATCATCTGTAGACCAATGGTCAGAATTTGAGATTGATTCAAACCTAGGGAGATATGCCCAAATCGGGTGTGATTGACACTAGAAATGGTTGGATTAACCATTTGCCATAAATCAAATTCAGTTGCAACCATAGTTACCACACGAGCTTAGAGACTACACCATTCGAAGCACTCTATGGTCAAAGTGCTAACATCCATTGACGGATCAAAATTTTTGAAAAACCCAACTCACTAGTCCAGTAAGCATTCATGGAATAACCAGGAATTTCCTGCAAATCAAGAATCAGTTACAAATTCGATAAGTTGTAAACCCTTAAAAATTTCAACTTCGTGGTAGAGCCATGCTGAAAGTTCTGCCTAGGAAAGGCATAATACCATTCAGAAAACTTCATAAAGTTAAACCCGATATACACTGAACCATTTACGATTTCTGACAGAGTAGGCCTAGTGGCCGTCAGACTTGAACCTTGTAAGAGCTCAGTAGCTTACACGATTATATCATCATCTTTTAACCAATATCACTCTAGAGACCAACACAAACTGAACTTCGGGACGAAGTTCCTTTTAAGGGGGTGAGACTGTCACAACTCGTAAATTCTGGTCATTTTCCCGAACTTTCACATTTACTATTCATCATTTTACTATTCCTCGTTTTGAGGTCAATATTATTTTCTAAACTTGAATTTAAATTCTTGACACTTAATTTCCAAACTATGTGCATATATTTTTACTTGAGTCGACTTAAATTTTTGAATAAATTCTGGTTATATTAAGACTTAGACTACTTTTAGTCCACAACGCTCCGGTACCTTGCTCTTTCCCCATTTCACAACTTATTATTAGAAAATAAATTGTTGTTCTTTAAACGCTTACGGTTTTAAATTCAACGAACGTTAATTTTTATTCAAGAATGTGGTACTCGGCATACCCGACCTTCTCAACAATTATTTTTAAGGTATTTTTATACTCCCAAAATTTATTACAAAAGTTCCACAAATATTTTCCAATGGCCAAATTAAATTCTTTACACCTTACGTTTAATTACGTATAACTTCCGTTAACTACCAAACTAATACCCAATACATATTTTTACTACCCAATACATTCAATATATACATTTTATACAAATAAAAACCATTTTCTTTCTATTCTAATCCTATGAGCCGCCCCCCCCCCCCTATTATGTATAAAATTACCACTACAAATCTACCAAAATTTCAAACTTGTTACTAGGTGAGACATGCAATTAATTTTGGTGGCTAGAGCAACCCAATTGCCCCCTCCTTTTTCCTTAAAATTCGGCAAGACCACAAGGACCATGCAAAGATATTTTTGACCACCTTTGACCATAGGGCTATATATATGTACACCAAAGACTAGTTCTTCATTTTAGCTACAAAGAAAACCTAATCACCTCCCACTCTTACATCCCATTCGATCCACCCTAAGGAGCAAGGAAGAAGGAGAGCTTGTTTGGCACTTTCAAGAATACTTAGGATAGTTTAACAAAGGATTTGGAGTACTAATCTTGGGGTTACACAAGTGTTTACTAATCTCATCTCATTTATCACTTTGTAAGTCTTACACTACTAATACTTCATGAGTTCATGATTTTTATGCTTGATAAGTAGCTACACATGATTATCACTTGGTACATGTCTAAACATCTTACATCCACTTTAATATTTTGCTAAGAAAATACATTTTTGTATAAGTTTTGATCTCAAGAAAAGTGTTAATAAATCTCTACAAGAAAATAAAAATAAACTTTACATATATATATATGTTAGCTTTGAAAACTTGGATGATCTTGATCAAGGACTTTAAAGATTGTTAGGTTATGTTAGATCACTATTTTTCTAGTTGATGGATGACCTAGGACCATAGTTGGAGTTGTTGACAAAAGGTTGTAGCAAGTAAACACTAGAAAAATATAGTTTGACATTATTTATGGAAAATCTGCCCTTTTCGACCTCCTGTAGAAACTCAGTATCTTGGTGGCCATATTAGACTAGAAATATAGAAAATAGACTTAATAACGAGAACGTGGCCGCTTGAACGGATTAAAACGGACTTATAACGAAAAAGATATGCTATTTTCAATATTTACGACGAAAACTATATTTTTCCGGAAAACAGTGAATCTGTCTCGATTTTCTACCTAGGAAAACTGAGGTTTAATGATTTCTAAACTAGCCGAGACCTTGAAAATACTAGAGTACACGTGAATATCTTCGCGGGGATATAAAGAACTTGAAAAACGGAACTACGACGCGAAAGTTATGGCCTTAGGAAGTTGGACAAAACCATATATATATTGACAGTTTTTAAAAGCTGATGGAAATGTTCAACATGAAATTTGGACACTTTAAGGTGTGTTTTGGCTAAAACGACGTAAATAAAAGTGGTAGAACTTTACGTATACTTATGGGGTACGTTAGAGATTTTCAAAATATATATTTTCGAGACGACTAATATTTAGTCACGAGATTTACAAATTACGTTTTTCTAAAATAAGTGGATGACTTAAACTCGAGATCACTTTGATCAAATACATTTTTGACGACGAATACTATGACGACATGTACAAGTGATAATGTAGTGTATGACTTGCATGCTTGACTTGATTTCGGTAACTAAGACATATGCATAATTAGGTCGCGACTAGTGATTGTTGGACCTATTCTATTGATTTCATAACTCTATTTTTGGATTGCTATTGCACCAGGTGAGTTCATAACCCCTACTTTTACTTGTTTTACAACTGTTTTGGGGGAAGATACATGCTCCTTACTATTTGAATTCAATGCTCGTTTTACTAAAACGCATTACTCGCTTTACATAGTTGATTACTCAAATATTTTCAGCTTTATCTAAATACTTGTTGATTATCCGAGTACAATATTATTCACTTGCTACCTACTTGCTATTTACTCATGGACATGAGTGCATAAATTTAAACTATTTACTGATTGCCAAATATTGCCTAAGTTAAGGACCGGTAGCTACAATATCCTAGGTACGTTTGATTACCTAGAAGTTCTTGGGTATGTTTGATTACCTACAATATCCTAGGTACGTTTGATTACCTAGAAGTTCTTGGGTATGTTTGATTACCTACAATATCCTAGGTATGTTTGATTACCTAGAAGTCCTTGGGTATGTTTGATTACCTACAATATCCTAGGTATGTTTGATTACCTAGAAGTTCTTGGGTATGTTTGATTACCTACAATATCCTAGGTATGTTTGATTACCTAGAAGTCCTTGGGTATGTTTGATTACCTACAATATCCTAGGTATGTTTGATTACCTAGAAGTTCTTGGGTATGTTTGATTACCTACAATATCCTAGGTATGTTTGATTACCTAGAAGTTCTTGGGTATGTTTGATTACCTACAATATCCTAGGTATGTTTGATTACCTAGAAGTTCTTGGGTATGTTTGATTACCTACAATATCCTAGGTATGTTTGATTACCTAGAAGTTCTTGGGCATGTTTGATTACCCACAATATCCTAGGTATGTTTGATTACCTAGAAGTTCTTGGGAGCGTAACCTCCTGCATATAGCTAGAAAACCTTTTCGGTGCCTTGAACTTAGTGCAATCAATATTCTTTCCTAAACTGGTGCTATGAAACTTTGTTTGTTAAACTATTTATGCGTTTTGCTGTGGAAACATTCTTTTAAGCACACATGTCTTACTCATACTATATTTGACAGTGGATTTACGATGCCTTTGCTGGAAAATACTTGTTTACTGGAAATACTTGATTTCGGGAAAAATACTTATTACTAAAATCTATGAACTCACCAACCTCGTGTTGACGTTTTAGCATGTATTTTCAGGTTCTAAGCAATGGCACGCTACTGGAGGTTTTGGCAGGGCATGGCATGGTCATAGAAGACTCTGATATTCTTACGGGGACCGTTTTAAAACTATTTAAAGGGCCTACTTCCGCACTACTTTTAAAAATGTAAATTCAACATTTTTGATTAAGCTATTTTATTCTAAATGAGTCAAGCGAAAACCGTTTTTGAACTTGTGTTGTAATACCAATTGAGTTACACCCCAGTTACTTGTATGCTTCCGCTGGACCCGATCTTGGGGGTGTGACAAAAGAAAATAGTGTAAAAAACTGTTCCAGGTGGCCGGTCCCCTTAATTCATGGCCGGCCCCCTTAAAATTAAACGGGCCGCCCTTGATAATTAAGGGAGCCGCCCATCTGGTAATTTACCAGGCGACCAAATTTCAAAAAATTTCTAAAAATGGTTTATTTTTGTTTTATGTTTGCATCAAGCTCTATTGGAACAATTCATATTAGTTTTGGTCTATTAGAAAAGCAAGTAATTCATATATAATCATATATTAATCATGCAAACATAGATCTAAACGAAAGAGAAATTCATGAATACTAATAAAGCAAATAACAATAATAAAACACAATAAACATTCATTGATTATTTAAGTAGATTATGTTGAAGACATAATATTTAGTACAAAGGCATATATATAAGCATATATGCTTTTCTAGAAAACTACATTAGATAATATTAAGTTGCCGACTCGAGGTCTCAAGAACTTGTATGGGGTACAAAAGTTTGTGATGATTTTATTTAAAGATGGAAGCATGGTGATTGAATTTAGTGGTATGATGGTGAGGGCTGTGGAGCGGAAGGAGTGGATCTAGGTATGTTGTACCGAATTAGTGGAGGTATTGGATGAGGACGAGTGAGAAGATATATAACATCCTGTAAAATTTTCCTACAATTAATACATTATTATAACATAAAAATAACCATTTTTACCGATGACAATATTTTTTATGTACTTGACAATCACAAAATTTTTACCATTTACTTCGAAATGGTACTCATATTTATATTTAAAAATCTAAATGTCGCGAATAACTAAAAACGTTTATATTTAATAAATATACGTTTCGATAACTAACCAAATACATTTTATATAAATCCCGAGCCTACAAAAACTTCCACAAGTACTCACTAATGTTATTGGACCTTGACCCAACACACCAATATTTTACTTGGCTCACAACAAGGAATCGAGATTGACAAAAACATCTATCATATATAATCTTTTGGTGGAATAATGAACACCAAAGTTAACCAAGTTCATACACCCCCTTCGTCATTTATATCACTTCCCTCGTGATATATTTAAACGCAAACGCACCTTTAGAAACCTGAAAAACTAAACGGACACATACTTGTTCTTTTGGGTCTGAGCAACAGCTACCAAACGGACCTTATCTATTTTCTTTTACTTATTTTGGGCTTATCCCACACGAGCAGTTCACCAGGCCACATCCCAACATGAACCTTAATTCATTTGTATTAACTTTTCTTAATGTCAGTCGCTAATACAGTTTACATTTCTCATTCTTCTCACAATTTTGACACACAACATGCCCTTTTTATTTTACCACTCCATTGCCCACCTAACTAAGAATCAAGGATGATAAACTTCATGACCTCCCTCACTCCTTACTGCCTCAGAAACGACCCAAACAAACGATGAAAGATCACTTCGTGTTAAAATGGTAAAACGTGTCAAAAGTTTCCTATGGACCTCCTTTGCTCCCCAATGATTACAAACCAACTATAAACATCTTAGAAACTGTCAGGAATAATCTCACAGATTCCTTGCTTATATTCTTACTCAAGGGGTTTCGATTGGGCATGGTGAGAGGTGACATGCATTCGTTTCTATCCCTTGTGATCTCAGCTTGCTATCATCTTTCCAAAACCCACTATATAACTCATACATGTAAACTCAGTTGGTAACGCAACACAAACATATCTCTCTTACTTACCGACTATTGCATCACAATTCAAAAACAAACACAAACACAAACAACTCATTTCTTTACTGGTGTGAGAAGAAGAGGAGAAGTGAGCAAGTCGTGGTTTAATTTTCAAAGTTCTTGTTGGGAACATACTTTTGTATTTAGTCAAGTCTCGGTCATTACCTTTTGTAATAGGTTGCTTAGTTATTTATTTCATTATGTTTAAGTTACAAGGCTTATGTATTAAAGTCCAATGGGCCTTGAAGCCCACATTTTTTAGATGAATGAGGGAGGAAGGGAGTGTTTCCCTACTCCTCCCCTATATATACTAAGCTTATGTAACCTTGAATATTGTTGGTTATTTGAATATCTTAATGAAACTCTTGTTCTTTCACTCTTCATAATCTTATAATCAACCATCTTTTATTCTCATCTTATTTCTTATACTTGTGTTTACAAAATGGTGACCTAACAAGTGGTATCATTCGCCTAATAGAGATTGAAGTGCTTTTCTTGGTTTTTACGTGGGATTAAGGGTGTCTTTCATCATATTTTTGCTTTTTTCTTTGTTTCTTACACTCAAATCTTGAAGCTTGGACAAGTTTTAAGGTTAATATAGTGTTTAGAAGCTTAGATTTTTGCATAAACTTTTGATTTTTTAAGGTTTTTCTACTTATTCTACGCAAAATCTTTAATATTTAGTGTTTTCTAAGTATTGGTGAAGTTATTTGATCAAAAGTTCCTTATTTCTAAGCATTTTTCTTCAAAAATTTGAGTTTTTCAACTTTCTGGTCATCCTACGCGTAAGATTTTTGAATAGTACAAAAACTTAGCTGTCAACAGTACTTTGTGGTCAGTCTACGCATAAGTTTTGCCAAAAAAAACCCCATTCCTACGCATAACATTGGATTCTACGCATAAGTTCTACGCATAAGTTAGATCCTACGCAGAAGTTGATTTCCTACGCCTAAGTTTCTACGCAGAAGTTAGATCTTACGCATAAGATTATATCTTACGCGTAAGTTTCTTCAGTCTACGCATAAGTTCTTTTCAGGGGTCTTCTCTTTGTTCTACGGTGACTCAGTACTTCCCTAGCTTGGATAAGTTAGTGGAATACTTCGACTACGGATATCTTTCAAGCTTGGATAAGTTTGAAAGATTTGTTTGGTCTTTGAACCTTACGCATAAGACTCTTACGTATAAGCTTAAAACTTACGGATAAGGAAAATCTTACGCGTAACTCACAAGTTTACGCATAAGATCAACCTTTACGCGTAACTTTGAAGTCTACGCATAAGTTAAGTATTACGCGTAAGATCTCAACTTTGCCCAAGGATTTTCATCTTAACCAAAGGAACGTGCATTTCTATCATCTACAAAGATCCATTATTACACAAGTGTTCTAAGATGTCTCAACCACCACATTACTACTTCTCTAATCCTCAGCAACAGCAACATCAGCAGTATCAGCAACAACGATACCATCAGCAACAATCATATCAACAACCTTCACAATCACACTTTCATCAACAACCGTGTAATCCACAACCAGAATATCTCATGATGCAATAACATCAAATCATTCTTCAACAACAACCATATCAAATGTCACAACAAAACACTCAGTTTTCCAACAAACAACCTCACTGGTTTGATAGAATGTGTGAAGTTACTACAACTCAACAATCCAGACATGAGGCAGGATCACTTGAAACACCTCCAATGCTAACACCTGGGAACTATGTTCAATGGTCAAGTCGATTCTTACGATTTCTTGAACTAAAGAAACCTCATGGGAAATTCTTGAAACAAGTGATACTTGAAGGACCATTTGAGTGGCCAACAAGACTTGAAATTGGTGATCCAACTGCTGATCCTCCACGTGCTCCTGCAGAGAAACCTGTTCCAGAATCTCAATTCACAGAGGAACAGAAATTACATCGTGAAGCTGATGAGTATGCAATGGCCTATATACTTCAAGGAATACCTAATCCAATTTATCGAAGTGTCGATGCTCAGAAAACAGCCAAAGCTATGTGGGAACATGTTCATCTCCTTATGGAAGGCACTCAATTGAACAAAGATGATATGGAATCCAAACTCTACATGGAATACACTGACATCACAATTGAACCAGGAGAGTCACTTGAATCCTACTATCATCGTTTCACAAATGTGGTAAATGATTTGGAATGACACAAAATTACAGTACCAAGGATCGCAGTGAACTCCAAATTCGTCGGTAGTCTTGGTCCGGATTGGCATAAATATGTGACATTCGTTCGACAAACCAAAAATCTTCATGATGCACCATATGATTTGTTGTATGACTTTCTGAAACACCATGAACCTGAAGTGGAAAAAGATCGAGCTCTTCGAGGAGGATACTTACCATCACCAACACCAAATTCTTTGGCACTCGTAGCTCAATCTAACTATGCTTCACCACCAATGTCAAATCATGCATATGTTCAAGAGCAAAACTACTTCAGTTATCCACAATCTTCTACCTCAAACCAAATGGTTCCTTATGATTCATCTCAACAAAATACTTCTACTCAACTTGTTCCATACAACAACAATGATGCAGTGTACTACTCGAACTCCAATGAAGATGACGATGAGGAGTTTAATACGTTGAATCAGGGACTTGCTCTTATTGCTCGTGCTTTTAGCAAATTCTCCAACAAAACAAACAACCGTCAACGTTCATCTTCTAACACAAGGAATCAAGCTGTTGTACATGATGGAAGGGTAGAAATTCAGAATCGTAACTCGGGACGATCTGGTTCAGGAAGTTCTTCAGGAAATTTTGGGAATGATCAGAGGTTTAACAACAATGGAGGGTTCAGGAACAACTCAGGTCCTTCTCAGCAAAGGTCTGAACCAGTTGAAACTAGGAACTCAAACTCTGGGAACGCAGTGTGGTGTTATAACTGTAATGAAAAAGGTCATATAGCGACTGCATGTCCTAAACCGAGAACTCGGGGTAGTAAGTTTCACAAGCAGGCATTACTTATGGCTCTCCAAGATGAAAAAGATGGACATTTCACTGAGCAGGAGAACAATTTCATGGAAAATGTGAACAATGACGATGACATGGAAGATCTGGAAGCTAATGCAGCTGTGATGCTTATGGCCAACATGCAGGAACTTCAGTTTAATGATTCAGGTCCAGTGTATGACACTGACGGCTTGTCTCAGGTACATGACCTTAATGCATGCCGAATACATGACATAGCCTCACCTTCTGCTTCTGAATCAGATATGGCGCAAGTTGTTCCATCTGACTCATCTTCATCTTCTCAAGCAGATGAACAAATAAGCACAGTTGTCATATTTGATGATGACACAGTTATTTTATTTGATGATCCTATTGAGAATGATAAACATGATCATATAGAACAACATGAACCATCATTTGATCCAAACCCTGACCTCATATTGTTATCCAAACAACTGAACGCTCAACAATTGCAAATCATAAAATGCAACGAGAAAAGCAAAGCCTTAAAAGAAACAAATGCTTCACTTGCAAGAGATATTGAGTGTTATAAAATACAACTTTCAAATCAGGAAGACAAGGTTAAACACGCAAAAAGTTTTGAAAAAGCTTTTCAAGAATCTTACAACAAAGAGCAAGATCTTCAACATAAAATGCAAGATTTAATTGAGTGAAACGGAAAGTTGGTTTCAAAACTTGAAAGTGAAAAGTGTGAACTAAAAGTAAAAGTTGAACAACTTCAAAAAGTACTTTCAAAAACAGAAACAAAATTATCAATTTAGAAAAAGGATTTTTGTGAACATAAAATACGAAAAAGGAAGTATATAGATAACTTAATCGGTGAGATTGTTGATCTTGAAAAACAACTCAAAGAATTTCGTAATATTGTTTACAAAACCGGGGGCTCTGTCACAACAATTCAGAAATTTACTTTAAAACCGAGACCCGATAAAGGATTTGCACTTGGTGATTTCAGATCTATGTTTCTTCACACAGCATTCAAAGAAATTCCTAAAATTTACAGTATGGACCATTTGCTTGATAATACGATTGTGCGTACTGTTGTTTATGATACTGAGGAAGAGGAAGAACTTGAAGACGAGAGTCGATAAAAAATGAGTCAAGTTGAATATTGGACACCATATGATTATTCAAAAGCTCCTCATATTTCTAAATCTTTTGTTACTCAAAAGGAATTACCTGAGAAATCATGGTATGTCACTGAGTCATATGTTTCATCCTCCCCTGTCCAAACTGTAGCACAAATAAATGGTCCTTTACCATCCTCTGGTGAAGTTACACCTTTACCAAAAAGTTTTCGTGTCTTAAATTATCACAAAACTTTTATGGAAGACATCGAAATTTTGGAGGAAACAATTGAACGTAATTCTGAAATAAAAATTGAAACTTTTCAATCTGCTTACGAGTGAGAAAAGAGAGATATTTTTCAAAAACAAATGTTGCCAATTGTCAAACACCTCCGTCTCTGTGCTACACATTGGGAACAGGAACTTCAAAACGAGGTCAAAACAATGATAAACGTTTTCAACTCAACTGAAAATGCGATTTTGGTTCAAAAGCAAAGAAATAAAATTTTAAAAGATGATGCTGATCGACTCTTGGAACAAGTTCTCAATGCTGATATTTTGTCTGTTATCATGAATGATCTCTATAAATCTGGTACTTCTATGCTTATGGATGATCTTTGTGTTGATAATAATTTGTTGAATGTGGAAATAGAGACACTTAAACATGAAAATGACATGCTGAGAATAAAGAATGATGATGTGACAAAACAATTTTCAAAAGAAATTTGTCTACTCAAACAAAGGCTTGAATGGTGTCAAGCTCAAAGTATTGAAATGGAATTGAAACTTCAAAGTCAAAATAATTCAAACTCTTGTCAGCTTTGCAAAAACAATGAGTATTTAAAAAGTCTGTGTCTCAAATACGAGAAAGAATTGCGGATTTAAAAATTGAAAATGTCGAATGGCAACAAAATTGCGATGACATTAATTATTGCAACGTGAAACTTGAGTCTGAAATTCAGGATAAAAATCACATCATCATTGAGTTAAAAGAGAAAATTAAGCTACTTCAAAAAGGAAAGTTTGTTGACACTACGGTGATAGCACCAGGATTGTATCAATTAGAAAAAACTGCTAAAGGAAATTTTGTTCAAAACACTAATGTTGATAACTCCACTTCCACAGGACTAGTCTCCACTAATAGCGTTAGCAGACCCAAGCGAAAAAGTAACAAGAAGAATAGGATCTTGCAACGTAAAAGAGGACCACTAGAAGCTCAAGAAGTAGAAGATCAACTTAGGACTTTGAATAAAACTCATGTTGCATCAGATTTAGATTCTAATCTGGCAAATTGTAATCAAAATCTAAATGTAACGAATGATGAACCTTTGAATGTTTTGAATATTAATACATCTTGTGTGTTTTGTCGTAAAAGCGTATCATCTGGTGTTCATACAAAATGTATAGCTAATTCTCTTCTTAATCGTCATAAGAAACGTAGGACAAGCATTCCTTCTAGGCCCACTACTGCCTCTAAGTCTATATTAGGAAAACCGCCTTCTACGGTTTCTAATGAAGTTGAAGTTACCCCCATAAGTGAAGAGAACAAATCTAGGAACAAACCCATTACTAGTGAATTCACCAAAAAGAAAGCAAGAACTAGTTGGAATTGGCAACGTTGGTTACAATATAAACCAGACTTTAAATGGATTCCTAAATTGTTGAATACATGTGCTTCTAACCAACAGGAACCCGCACTTTCTTTGGGTTCCACCCTTACTTCTGTTCCATCCTTGTCGTCTTCTTGTGATGCAGGTGGTACAGATTGTTCTCTGGATTGTTGATAGCAGATGCACCCGACATATGACAGGCAATCTTAAACTGTTAAACAACTTTGTTTCAAAGTTCATTGGTACTGTCAGATTCGGGAATGATCATTACGCTTTAATCATGGGATATGGTGACTATGTCAGTGGGAACATTGAAATCAGTCGTGTTTATTATGTTGAAGGCCTTGGACACAACCTTTTCTCTGTTGGTCAATTTTGTGATGGGGATCTAGAAGTTGCATTTCGTGAGAAAACTTGTTTCGTTCGTGACTTACAAGGAAACGATCTAATGTCTGGCTCACGTGGTTCTAATCTTTATACAATATCAATGTCAGATATGATTGCTACATCTCCGATATGTCTTCTCTCCAAAGCGGAATCGACTAAATCTTGGTTATGGCATAAACGTCTTTCGCACTTGAATTTCAAAACTATGACTGAACGTGCTCGTCACAAACTTGTTGATGGATTTCCAAGATTCCGTTTTACCAAAGATCACTTATGTTCAGCCTGTGAACAAGGAAAAAGTACTCGGGCTCATTTTCCTTCTAAATCTGAGCACAGTACGAATCATGTTTTACAATTGCTTCATATGGATTTGTGTGGACCGATGCGTGTTCAAAGTATCAACGGTAAACGCTACATACTTGTAATTGTGGATGATTACTCCAGATGGACTTGGGTTTATTTTCTACGAAGTAAAGATCAAGCTCCTTCAATGATCATCACCTTTCTCACTAAAATTCAAGTTCAGTTACGCAACACGGTACGAATGATCAGAACTGACAATGGAACAGAATTTAAAAATCAGACACTTCGGTCATATTATGAGAAAGTGGGAATTGAACATCAAACATCTATTCCTAGAAGCCCAGAACAGAATGGAGTTGTTGAAAGACGCAACAGGACGTTAGTGGAAGCTGCTAGAACCATGTTGATAAATGCTCAATTACCAGATTACTTATGGGCGGAGGCTATTTCAACCGCGTGTTATACCCAAAACCGTTGCATGATCACAAAACTCCATGGCAAAACACCTTATAAAATTGTTCACAAAAGAAAACCAAACATCGATTACTTTCATGTATTTGGAGCACTTTGTTATCCGAAAAATGATCGTGATGATTTAGGTAAACTTAAAGCAAAGGCTGACATCGGAGTGTTCGTTGGATACTGTGAAAATTCTAAAGGTTTTCGGATATGGAATCGTCGAACAAGAGAAATTCAAGAAACCATTCACGCTAATTTTGATGAACTCATACAAATGGCTTCTGAGCAACACAGCTTAGGACCCGAATTTAACCGTCTTAACTCTCCGGAATCTTCGGCTGAACCATTTCCCCTCAACCGCAAAGAATTGGAAACCTTGTTTGCTCCACTGTTTGATGATACAATTGAATACCGTTCTATAGAGGTCTCACCCAATTCCGCTGCTCAACCTGAAAATATTCAAGTACCTGACTCACCTCAACAAACTACTACAACTGTTGAGAAAGATGGTCCTCCAATTGCATCTCCATTAACAGCAGAACAAACTGCTTCCAACTCACAACAATCAGCTGAAGATCCTACACCACAATCAGTTCCACAACCCGTACAGTATGATCCAAATGCGTTCTTTAATCCGTTTGCACCGGCTCCAACATTTCCTGAAGTAGCTGAGTCGTCCACACGCAATTTGGATCCTGCTAACATGCGAGATACTTATCAACTACACCCTTCGACACACAAATGGACTCGAGATCATCCCCTAGTTCATATTATTGGCCATCCAGATGCACCTGTAATGACATGACAACGACTTCACACTGATGGAGAAATTTGTATCTATGCACTCACAGTTTGTCAAGAAGAACCTAAGAACATTAAAGAAGCAATGACTTATGACAACTGGATTGAATCTATGCAAGAGGAATTTCAGCAATTCAAAAGATTAGAAGTCTAGGAATTAGTTGAAAGACCTGACGGAGTCTTTGTCATTGGGATAAAATGGATTTGGAAAAATAAGCTAGATGCAGAAGGCATTGTCATACGTAACAAATCACGCCTGGTAGCAAAAGGATACTCCCAACTAGAAGGAATTGATTTTGTAGAATCATTTGCTCCAGTGGCTAGACATGAAGCTGTTCGGATCTTTCTGGCTTATGTAGCACATCGGAACATGGTTGTTTATCAAATGGATGTGAAAACAGCATTTCTTAATGGAGATCTCCATGAAGAAGTTTATGTAAGCCAACCAGACGACTTCGTTGATCCTGAGCGTCCCAATCACGTTTACCGACTAAAAAAGGCACTCTACGGACTTAAGCAAGCCCCAAGGGCGTGGTATGACAAACTATCTGCTTTCTTGCTGGCCAATAAATTTTCTAAAGGTTCGGTGGATCCAACACTATTTATAAAAACCTACGGGGTGGACTTACTTGTTGTTCAAATCTATGTCGATGACATTATTTTTGCTTCAACAAAAAGAAGCTACTCTAATGATTTTGCAAATTTAATGAAAGATAAATTTGAAATGTCCATGATGGGTGAACTTTCGTTCTTTCTAGGACTACAAGTTCATCAATCACCCCGTGGAATTTTTATAAATCAGTCTAAATATGCTCTAGAAATTTTAAAGAAACATGGAATGATGAGTTGTGATACTTACAATACACCAATGGGCTATACCACAAAACTAGATGCTGACTTACATGAGACACCTGTTGACCCTACCAAATACCGTAGTATGATTGGGTCACTCATGTATCTCACAGCTAGTACACCTGATATAGTATTTGCTGTCTATATGTGCTCTCGCTATCAGTCCAAACCAACAGAAAAACACCTCAGTGAGGTTAAAAGAATCCTTCGATACATAAAGGGAACCATTAACTTGGGAATCTGGTATCCGAAGGATTCTGGTTTTGAACTAATTGCTTTTTCAGACGCTGATCATGTAGGATGTTTAGACACACGCAAAAGTACATCTGGTGGATTACAGTTTCTCGGAGATAAACTTGTGTCATGGCAATCAAAGAAGCAGGACTGCACATCACTGTCATCAACAGAATCTGAATATGTAGCTACGTCTGCTTGTTGTGCTCAAGTCATCTGAATGAGATCACAACTTAAGGATTATGGCTACCTATTCAATAAGATTTCGATCTACTGTGATTCCAAAAGTGCCATTGCTATTTCCTGCAACACCGTTCACCACTGCAAATCCAAGCACATTGATCTCCGATATCATTTCATTAAAAAGCATGTCGAAAAGGGTACCGTCGAATTATATTTTGTTGGAACTGAGTACCAATTGGCAGACTTACTTACCAAAGCCTTAGCACCATCAAGGTTTGCTAGTCTAGTTCACCAAATTGGTATGCGATGTTTGACTCCAGATGATCTGGAAAAGTTTTTAAAACACAATTGATCGTCAAACATCAAAACTATCTTTGTAAATATTTTACCAAAAACAAAATACAAAAATATAAAACCAACAAAAACACAAAAAGATTTTATTTTGTTCTTAATGAAAAAAAAAATAAAAAATGCAAGTACAACCACTCTTTTCAACACTATTTTTTATAAACGTCTTCAAATATGATCAAAAACAAGTGTTGAGGGGGAGGTAAAGTATCTTATAAATTTTCATAATATTTTCTACGTACTTGCATTTTACCAGAATATATATATATATATATATATATATATATATATATATATATATATATATATATATATATATATATATATATATATATATATATATATTTTGTTTTATCAAATATGATGCTTTAAAGATTTTTCGGGATACTCTCCTTGACAATTGAAGCAAATTTGTTAAAATTAGAAGGACTTCGGTCTAAGGTCAAGGGGGAGTATATTTATCCAAAGTTGTTCCTTGAAAATACTTTATGGAGTTATAATTACATGTGAGTTAATTGGGCACTAGGTATGAAAATTATATAAGGTTAAGGGGCCAAAGTTGTCAAATAGTGAAACTTTTAGTTACACTAGTCAAAACTAGTTGACCCACAATCATTTGCTGCACCTAATCACATTCAATATTTTCACCAAACCTAATCAACGATCCATAATCAACCAACTGATCCATCCGTTGTTCTTCAAATCTGTAAGTACTAAGATGTTTTGATCATGTTTCTAAACAAGGGTTTTTAATTTCATCTTAATCCAACGGATCGATTTTCCTTAATCGTTAAAATTAGCTTTAGGGTTTTGCGTAAAATTAGACCCAGAGATTTGTTGTGATAATGGTTAAATTAGTTAGTGGGAAATGATCTTAGAATGGTACTTAACATGTTTGTGAACTCCAATCATACCCATAAACTACAATTGATTGATTTTGAATTTAGGGTTCATACGTTGATTTAGGGGTTTTTGATTTTGGGTGTTAAGATTCTAATTGTTGACGGGGATAGTGTTTATATATGCTTAGGAACTCAATTTTGTGGTTTAATTGCTTTAAAAAACAACTCATGGATCTTGAATCTTGGATTTAGGGTTCGTGGACACTGGCAGTTATGAACTTTTGATTCTATGGTTAATTGTTGTTATAACTTGGTACACATGTTCCTTAGCTTGTATGTAACACTCGCCCTATTCCAATTTCAACCCAAAAACATGCTTGAATCTTATAGTGATTTGTTGTTCATACGACCCTACGCATAAGTTTGGATATTGGCATGTTTACGCATATACTTGTGTGAATTAGATGTCTTGGAATGAGTATGAGTGATATATTGATCAGTGGTTGTGTTTATAACTTTCAGGAATTAAAAGGATACATTTTCGAAGGTGATTTTTTCACAAAAGTCAAGTCTACGCAAAAGTTTAATCATCCTACGCGTAAGATTCGATAGATTGGAAAAACTTGTCTTGGATAAGACAATGTTTACGCAAAAGATAAAATCTTACGCATAAGTTATTTCTTACGCATAAGTTATAAACTTACGCATAAGTTATATCTTACGCATAAGGTTCAATCCTTGGTATAAGTTCCAATCTTACGCATAAGGTTTAATCCTACGCATAAGATTGAGCCTACGCAAAAGATTGAATTTACGCGTAACATATAAGTTAAGCATAGTTTTGGTATCTTACGCATAAATTTCTGACTTACGCATAAGAAATGTTATGCATAGGATTTTTCAATCTTACGCGTAACATTGTCTGATTTCATGAAAATTTGTCTAAGTGTTGTAATTTTTTCAAATGTGTAATCTCTTGTATATGTTAATACATATTGTGACTTGATTGTTATGAGTTTCCACTAAGTTTTAACGTCTAACATACAAGTTCATAATAAAACAACACTTATTGAACACAAAAAACACCCACTAATCAATCAAGTTATGCATAATAATGTAATTGAATGTCTGAGCTAACAAAGTATATCATTGCTATGTTTGTGTTTGTTTATGATCAATTCAGATGGCACAACATAATGACATTCCATATGGACCAGAACCTGAACCAAAACTCTCCTGGGAAGAAACCTTTCCCGAGAATTACTCCAGAAAGATAGGCAAGAACAACTTAAGGATCAACTTCAACAAAATCACGTGCAATGAATCTTCATGCATTATAGCTGTGGATGCTCTCCTCTATCACCCGAACAAAATCCTGTTCACCAAATCAGCATCTGTTGCTTGCTTCTACATACACCAATTTTGGCACACACATCAACTAGACCTTGGGGAAGAGTCCTTTACTTTTATGCTTCATAAGAGACAAGTTACTGTGGACATAGACACTCTTCGAAATGTTCTTGATTTACCCGAACTTGGCCCAGATGAAGAATACGATCCAGTACCCAATGAGGAAGAGCTGATAGAATGGTTACGGGATATTGGCTTTGATGAATCAGAAGAAGTAGTGACTAGACACTCTAAGGTCAACATCAGATTTCTTCCACAACCATGGAGAACGTTGTATATCCTTATTGCTAAGTCTTTATCTGGCAGAGACACTGGTCACGAACACCCCAAGCTCCAACATCTCAAACTTTTCTGGGCTTTAGCAAACGTTAAAAAGGTGGATTATGCTAGCATTATTTGGGAAGATTTTGTGTGGCACATACAACACAAAACTACTAATATTCCATTTGTTCGTTTCACCAAACTACTCATTGAAAGCTTCCTTCGTGAGTATGACGACATTCCTCAAAGACTGGATGATGAAGCTAAGAACACATTCAGAAATGAGGACACTCTCAGACAAATCAAGAGACTTGACACCAGTACACGTAAGCAAGGAAAGAAATTTCCCGATTGTCTCTTGAATGATAAAGTGAAACTTTGTAAGAATTACAAGTACTACGTTCAAGCTCTCAAGGAAGACAAAGTTGGGTTCTTAGACGAAGTCATTCTACCTTCGTTCATGCAGAAAAAGGGGAAGAAAGGTAGCAAGTCTGGGAGCTCTGGAAGTTCTACCAAGTCTACACGAAAGAGGGGAACACTTAAGTTCACAATTCCAGTCAAGAAACCTGAATCTATTCATGAACCCACACAACCACCTTCACCAAAACCGTCTGACTCAGAAACCAAATACGATGAAGGTCCAGTTTATAGGGAAGCCTATGCACACATCGACAAGGAGGTTAATATTAAAGATCTTGATGATTTGGACATGTCTTTCGAAGATTGGGACAGAAATATTGATGAATTTGCTGAAAATGCTGAATACCCAACTACGTTCAATCAAAGACCTTTTACTGAAGCAGACACTAAATTGGAAGAAGAAAGGTTAAGGAAAGAGAAACTGAAGGAACCAATAACTTTTGAACAAGAAGCTGCTCACTCTAACATAGGCCTCTCAGTGGAAGAAGAAAATGAACGAGCTCTTACTTTGGGTCTCCTCCACAGCAAAATAGACGCCTTCCAAGCTGATCAACCTCCACCTCCTTTGTTTTCTCAAACAAACGAAGCAGGCAGATCTAGCAGAATTCCTGAGTCCACTACAGGAACCAATGCTGCTTTGATTGTCTACGAAACCCCCACAGTATCACCTATAGATGTAGAAATGTTAAATGCTTCAGCAAGAGGAGAAGATGAAGAGGAGGACCATATGGATACTGATGTTCCATACCTGTTGACCATGGAAGAGATGGAGATCAGAGAGAGGGCTCAAGAGGAAGAGTTAAAAAGAAAACAAGAAGCTGAAGAGGCTAGCCTTGAGGAGTTAGAACAAGCCAAATTGGAAGAAGCAATTCGTATGGAAGAAAGCAGGAAAGCTGAAGAGGCAGCCAAACTTGCAGAAGATCTTAGGCTTCAAGAAGAAAATAAGAAACAAAAGGAAGAAGAAGCCAAATTAGCTGAAGAACTGAGGCTTAAGGCAGAAGCTGACAAATTAGCTTAAGAGAAAAGGTTACAGGAGGAGACAGCCAAAGAAAAGAGAGTTGAAGCCAAGGATAAACCCGAATCACAAAGAGGAGATGATAAGGACATAACCACCCACATTGAATCTTCACAATCATCACCTTCAGCATCTGAATCTACACATGACGAATCAATCAAGAAACCCACAAGTACAAAAGCCTCTGCTGCATCCAAGTTGATTAAGAAGGCTTTTAGGAGAGTTCATGAAAAAACGCAAAGCAAACTAGAAGCTCAAGTAGAATCACTAGCAAGTCAAGTTGCTTAATTGACAAAGCTTAATACGAATGTCCAAGAGCTGCAAGAAAAGGTTGACACCTTCTTAGCTAAGGATGTACAAGAAAACATGGAAGTTACATTAGCTGCTCAAGCGCATCAGTATATGGAACAACACTTAGTTGCAAAATTGAAAGATTTGCTGGCACCTATGAGAGAGGAACTCACCAAGTTTTGCAGAACAAGCTGTCAAGAAAGTGATCAGATCTACCTCATTCACTCTTCGAGCAGACAAATCAACTCTACCACAACCAGAGATGTCATTGGACGAATTAGAAACCCAGCTCTTAGACAAATTGGCAAGTAAATTCACCTTGTCACCTGATGAAGCTAAAGTCCTGGAAACTTTAAAAGCCAAGATGTCTAAAGAGTCCTGCAGCACTGAGGCCGACAAACTGAAACGTCAAAGAGATGTTGAAGACAAGGATCTTAACTCACAGGCAAAGAAACAAAAGCAAGCCGAAGGACCCTCATCTCAACCCAAAGAACCGGTCATTCCTCCGACTACTACAACATCTACTCAACAACCCAAGGCATCTGGTTCCGGTCCTAAAGCCAATGACCACTTTGAATACACCGGCGGAGACGAGATTCCTCAGACCGATGAAATACCAGAACCGTCATCTACAAAGAAGAAAGAAAGGAAATGAAAACATCATCAGCACAAACCGGACACCTCTTCAAAAGACACAGAACCTAAGAAACCGAAAAACATTCTCAATTGGCAGGACGAAGACAAAACTGCCGATTACTCCTGGTTTGACAAGATGATTAATTCACAACCACCACTTGCCTATGATCAAGAACCTTTCGATGGTCGAACAGTGGAATACGCTCAGGTGATTCAATGTAAATTTCACATGAAAAAGATGAATAAGAAAGAGTTACGAAGAATCAAGAATGATGCGTTCAATCTTCTAAAAGATCGGTCTGCTAACTCGATTGAACTTGAATACCATCTAGAAAATATTGCTCGAGCTATGTCAAGCAATATTGACTGGATCAATCCTGAATCTCGCGTCAATCCAGTCACAAGAAAGACAGCACCATACATAACTGACTGGTCTAAACCACTGCCTATGATTGGAAAGCCAAAGGAGCCAAAGATACCTTATGTTTACTTCTTCAACACTGACCTGGACTTTCTTCAGCATGGCAACACCGTCGAGAAAAGATATGCTACTTCACTCACACTTTCCATTCCCGCTGCTCGTTACTTAAACAATGCAATCGAAGAAGAAGCTACAATGTTGTTTAGTGACAAACTCGTTCCTTATGACAGAAATGCACTTTACGAGATTCACCACTGGCCCGATAACCGTGCACAATTCTACTGGAGCAGCAGACTTAGTCAAAGAATGGGAGAAGTAATGAGTGACTTGAAGATTGTTTCCATTCAGTTCATCTCCACCATCACTCACTTCGGGTACTCCTTCCTCAATAAGATCGTGCTCAAAAGACTTGATGAACAAGAGTACGTGATTTCTGAGTCAAACTTTCCTCGACTACTTCTTAATGACATTGAAGACATGTATCTACTCAAAGTCCGAGGAAAGCTTTGCAACCTACCCAAGGACATGCAGCTTGCCTTCATCACTGCTCTACTTATCTTCATGAGACACATCGTCATCAAAGAACGAGTAGAAGATCTTCAACTTGGAGTAGAAAGTTATCAGAAGAAGCTGAATCTCACAAAACCCAACCTTTACAATGTCCCCAACCTTCAACACGAATCTCAATACACTTTGATCAAGCAGCCAGCCTTCGGATTCACCTATCGCAGTGTCAACCAACGTAACTGCTTCATGGCATATGATGAAATCCACAAGTTCTGTGATGAAACACTGAAGTTTGTCAGAGATGGAATCAAAAGCCGACTCAATGACGTTGAACTACACTACTCCAAAAGGTGGAACACCAATGAGGCCAGACAAGCTCATAGATTTATCACAAGGATTGAGAACCGGTTAAAGCGAAGGGATCAGATAAGGAGATTTGAAAGCTATGTGGGAGGCAGACCTGGATTTTCGGTGTTGACGTTTCAGAGACCAGAATGGTAGAAATTTGTAAGAACTTGATTTGATTTGTCAATACTATTCTTCATAATGGCTTGTGCACGCATTATAGTGTACAACCCGAACTTGTAAAGAAAGGACCCTGAGGTACGCATCAGTGCCTCAATCCTAATATAAGGAGCGAAGGCTTCTTACTTTTGAGTAGAATTAATCAAATATTTGATGATTTTCATAATTCTGCTCAAAAGGACAAGTATTTCACCTCAATAAGACCTAATCACTTGTTGAGGGGGGGCAGTTGTCAAAACCAAAATACTTTGCTCTAAAATCTAAAAGTTCTTGGTGACTCTCCCCATAAGACTCAAAAATGCATATTTTAATCTAAAAAGATTGTCAAAAACATCATTTTATATGCTATTTTTGAGGGGGAGAAAATGGAAAAGTGATTAAAATATAAGTAGTCAAAAGGGCTAAAAGTTGTATCGTGTGCAAGCTAGACTCAGAATTGACCCAGGAATTGACGAGACAATAAAAGTTAGTAATCTCGAAAAGACTTATCCTCGACGGGTAATAACATCAAGTTAGTTACTAGAGCTAGTTGTCACCTAAACAAGTAGCTACTCCCACTTCTTGTGTCTCTAGGATTAGTTTAAGAACAGAGTCGAAACCAAGCATTAAGATTCAAAAATCTTATGATATCAAGGACTTGTACAAGAACTATGATCTAGAAAAGGCTAGGAAAAGGGCGTTACTTCAAAAGGATGGAATCTTAGGCTCATAACCTTGTATGATGCCTCCTAGGTTATTGAGGAACACTGCTAAGGTTCAACCTGTTAAGTCTAGGATTTACAGTAAGTCATCCACAATGCATAAGAAGCAAAACAAACCTAATATTTCTCCTAGGTGGATATAAACTGCTAAATCTTTGGAGACTAGGTATATTGATAAGCCTTCTACTATGCATAAGAAGATTAGCAATCCTAGACCTTGCCATAAGTGGATTCCAACTGGTAGAATTTTTAAGTATGGTGGACTTAAGTGGATACCTACCAGAAAGGTGCTTACTGATGGCAATGCCATGGTTGACCATGAAACCCCTAAGGGTTTGGATACTGATGTCACTAACCCATATATATGCAATCAAGTTTGTAATGTTAGTGCAGGTAGTCCTTACTCAGTTGCAGGTACATCAATCATTCACAACATGAGAAGACTCAAAGTCTGGAGGCCTAAAGCAAGCATATCTCCTGCTTCAGGAGGTCTGGCAAGTCAATGTTGATGTATGTGTGCATTATGCCGTCTGTTCACATCAGTTCAGGCCTCGTTCCTCATCGACTATGACGTTTGAAAAACTCAGTTCAAGCCTCGGTCCTCAATGTCAACATTATGGTATCTAACACTTCAGGCCCCGTTTCCTCAAAGAAAAGAAAAGTGTACGCTTGAGTGCACTTTATCTTTTGTAGAAGTGTAATGCTCTTGCTTCTGACCATTCTCATCAACAAACTTCATATTTCTTCCACCCTCGTTCAGTCATCTAGTGGATTACTTTCATCAGATTGTATTTGTTATTATTCACTCGATCAAAAGTGGCATCTTCAAATGCAATTTTTGAGGGGGAGAAGTGTGAACAGTGGATCAACCTCTTATGCAATTTTTGAGGGGGAGAAGTGTGTTCATATCATGCCCTGGGTGCTTGTTTCAGTCCATAAAGGGCTTTGTTAAGCTTGTAGACATGGTTGGGGTATTCACTACTTTCAAAACCAGGAGGCTGTTGCACATAAACATCTTCATTGATGTTACCATTCAGGAATGCACTTTTAACATCCATTTGGTAAACTTTAAAGTTCATGTAAGTTGCATAGGCAAGGAAGATCCTGATGGCTTCCATTCTAGCAACAGGTGCAAAGGTTTCCTCATAGTCTATACCTTCCTGTTGATTATATCCTTTGGAAACCAGTCTTGCTTTGTTTTTGATGACTGTGCCATTCTCATCGGTCTTGTTTTTAAAGACCCATTTCATACCAATGATTAAAACACCCTGGGGGCATTCAACAAGGGTCATGACATCATTTCTGTCAAATTGTTCCAATTCATCTCTCATGGCCTGAACCCAACTTTCATAAGTCAGGGCTTCTTTGACATTTTTAGGCTCAATCTCTGAGAGATAGTCAGCATAAAGACATATATTGGCAATGGCGGCCTTGAGTTTAGCAGCCTTGCTTCTTATGAGCATACCTTCAGTAGGTTCACCAATGATGTTCACAAGCTCAATGATTTTGGATCTAGTCCAGCTATCCTAAGGTTTGGGATAAGAATTTGAGCTTGAAGGAGCCTGATTAGGTTCAGACTCAGGAACATAAGGTGACTCATCATTATATGCTTCAGTGACAACTGTAGGAATAATTTGTTCTGAGAGTTCCTGAACAATTTGTTCAGTGGTATCAGTCTCATTTGAGACGGGCTGAGTTTCAATGAACTCACTGATAGGTGGTTGGGGTAGGTTGTGAGGGATTATGTAATAGGAGACGTCAGCATCAGCTTGGTATTGGGTTGAGGGATTGTTCTCAGGATGATACTCATCAGGAGGATACCTTGATGAGTCATCAATACCAATTTCTTCTACTGAGGAATTTGAGAACCTGATGGATTCAGTGCTCTCATCAACAGTAATGTGATAAGTTTTCTCAGTTTGTTGTCTCCTTGTGTTGAACACCCCGAAGGCTTTAGAAACCAGGGAATATCCCAGGAAGTATCCATCATCAGCTTTGGCATCAAATTTACCCAAGTGATCCTTGTGATTATGTATAAACACAGGACACCCAAATACATGAAAGTACCTGATGTCAGGAATCCTTCCTTTGAATATCTCATAAGGAGTCTTATTGTGCCTTTTCACAATGATTGACCTATTTTGAGTGTAGCAGGCTGTTTTAACTGCCTCAGTCCAAAAATGTTTTGAGAGGACTGAGCCATTTAACATTGTTCTTGTTGCCTCAATGAGTGTTCTATTTCTCCTTTCAGCTACTCCATTTTGTTCAGGAGTATAGGGAGAAGTGAAATTTTGAGAAATTCCTTTCTCATCACAAAAACACTCAAGGTCTTGGTTTTCGAATTCAGTGCCATTGTCAGTCCTGATCTGTTTAACTTTGACATCATTTTGATTTTCAATGTTCCTGACAAATGACATGATGGTTTCAGCTGCCTGACTCTTCTTGGTCAGGAAGTAAACCCAAGTATACCTTGAGTATTCATCCACAATGACCAGAGTATACTTCTCATAGTGAATGGACATTGGACTGACAAGTCCAAAAAGGTCCATATGAAGAAGATGTAGGAAGCTTTTGAGGGAAAAGGTTTGTTTGGTTTTGAATGATGCCCTGTGGTGTTTTTCTTTTTCACAAGCAGAACAAGGCTTGTCTTTGGTATACACCTGGGATGGAAGGCCCAGAACTTTGTTCTGTTTGGCCAGGTTGTTGATGCTCTTGAAGTTGATATGAGAGAGTCTCCTATGCCAAAGCCAGTTGATTGTCTCACTTGCCTTTGAGAATAGACAAGTCCCATTCTGAGTCAGGGATGACATGTCAAGGACATATACATCATCCCTTCTAGGGGCAATCAACACAACTTCCTTATTGGCATTAAAGATGGTCCCTCTCTTGTCATCAAACTGAACTATGTATTTGGCATCACATAGTTGGGAAACACTTATCAGGTTGTACTTGAGACCATTAACATAAGCTATTTTTGTAAAAACTATACCATTGTAGTTTACTAAACCATAACCTTCAGTGGGAGCTGATGAGTTATCACCAAATACTACTTTGGGTCCTGGTTCTTCCACATATTTGTGCAGAAAACTTTTCACACCAGTCATACTTCTGGAGCATCCACTGTCTAGATGCCAAGTGGGATCCTTGATGTGTTTCTACACAAACAGTAAACTGGGTTAGTTTTTCTTGTTGACCCACTTTCTAGTGGGCTTAGTCCTCAGGGACTTTATGAACTCAGTTAGTGAATCATGGTCTGAAGTTGTGTGACCTGAGCTTCCACATGTTTTACATTTTGTGGAGGTTGATGCCTTAGGTGACTGAGAAGTGTTGGTCTGGTTTTTCCTTCTGGACTGAATAACTTTGTCATGTCCCCTGCTTTCATGGGAGGGATCTCCACAGATGTCACAACAATCTTTCATCATACAATCATCAGAAAGATGATCATTGAAACCACAGTGAGGACATGGTGAGAAAGGCTTAGCCTTCAGTCTTTGTTTGGAAGGTGTGGCATACTGATAGCCTTGGTTTTTTTATAGACCTCTTGCTTTTAAAGAAGCAGTGTGGGGGATGTGATCACAGGTTCTGTGGTCCTCTTGTTTGCATATCATACAAAACAGGACTTTGTAGCATTTATCAGTGCTGTGATTTGGATAATTGCACAGTTCACATCTCCCTGAGGGTCTGGGTGTGGTTTTTGATTTGGAAGAACCTAAGGATACTGAGGGCTTTGTTGATTTTGAGTCAGAGTTTTTCTCAATAGACTCAATTTTCTCACTCAGCATCCTGACAAGTTCAGTAAGCTGATCAACCTTTGAATAAGTGCTTTCATGCTTCACTTCAGTGGGTACTGAAGGTTTTTGGTGTTCAGTGGGTGCAGGAGTAGGTCTTTTCAGAATAGTCTTTCCTAACCCTGATTTCTCTTTGGGAGAATGTGGTTGATAGACTAATGGTGCAAGGTCAGAATTGGGTTCCGCTCCTTGAAGTTGTTTCAGTGGAGGGAGTAGTGAATCAGACTTAGACTCAGTGATGGACTCAGTATGACTAAGTTCATCAGTGACTCCTAGCAGCTCCTTGATAGCCTGGCTTTCAGGCTCCAAGATTCTTCCAGTATTAAAATTTGGCACTTTACTATCAGGATTGTTTCTTTCAATCCAATCACTGGGTTTAGGAGCAAGTTCTTTGCTAGAGAGTATGTTGGTTAATAGAAAAGTTGTAGAATGGCTACTCTCCCCAAAAACTTCAGTGAGTTAATCATCACCCAGACCTGCCTTATTGGGGTTGGGTATGAGACTCAGTGTTTCATAAAGTTTGGGGTTTTTCTGAGTCCATTTCCAAATAATTTCCTTTTCTTTCTTAAGTTCTTCCTGAAGAGCTTGATTTTGTTTTACTAGTTCAGAGTTTTGAATTTGAAGTGTAACACTTTCAAGCTTGGCTTGTTTTAAAGCAAGTAGTTCATCTCTACAATGATTTAATTCAAAACTCAGTTAGTTAAATTTTGAAAACAAATTAAGTCTTTGCTCTTCAACATACTTAAGATCAACATTAATATAATCTAAGTAAGATTTCCAATCATCATTATCATCCATAGAAAGTAAAAGATTTACCTTCCTCATAGTGATGTTAAACCATTCACCATTTCTTGCATGACTCTTCCCCACAGCAAGCTTGTTGTCATCTGACAGAGCCATCACGGCACTGATGTGAACTTCATCATCAGAGGACACTTCAACCTCATCCCAGTCATATATTTCAGCAACAAGCCCTTTGTTCTTGGCTTGAGAAGGCTTTGGAGCCTGAGGTGGCTGAGAGACTGTTGAGGATGATTCAAGAAGGGCAAGTTTAGCTTTTGCCTTTCTGTACTTGGCTTCAAAGTCAATCTGAGGGACTTTTTCAAATCTTTGACTAGACTGAAGCATTTTTTGTTGAAACTTGCTGGGGCCTGAAAAAGAGTTATTTCCTGAAAATTTGAAGGATGGTTCTGAGGTTGTTTTTGAAAAACAATCTTTAGCAAAATGGCCCATTTTGCCACATTTAAAGCATTCAGTGTTATCATTTGCTTTTGAAGGACATTTTTTTTTTCTTAAAAAACCTTTTTGAATTAGCAAGGAGTGCTCTTTAAACAAAGCTAAAGTAACCAAGTTATATGACTTTAAACAAAGATGTATAAACTGATTAACAATAAAGCAACGTAAACATAAGAGACAATATTTTCCAACGTTTAATTCTTTGTTAGAAGTTAATCAAAAAGAATCGTACCCAAGTGTTTGCGGAATAACACTTGGGATTGAAAATGACAAGTATGGTATTGACTCCTCACTAAACTCAATCTATGTTGAGTGACAACTTTCAGGACCCACTGAGCTATCTCAGGGGTTGTGTTGTTCTTTGGAGGAGTAAAAGTGGTTTGTGAATGCTTAGCATTAATTGCACAAACTTGTCAACTTTTACTCCTCTCTTATGCTACCTATTTATACACAAATGTGAACAACCCTATTATACAATGGACCTAAGTGTTCCTCAATAAAATCTTGATAGATTTTATTCTCTGGCAAGGGAAACTTCTTTGGGTTAAGTCCAAAAGGCACTTTCTGATGACAGCCTGGTTTTAACCATTTGAGGAAAGTTTGACCTTAAAGTGATAAAGCACTTTAGTGAAACAGATCAAACTTTCCGCTCAGTCCCGCCAAAACTTCAGTCTTCTAGTCATCAGTCTTCAGTACCATGAAGTTGTTGAGGAGTCATGGGGTTCAGTGAGTTATTGTCATCCTCACTGAACCCATCACCTTCTTCTTGGATTAGATCACACTTCACTGAGTTTCGCCTCACTGAATGGAGAACCTTTCTTCTTAGGCTCGGTCTAAGCATCCTGAAGATGACTCACTGAGTTACTGTTCACTCAGTGACTTGTTTATACTTAGGTTATTTTACGTTCAAATCCTTGTTAGAAGAAGATTGGGGAATTCAATGACCCAACAGTCACACATCACCACCACTGGGTCTTTGCCCCCTGCTACCTCAGCGTACCCTTATGATATGGGAGGAAACTTAAGTCTCCCTGTTAAAATCATGCTCGCATTTATAATGTTTGGAATGGTATTTATCGCGTTTATTTCCTTCTACATTCGGAGGTGTTTACAAGATTCTACAAATCAGAATCGAAATTTGATTCCGAATCATCAAAATCACATGCTGAGATTCATTGGATTTCAGCGTGGGCTTGCTAGATCGGTTATTGATTCATTTCCAGTTTTACGTACTCTGAGGTGAGAAATCTAAAGATAGGAGAAGATGCCTTGGAATGTGTTGTCTGCATATCAAAATTTGCGGACGATGAGCGGTTTCGGTTTTTACCAAAGTGCCATCACGTGTTTCATCCTGATTGTATTGATGCATGGCTAGCTTCACATACTACGTGTCCAGTGTGCCGCTCAGATATCACTAAGCCTAATCTCGACTCTGACACTGAGCCAGCATTCAATCACGAGCTGACTCAGTCTCACATCAAGAACACTATAAATGTAACAAGATCACCAACTAATGACCATGACCTAAGTCATTTAGAAGAGGAGCGAGCTACTCCAAAGTTTCCTAGGTCACATTCGACTGGTCGCATTCGACTGATTGCATTCGACTGGACAATCGGAGTTGTGGAAGTGTAAGATGGTAAATGCGAAAAATGATTCGGTTGATGAAAGTGATCAAACTGAATCGTCCTCATCGACTAGTCTTCCAGTTTAGAACCGTGTCATTTTTAGTTTTCTATATTTGGTATTATGTTTATGAATATTTGGCTAAGTTTTAATGCTTAAGATGCCAGTGTTATTGCAAATTTTTGCTTTATGGAAAAATATTTATTTGAAAAGAGATTTTTATTTTATTGGAATTTAAGAATTTTCTTACAGTTTTTAATGAAGTAGATGCATCAGGGGTGGAGCAAGGATTTGTACTTAAGGGGGGGGGGGGGGGGCGAAGTTCGTTATATAACCCCAAAAAATAAAAGTTTAAAAATGGTTTCCACATTTAGTTTATACAAATAAATCATCATAAAAACTTACGAATACATTACTAAACTTAATTTTTTCTAACATATTTAGTGCATAAAAAGTATAATAAACTCAAAATAAGGTTTTTTTTGTTTTTTTTTTTTATTTATTATTTTTTTAATCTATTTTGATGCTTCTGAAGTTCTACGTATATAACTAGGGGAGAGCAACAAAGCCGAAACTTTCCAAAGTTTCTTAATTTAGGTTTTGGGTGTTCAAAAAATATATGTATTCGGATATCCGAAAATTTGATTATAATTTCTTAAAAAGTTGGGTTTTATGAAAAGACAGTTTTGGGAGTCATATAAAAGTTTTCCAAAAATTTTAGATATTTGGATATTCAGATACATAAAACTGTAATCTGAAATTTCGGATATCCAAATTACAAAAAACTTAGATAAAATATTATGTCTAAAATAAAACAATCATCGCAAATTTTGGATATCCCAATTTAAGATATAACTAGTTGTTGACAAGTCACTTAAATTTTTTAAATTAACAACAAAAAAATATTGTCAAAAATGTCTCATTTCATATTTTCGCTTCAATGGCCATTTAGATAGGAGATATTTCATGTCGATTATTTCCTTTTTCTTTCATGATAGAAAAGTCGCTAGTTGAGAGATGCTCGAGGTATATTAAACGTTAAATTATGGGAAAAACAATAGTATTTTAATACTTATTGGAGGGGGCCTAGCACACGCTAGCCACCCCCTCCCTCCGCCCCTATGATGCATGATAGTTTTTTAGTATGATATACATATATTAATTCATATCGGAACCAACTTTTCGAGTGACCTTCATTTCAATGTTGTGGCCTTCGTGGAATAAGTCACCTTACATTAATTCATAGAACTATAGAAGTGCGATATGATTCCGTGAAAAAGAGAATGAACATAGGTGACTCGTGACTGTTATATTATTTTATTTTGTATTTGGTTAACTTATATTTTTCAACTTTTATATATCTAATTCGTTGTGTTTAAATTCATCGTCACCCGGACATAAACCAAGTAGGGTTTTTTCGCAAAAAAGTCGTTGACAAAATCACATTAAGTTGCACCCAAAAAAAGTTTAATTTATAACCTGTCACACTTTGATGATGACGATCATCATAAGCAAGTTTTAACTATGATTGCTTAATGGACGAGATATTTAATTCTCATCAAAGATAAAAATTTGCTACAATTTTAATATCTTAGAAAATCACTTTTGTGGTTATGTGCACGCAGAAGATTTTGACACAGAGCAATGTTTGTAAATATTTATGTTTGTGCAAGTTATAACCTCTTTCATACATTCGGTTTTAGTGTAAAATCTAGTTAATTTAATTTTATCACAATACAATAAAGATTTTTTCATTTTCAAAATCAAAAAATCAAAAATACATGTCTCATATATTTATTTGCATATCTCAATAACATGTGTTGCAACTTGATATTTATACCGCGTAAGCATAAAGAATTCTTAGTATTACGATCAATTTAGTTTAATAATAATAGTATATTAACGATAATATTAATACTAGTGATAAGTGTTCTTCTCAAAAGTTTAAGGTATACGAGACAGCATGGCCCGTGCGTTGCACGGGCTTCGATTACCATGAAGTACCATCAATCTGGCAACGGTTAATTAGGTGTGTCAACATTAGTCGCCAAGTTGGATGTGTTGTTACATGACTTGGCTAATCTTGTGGCATTCTATCATTTATCACCAAGTTGAGAAGTTTCCTGTTGACTTATTTCCATAAAATTTTTGATCATATGACAGATGAGCCTTTAAATTGGGAGTTCGTGACATCAATGAGAGATTATATAGATTTTATGATATCGTGCTAAAGTAAAGACAGGAATGGAAAGTTGTACAGCTGCAACATATGTTGGAGTTGTGCTGGAAAGACCAAAAAGAAACAATCCTTCACATGTTGTTACTTTATCATAACCATTAGTTCATAGTTAGCTTCTCTTTTTTTTTTAACTTGGCTCACAGTTGAATTTACATTTATGTTTAGCTTGTGTAATACCGCCCACCACTTATCACCTTTTAGTCATTAACTTATAAGGTTGAAAAATTAACCTTATAAGAAATCTTCTGTAAACACTACTCAGCAATAACAAACATCATAAAAAGCCACTTTTCCCACAACCATATACAAACAAATTGTTAGTACCTTACTACCTTATTACTGAATAAAACGGATGAAAGTGTGACCCAAGCAACTGAATTCATGGAAATGCTACTTATTTACGATCAAATACAGGACTTTGTATCGAGAAGTCCATGCAGACGAATTAAGTTTAAACAAACAGAGAACCAAGCTAGTGGCACTTCTTGTATGTTACCGTCTTTAATCTCTTTGGCTTGTTCTTCTCAAACGTTTTTGGGTCTTTTGTGTAGTGCGTAGTACCCTCCATCAACAATCTCATCAAGGCATAAATAGATCAGTTCCAGTTTTGAAGTGCCTCTCCTTGTTTAACATTAATTACCCCTGCATCAAGAACTTGAAATGGTTATATGATCAACATGCTTTTCATCTTTAACAATTAACAATAACCTGAGGAGAAGGGTGACAGCGTCATAAAAGCCCTGAAGGATTGTTGTTAGAGTTGATCAATACATAAAACTACTGCATACATGACGTGTGCCTATGTCGGATAGCTTGCGTTACAATCAAAATACAGCTTTCGAATTTATATAAGCACAAATTAGATCAGAAAAATAATAATAGATGTTATAACAAATTTTTTTAAGAAAAATAGGCAAAATTTAAAACTCGATAAAAAGCTAGAATCTTTTTACCACAATTAGCTTAATATAGCCAAAACAAACTCATAAATCCTAAAACTAACACACACCCATAACACCAACTGCTTGGCTTTATTCGGAGCTAAAAATGCAATAAAAAGGCTATAGAAATGTTCATATTTTTACCTTTCGCGCAGAAGGCTGGAAGGATACATGAAACAAATTATAAAACAATGTATTAGTATATATCCTAGAATGTAAACCTTGCACCAAAGCATTATTAATAAAACACTTAAAAAAGAAAATGAAATTCTACCTTTGTTTTCCTCTTGCTCTTTCCTTCCTCTTCATCTTCATCATCGTATGGTAAAACTACATTAATGGCATATGTAAGCACAATCAAAAATCATATTACATCACTCACCCAATGTCATAACCTTGCTCCATTTGATTCAGCCTGCCATCAACAGATTCACAATGGTTAAAACATGTTACACCATAGATACATCAATCAACATTCTCAATGCTTGCATCAAAATATATATTACCTCTTCTTCATCAATATCATCCTCATCTTAAGGCACTGTTGTAATCAATGATGAAACGTACTGATACGTGGGAATCGCACCAGGCTTTACCTCTCAAGGGATCTTGAGAAGCTTACAACCCCCACCAGGCAGTGTACCTGATCGTTGTAGTATAGTATAGTGACAAGTACCGAGGGATTGATCGTTCAGCTAGGAATAGTGTCGCTAGGATTAGAAAACCTGAATACTAGTTCTAAAGGTGAGAGATGATTCTTTTTGTATTTTTATATTTTTTAGAAAGCAATTAAAAATCTCGGGTTTGAAGGATTTGGGCGGAATTAGTTGCTAGTCAACTAACCCAATGTTAAAGATGCAATCAAAATAAAATACTAGAAATGAAAATAAACTAAATTAATTAAGGTTGTGAGCAATAAGTGGAGAAAATGTGTTTACTTAGATTTCACTACTCCCTAGACATCTTTTACATGTTAATTACTTGTTATAATTGCATGGATGACGGATTGTATTCCTTAATACCATTCATGGGGTGGCGCACTTAACTCCCCAATTCTATGAGCTCTTATCTCCTCCTATGCCATGCCCAGCACAACCATAGGGATTATAAACAGTGGCTCATGCATTAAATACAACCAATAAAGACCTAGTGCACATCGGTTCATGTTTCCTAAGACGTTCAAGCATGTTACCATTTGGAGATCTGCCAGTTTTCTTAAGCCTAACATCAAATTCATTCATCCAAAACAATTATAAACAAGTAATCAACACATAATTAACATCTAGGTTTCATTAGATCCAAGCAAACACAAGATAGATCTAGCCTAGCATGATGGAATTAAGACAAGAACAAGATATAAACAACCAACACATAGACATATTGATTGAATTAAAAGAATACTTATCTCAATTACACATGAAAGGTATCAAGGGCTTAGAACCCTTGAAAAACCTGTAAAATTCGCACCAAGTTCGTACTTAGGCTTTCTCCAAAACTTCTCTCTTTTTAATGTGAAAATTAGAAAACTATATATAGGAAATAGGGTCTGACGGCGTCAAGACAAAGCTTGTGACGCCGTCACCTCGCCGCCAAAATAATTCTCGGACTGCCTTGATCTACTTTTGACGCCGTCATGTGTTATGCATTTCCAGGCCGTCATGAATTTTACTCTTGACGCCCTACTTCGTGACGCCGTCAAATCTGTAGTGGGTCGTCATGGAAATTACTCTTGACGCCGTCAGGATGTTGCTCTTGACGCCGTCGCCTACTGTTCCCAGCAAGGAAAATTAAGACTTTGGCGTTTTCTTCACTTTTATGCTTCAAAAATGTCCGAATTGCTTCCTTTTCCAGATTTCACTCCCAAAGTACCTAAAATCACAAAAGGAACGATTTAGGGCAATATTTGATCAAATAAATTCAATTCCAGGCTTAAATGACCCCCTAAAAGTGGTTCATTTTTCGCCTCATCATATACCCTAACACTTGAGATTTGCTTGTCCTCAAGCAAATGCGCTTTTATTCTACTCAAAATACAAGTTAGGGGTCATTTAACACTAATATAAAAGTAATTACAACAAATAATCGTTCCACTAAAGACCAATAGACAAGCACGGAGGTCATACACTAGCACCTCACAAATAGTGTTTAGATACTCACATCTCTCGGGTGTAATAAAGTATAAATTACAATATGGAAACGGAAGATATCTCTCACTACCTGTCATAGCAAAATAGATTACCATAGGCTTGGGAAAGGATCAAACCTCCACCACATGGCGTAAGCACCTAGGATAAACTATCAAAGAGGTCTTTTAAAGGGTTGTAACGTTAGGTGTAGGGATATGAAATACACGGTTTTGTTGGATAAAGGAAGTTTTACTGGTGGCGAGTTAACAATCTTGGTTAATTACATGTACAATATGGCGTTGCTAAGCCAAGACTAGACTCGACTTAAGCTAATAAATGAAAAATAACAAAAACATAAAATAAACATAGAATGAAACGGGATGGTAGTCCGTATGTTTTTTCTCTTTTTCCTTTTTCTAATTTTTTTTCTTTTTCTTGATTTTTTCGATTTTTTTTTTTTTTTTTTTTTTGTGCATACACTCTTACCCTACCATCCAAAATAATACATCATAGGGGATGAACATTCCCCTTACACTTGAATCTTTACATAGTTTACATTAAACTAATCTAATGACTCGAATTAAGAAAATCAAAACACTTGGAGTACTTTTAAGATTAACGTACGTATAGGGGTAATAATATGATGTTCTTCCCCATTACTCCATAAAATAAGTACTTTACCCATGAGTCTCAATCGTCCCGAAACAATATGTACAAGGATATGACTCGACTTAGCAACCATGTAATCAATTAGATAGTTAACTTAGGGTTTAACAAATAACAATAATGCACTAAAAAATGAGCGCATACACGGAAGGCTAAGGCAATTTGGGTGTACATTTAAGTGGGGTGTAACAAATTCTTCCTTTAAGTAAGATGCTTAAAGTTAGAAACGAAAAGATAGGCTCGGAGGGGTGTACTAGGGGTTTCGTGTACTAAAAATGAGTACAACACTAAGGGTGTGGGAAATATTAGTTGACTTAACTAGCCAAGTAATATGACTTAAATGGTCAAGTAATTATAATACGGGTTTAACACAATGGTGATCATAATGCCTCTTATCATGTAGTAAATCCTACCACACGAATGTAGTCTCACTAGCGGTCTCGGGATGCATCACTAACGCAAGTTCTAGATTCTAAATGCTACCGGTACACTCATAAGCACTAATAGTAAATGCTTTTCCTATCAAATCTAAAGGCGAACCTCACATATTTGGGTGGAAAATTTTTCTGAAAGTACGGTTATGTGCTAGTCATACAATCTCCTATCCATGAGACGCTTGCTATGGCTAAAGTTTCACTCCTAAATGTTGTAAAAAAAATTAAATTTGGCGCTAAAATTGCACTAACAAGTATTTCTCATAGTTTTATTACACATCTACTATTAAACAAAACAAACTCAAGCGAAAGTGCATATGTAAGGTATCATCTTTTTTCCCTCCCCTTACACTTAGGATGAACATTGTCCCCAATGTTCAAGTAAAGAATGTAAAAGTGAAAAAGTAAAAAGAATGAAATCAAATACTCCCCTGATTCGCTCGGTATGGATAATAAGGTGGCCAGGTTAAATCTTCTTCCAAGAAAATGAACAATCAAAGCTTCCCTTCCAGAATGTAAATCATCTTCTTGTCAAACATAACCTGTAAATCCTGAGAAAATAGACAAAAACAACCTCGCGTAAAATCGACGGCATCCTATATAAGTTACTAAATCCTAGAAAACAAGATAAGATATAATGCTTGTGGAATGAAGTTTGCAGATCTCCTGGAGATTATAAAACTTAATAACTCACAAAAACCATAAGACTCCGTTAGAAAAACAAAACCGGTAAAATTTCCAGATTTTTACACGTGACGCCGTCAAGAGTTAACTCTTGACGCCGTCAGAAGTGACCTGCAGAAATTCTTATGTTAAGTTTCTGGAAAATTTCTGGAAAAACTTGGTCCTACTTCCTGGAAAATCCTGCAAAACTTCATTATGACTCAATACAAGCATTTGACTCTAACAAATACGAATACACATGTTCATTTAATATTGTGGAGAATCATGATCGGTTTGTTTCTTAAAAACATATTTGGGGTTTTCCCTTACACTTATCTTTTGCAAAAATACTTTTAGGTGGAGTTAAGACTAGGCCAAAACAAAAAAGTAAAGTATTTCCACTATTTAGTTTAGAAACATGATCTACCAACAATAAAAATAAAGCATGCATACGGAAGCAAATAACAAACAAATAAACAAAATCACACAAAACATGGGTTGCCTCCCAAGAAGCGCTTTTCTTTATTTACGAGTCTTGTAGCTAGACTCAAGGTCATGGGTTACTACGTGATACGGGTGAGTTCCTCATTGAGGACATCTTTGGGATCAAACTCAGGTTTCAACTTCCTATCGGTTTCCTTAGTATGGTATGACTTTTCAAACTTTTCTCCATCCGGATCATACAAAGTCATCCTCATATGTCATGATCCGTCACCTTCTTTAGGTGGCTTGTCCCACCTCCATTTACACTTGTCTCCCTCTCTTTTCCACTTATTCATCTCTATATTAATAGGCATTACGCTCAAGAACTCAATCATCTTCCTAAAGACTAAGGGGTCCTCAAAGGGGTCTAGCTCTTCATCTCTAGCTATGAGTTGTTCTACCGAATGTGTCTTTTCAACGAAATCTTTCTCTAGATAAAATGGGCATTGAGGTCCTATAAAGTTTCTTTCTATCCAAGGTCCATATCTAGATGGTCTCCTATTCATCTCTACCCAATGCGGTGTCGGTTCATCATCACAATCATAACTATGCTTCTTTACATCATACACCGACCAAGTATCGCCTTCACCTACCGCTATCTTAGACTTCTTACAATCTATCATTGCGCTAGCGGTTGCTAAAAATCCTCTTCCCACTAATAATGGGCATGTAGTGTCACTAACCATGTCTAGGACGTGAAAATCCGCTAATATAGTTAACTTTCCTACGTGAACAACTACATCCTTAATCATTCCAACCGGGTGGGCAATACTCCCATCCGCTAGCCCTATCAATACCTCCGTTTCCTCTAACTTTCCTAGCTTAAGAGCGGTGAATAAGGATAAGGGAATCAAGTTGAGGCTTGACCCTAAATCGGCTAGTGTGTCGAAAGCTTCGGATCTTCCTATCTTACAAGGCAAAACAAATATACCCGGATCATCAAGCTTTTTAGGCAACTTGTTTTGAACGAAGGCGGTCCCATTTTTACCTAGTTTAAACTTCTCGTATTTTTCTAGGAGGGCACTATAGTAAGGAGCACGCGCTAAGACATCAATGACGGGGCGTTCAAGGTGAAGTTCTTTGAATTCATCGTCAAGGTCTTGCGTAGGAGGTGTTTCAACTATACTTTTGACCGGTTCTATATCGGGTGTTTTATTTGATTGGTCCTTTTGAAGAATTTGGTTTTGTTTGAAACACGTGCTCGTTGATTTAACCGAGTAGTATTGTGGACACGAAGTGGGTGACGAAACTGAAGGTATGGAATTAACGTTTAGTTTCGGATTCTTGACCGTGTCGCTTGGGAGTGCTCCCATTTCTCGGTCATTGAGAACTTTCAACAATGCGTCAATTTTGGTGGTCATCTCGCTTTGCTTTTGTTTGAAATCGGCTTCAAACTTAGATATGCGAGCTTCTTGAGATGTCATGAACTTAGACATCAACCCTTCAAGATTGTTGGTACTACCATAGTTGTTAGAAGGATTGTTGTTGAAAGTACGGTTGGATGGTGGACCGTTTGGTTGGTAACGATTAGGCGGATTGGAAGAATTAAGTTGATTTTGTTTCCACCTAAGGTTTGGGTGATTTTTCCAAGAGGGGTTGTATGAATCAGCGTAAGTGTTTGGCTCGGGCTTGAAAGTGTACCACTTATCTCCCGCTTCGTCGGTACGCGTGGATGCATAGTCCGCAAAAGCTGTTCCGGGGAGTTCCACACAATCACAAGTGTCGTGGGGACCACTACATAATTTGCATGAAGAAGTGATTTTGTTCACTTGGCTTGAAGGTTTAGGAGCTTCGTAAGATTTCATGAGAAACTTGACTTGGTCCTCAAGTTCCATGATCCTACGATCGGGAGTGCTAGAATTGTTCGAAGGCAAAGATATTGCCTTGACCGTTTTGTTCAAATCACGGGGATCATTACAACTTTCGTTGTCATAGAGAGCAAGATCTTCTATGAGTTCCCATGATTGTTCCGCACTTAGATCACGTAGCTTACCACCGGCGGATTGGTCAATGGCTCGTCTCGTGGAGAGATCGATATGGTCATAAAAAATTTGGACTTGGAGCCAAAGATCTATGCCATGATGAGGGACTTTTTGGAGTAAGTCCTTGAAACGAGTCCATGCTTCATAAAGAGATTCATTTTGACGTTGTTGGAACATCAAGATGTCATTTCTAAGCTTAGTAGTTCTCCCCGGTGGGAAAAATTGAGCAAGGAAACGAGTGGTGAGATCATCCCATGTGGTGATGGATTCCGGGGGTAAACGCTCAAGCCACTGACTAGCTTGATCCCGTAGAGAGAATTGGAATAGGCATAATCGGGTTGTCTCTCTAGTTGCAACATCTAGGTCTATGGAATCTACGATTTTGAGGAAGTCCTTAAGATGTTGGTTTGGATCTTCGAAACGAAGTCCATGGAATGCACATCCGCTTTGCACCAACCGGATGGTGTCGGATCGCAAGGGAGTCACATTGGCTCCGGTGAGCTCAATGGTGTTTCGGTAGCCTTGGTGGCTAGGTCGGGAATATTCTCCTAAGGTTCGGGGCCTAAGAGGTTCTAGTGGTGGGTTTTGTTGTGGTGGGATGACGGGTTCAAAGATGTTCCCGTTGTCCATGATGTCGGGTGGTGAAGAGTTACGAACAAAGACACAAAGAAATAAGATAGACTAAAGAAGACCTAAAGAATAAAAATAAAATCATACTAGAAAGGAATCTAGCAAGTAGACCTAATAAAAAGAGATTCTAACCTAGACAATAACTATTCCCCAGGCTGCGGCGCCAAAAATTTGATACGTGGGAATCGCACCAGGCTTTACCTCTCAAGGGATCTTGAGAAGCTTACAACCCCCACCAGGCAGTGTACCTGATCGTTGTAGTATAGTATAGTGACAAGTACCGAGGGATTGATCGTTCAGCTAGGAATAGTGTCGCTAGGATTAGAAAACCTGAATACTAGTTCTAAAGGTGAGAGATGATTCTTTTTGTATTTTTATATTTTTTAGAAAGCAAGTAAAAATCTCGGGTTTGAAGGATTTGGGCGGAATTAGTTGCTAGTCAACTAACCCAATGCTAAAGATGCAATCAAAATAAAATACTAGAAATGAAAATAAACTAAATTAATTAAGGTTGTGAGCAATAAGTGGAGAAAATGTGTTTACTTAGATTTCACTACTCCCTAGACATCTTTTACATGTTAATTACTTGTTATAATTGCATGGATGACGGATTGTATTCCTTAATACCATTCATGGGGTGGCGCACTTAACTCCCCAATTCTATGAGCTCTTATCTCCTCCTATGCCATGCCCAGCACAACCATAGGGATTATAAACAGTGGCTCATGCATTAAATACAACCAATAAAGACCTAGTGCACATCGGTTCATGTTTCCTAAGACGTTCAAGCATGTTACCATTTGGAGATCTGCCAGTTTTCTTAAGCCTAACATCAAATTCATTCATCCAAAACAATTATAAACAAGTAATCAACACATAATTAACATCTAGGTTCATTAGATCCAAGCAAACACAAGATAGATCTAGCCTAGTATGATGGAATTAAGACAAGAACAAGATATAAACAACCAACACATAGACATATTGATTGAATTAAAAGAATACTTATCTCAATTACACATGAAAGGTATCAAGGGCTTAGAACCCTTGAAAAACCTGTAAAATTCGCACCAAGTTCGTACTTAGGCTTTCTCCAAAACTTCTCTCTTTTTAATGTGAAAATTAGAAAACTATATATAGGAAATAGGGTCTGACGGCGTCAAGACAAAGCTTGTGACGCCGTCACCTCGCCGCCAAAATAATTCTCGGAATGCCTTGATCTACTTTTGACGCCGTCATGTGTTATGCATTTCCAGGCCGTCATGAATTTTACTCTTGACGCCCTACTTCGTGACGCCGTCAAATCTGTACTGGGTCGTCATGGAAATTACTCTTGACGCCGTCAGGATGTTGCTCTTGACGCCGTCACCTACTGTTCCCAGCAAGGAAAATTAAGACTTTGGCGTTTTCTTCACTTTTATGCTCCAAAAACGTCCGAATTGCTTCCTTTTCCAGATTTCACTCCCAAAGTACCTAAAATCACAAAAGGAACGATTTAGGACAATATTTGATCAAATAAATTCAATTCCGGGCTTAAATGGCCCCCTAAAAGTGGTTCATTTTTCGCCTCGTCACGTACACTCTGCAAAACATATTCAATAGGTCGCATTGTAAAGTTACTAAGAAATCAAATAAAACTTAATGTACTTTAATTGAGTTATATGTACCATGCATAACATTTCTATGTTAACTTGACTAAATATAAAAGAACAAAGAAAAAGCATATGATCATAAATGGGTAAGTAGTGAACTCTAAAACGTGTTATGTGTTATATCAATTGTGTGACATTAACCGCTTAAAAAACTAATATACATCTAAAGAAAATAAAGTAAACGTACATATGATATGCAGACATTAATTAGGCGTAACCATTCACTCACCCGTAAGCGACACCTCTGTTTGACTGTTATCTGAACCCGCAATGCTAAGCACACTATTGGCGAGTACATTTAAACTTGTGAAATTATAAAAAGAAGCAAATGAAAAAAAGTTACGCACAACGGTACGCATCACGACTGTAACAAATTTTGACAGTTAAAAAAATTCAAGAGACAGTACCTCCATTTAAATCACAATTACATGTATAGCTAGGATTTGGCAAAACTATCATCCACTTCACTTTATAATTTTCCTCATTTTGAATAAGCAGTTTGAAGTTGGTCATTAAAAACCGTTTATTTCTTACACAAATGATCTGGTAATCTTTATCTGATTTTCTGCGTGAACTGGTAGCAGCCGTACTTGGGCTTTCATTGACACCTGTAACAGCCACAATGTAGAAAAGGTTATTGTAATTTATAGCATAAAGTGTATTGTATCTACATTGATTCACTAACATAAAAATTCATAAGTACATTTACCTCAAGCAGCTGAATGACCATACCTATTAGCAATATATTGGGAATGCGGAACCCTTTTTGATATTTCATAAGTACCCGTAACAACAAACTGAAAAGAATTAATATAACCCAAACAATCTTTTATATCTTGTATTAATCAAGGTATTTGTTTAAATTATATTAACCATTTCTACATTGTAACTATTCACGGTACCTGCCTATTCGCCTATTCTCACGCTTTTCCTCATCACCATCCTACTGATCAGTCAACGATCTGCAACAAATAAAATAAAATGAAAAATAAAAGCAACAATCGCATCAATCCAATACATTGCTGATATTACTAATGACGAACACATTTGAACCCCTAGATAATTAAAAGTTGCTAGCAGTTACCTTGCACTCCCAAAAATTATGATTAAGTTGTTGAAGTTTGGGAAATAACCCATAAGTTAACAGATACGTGAGACCCTGTTCACCTAAGTATTCCTCAATGTTCCTTTTTGCGGGCATTTTTTATATTCCGAATATGTATTCATTTTCCTACTCACATCACCATCCGCATAACCTCATATCATACAGAACACCAAAATTAATTAATCCAATCAAAACTTGTTTGTAGTTATTACATAAGATAACCTAATAACAATGGCATGAATGAATGCCAATATCTTTAAGGCGTTGTCAACCCATAACTCATCACATGAGGCTGTTTAAAGTAAAGAATGATATCAAAGGGCTAAATTTATAACTATCGAATTACAAATTGTAAACCTGAGATAGTTGACGATTTACATACTTTGGGAGTAACTGTTGGGATGCTTTGCACCATTGAACTCAACCTCTATCCCAACATACTTCGAATATACAACCGGTGTACCAGTCTTCTGCAATAAAAAAATGGTAGCTTTTACGCAACGGTGATCAAACCAATCTAATATATCAACAACATTATGCTTCTAAAATTATGAATTACCTTCACATCCACTTCCACCCGTTTCAGACCAATTGGCCTGTGTAAAGATCGTTTAAGCCCAATCTAGGATAATAGAAACAATGATTAGCACAGCGGAATAAGGATAATAACAATCAAAGTTTCACAAGGTTTTTCTAATAACAATGATCCTCTATGGATCTCTATTACTCTCTATTGAAAGTGTTTCCAAGAAGTGTCTCTCAAAGTGGTATCCAATACAATAACCATCTGTTTCTTTTATAGACAAGGAACCCTAAAAGAAAATAAATATAAAATCAATGCATATCACTACCTAATATAGTTCATACATATCCTAACAAACAAATACTAAAGATACGAATTAATAATATCCATAGAAATAAGTCTTCAGCAGGAACACTATGTCAGCAGAAACCATCTATAGCTTCAGCAGAATCCTGTCAGTAGAACTTCATCAGTAGGAACTTCCAAAATTCCTTACAATCCTCCCCTAATCTTGAGTTTGACATGGTTAAGTTCAAGATTCCAGATATAGCTTTAGCTTCGAAAGTGTGAGGATTGAAACTGTTATATTTCCAGCAACAATAAGTAACTAGCAGCAATCAAACTATATATCAACAGCAACTAGTAACCATCTTTTAAGGACAAAGAACCAGCAGCAACTTCAACCTATCAGCAGCAACAGGAACCAGCAGCAACATAAGTAGATTTGATAAGCCTTTACCAAGTAGCTACTCACTCTTGGGCTAGCTAGTCCTTTGGTGGAATCATGACATCACCCTGGTGAACTAATAACCAGTTCAACACTTAGAACGTGAATCATCGGTGTGTTGAAAGACCCTAATGATTTTTGGAAAATCATCACAGCCATAAACGGATTTGACATGTCTTTACCTATAGCCGTTTGCTCAGGACTAGCCAATTCTTTGGTTACCCAATAGGGCATCACCCATGGTGAATTGATGACCATTTGAACTCTCAGCAATGAAGCATGGGTGAGTTGAGTACCCTATGATTTTGAGCAAACCATTACAGCTATCAACGGAATTGAGATGTCTTTACCAAAAACCGTTTGCTTTCTGTGATGGAATGCGTCATCATCATGGTGAGTTGAGTACCATGTATTGTGTGGTAATGAACCAAACATCAAAACCTGCAAACAAGAGAAAAAAAAAACTTTACAATTTATTTTTTATTTTATATATATATATATATATATATATATATATATATATATATATATATATATATATATATATATATATATATATATATATATATATATATATATATATATATATTTTATTATTTTTTTTTTAATTTTTTTTTATTATTATTATTTTTTTTAATAAAAGAAAGAAAGAAATAGAAATATGTATGATTATGATGTCACCTTCTCAAACAGCAACAACCTCACCTCACTGAGGTTTTGATTATGATGTTGTTAGCAGCAATATACCACCTGTAGTCAACAAGAAAATAAGCAGTTTTAGCCAAAGAGGCCAAAGATACAAACTTTATTGCAAGAAACCCCAAATAATTAATTATGAAGAATGCAAAACAAACTTGAAAAAGCATATATAGAACATGACAAACCTGGTTAAGTCGATATACTTCTTATTTCAGAAATCGAATCTTTCTAACAGGGTCAAAACTGTTGTTTCTATTCAACTTAACACAAACTCAACTACACTTACAGGAAATCTTTACATAAAAACTCAAAATTAAACCTCTTTGTCCAATCGGTTATGTATTTCCAGAAAGAAATCAAAAGCGAAAATCATTAAAAGCAATAAGCAAAATCAACATTGAAACCATTTATGAAACATAAAAGTAGACCTAAAATTATTTTAGGGATTAGAACTAGGTCTTACCAGTTATTTCAATTTTATATTTTTAGCTTCATGCAATTGCAATTACACATCGGCCTAAAAGTTTGACACATGATTTGGATCTTATTTAGGATTTTCGATATTGTTTAGCATCTTACTGATGGTGGTGGGCTGTGATCAAGGTGGTGAGAAGAGGGTGTTTTTGTTTCGCGTCTGTGTGTGTGTTTGTGAGGGTGAAATATGTGGATAAAAAAATGCCAGGGAATACGGAATGGTTTTTTTTTTTCTTTTCTTTAAATGCACGATGTTTGGTATACTCATAACTGAAGGAACAGTCATATTCATATATACATGCGGTTCCTGCAAATAAATGTGACTCCAACTTTAAAAGCTATCAAAAGCTTTCAAAAGAAGCTCAAGATTAAATAACTTTGTGAGCTTAATCATCATAATAGAGTTGCCAAGTTTATACCATGAATGCACATGCTCAATAAATGCTAACCTGCAACTCATTCTTTATATATAGTTAGATTAGATGTGCTATTTATTAAATTTATAAATTTACTTAAAGTTGTACGTGGAAAATTAAAATTACTTTTTAGAAATGTTGGACTATATTGTATTGTTAACCGATTACGATATAACATTCTTTTACACTTAAGTCAAAAAGTAAATAAGGAAGAAAGTGAAGCTCGAGGAGCTATGCAATTCTTTTTGTTATTTTATAAAATTCTATATATATACTAAAAGTCAGTACGTGGTACTGTAGCAAACACTGTGTTGCTACAGTGATTGTAACAGTAAATATGTGAGTCTGGTTACTATAGCAACAGTGTTTTTTTTTTTTTTAATTTTTGACCCTGAGGTTAAATATTTAACAAAAACAGCACCTCAGGTTAAATTATAATTTCAAAGATAGTCCCAAAGGACTAACTTTGCAATATATCGATCCTGTTAAAAATTACTGTTCATTCGTTAAAAACTCTGTTCACCAGTTTTTTTTTTTTAACACCACCTCAGGTTAATTTTTATTTCAAGAGTACTTGCGGTTATCGATCTTTTGCAAATTTAGTCCTTAATAACAAAAATAATTTTTTTCAATCATTTTATTTCGAGTTTAGATTAACAACAATATTTCCGCAGCAACGCGCGGGTACCCCGCTCGTTTAATCTAATTCAATTTTAACTTTAATTAGCTAATCAAGATATTCTATTTTAATATTTAGCTTTCCTACTAGCTAAATTTGGTTTTCTAAAATATATTATTTGCAATTAAACTTCGAGACAGGTGTTTCTTTTTATGCTTTAAAGATAGAAAATCAAACAATTTGTGATTCTTTATCTTGATCTCAAATGCATCACAATGTTTTACTAGTTTAATGACCTGATCATTGTAAAAAAGAAAAAAACTAACTCACTGATTTATCATGTGACTAACTAATTGATTTTATCAATATTATTAAAAAGGGTTTAATTCCAGTTTTAGAGTATATAAATACTTCATGCTCACGCTTTTCTTATTTTCTTTTCACTATTAACACTCTCATTTTCCTGCACTCTTGGCTCACGCCTCAGTCGTTGCTTAGTCTTCTTATCTTTAATTGTTCTATAATTAGAATATATTTCATTTACCTTACTATTTTTATTTTATGATATGGTAAATAGTGTGACTAATTAGAGAGGGCGTGATAAACGGTTTGCTCTATTTACTGCCCTTTTTTCACACAATTTAAAACTTTTGTCAAGAATTTGCTAAAGGGAACTAAAAAGTAATACTAGAACTTTTATTCATTTTAGCTTATGTAGCAACCATTGAAAAGTTGCAATAAATCTTATGCTGAAGCTAAAAGTAATTTATCTTTTGCAAATAGTCTAATTATTTCGTAACATACAACTTTTGACACATGAACTAGCCTCTGAGAAAATGGATACGAACTTAATATTTCATATATTCAGTGTAAAGTTAGTAAGGATTTCAAATAATATTGCACTGAAAAACAACATTTATACAAACAATACTGATAGTGACAATGTTATTAGTTATAAATAAAACTTCATCCGTTTAAAATTAAATGTTCATCTTCCTATTTTGAGATGTCTCAAAATAAATGTTCGTTTGTATTTTAACCAATCAAAAGTGAGTCTAATTAGTGGAGATGATATATGATTCATGAAATATAATTAGGGTAAAATCCAAAAACTTTCTGCAATATATGATAGACATTTATTTTGAGTTTAAGACAGTAACTGAACTAAAATAAAAAGTTAAAATGATACAAATATTAAATATGAATATTAGAGATTAACGATCCGATATAAATTATTATTGTCGTTGTTGGTGGTGTAACTGGTGTTGTTATTACTATATATATTAATACAGCGTCAAATGAGGCCATCTGACGTCATCCTTTGCAGCCCAGCCCATTATCTTTTGCAGCCCGGTCCGTTAGCCGTGATAATAATTTGCACTTAACTGATTTCATGTAGATGCTTACAGTTTACTGCTTTCTACTTATAAAAAATAAAAAAACAAAATAAAAAAATGCAATGATCGACGACGTGAAACAACGTCCCGCCGCAACGCGGCGGACCGCCGCCCACCTCGTTATTATTATTTAAAATAGTTGTGTGTATATTGGACCAAGAAAAGTGTTTACATATTCTGAGCTTGTAACGGCAGACGATACCACAAATTAAACCCAGGTTGACAGATGAAAAGAAACAAACGAAGATTAAGTCGAAGAGAAACAAAACAACCAAAGCAACATACATGGCAAAATAAAGATGTTGTATATTGGACCAAGAAGAATGTCTACATATTTTGCGTTTGTAATGGCAGACGAGACCACAAATTATACCCAGGTTGACGGATGAAGAGAAACAACCGAAGATTAAGTCCAAGAGAAACAAAACAACCGAACCAACATACATGGAAAAATAAAGAGGTCATATTTTCAATACATGGAAATAAAGAGTTGAACATCCACACTTCAAGCATATCAACCCTCATCTATACCGGAATTAAGTCAAATAATCCCAATTTTGACTGAGGTACTGACATCGCCTAAACATCCATAATGAGGATAAATTAATAAATAGACCGACAAATGTCATTTTTTAATACTTGTACGGAGTATCAACTATCCCGACTCCCTCGATGTGCCCATGAAGATTAGGCGCTCACGTGTCTAAAGCTCGACACATTCTCATCATAGATTTGAATGTTCACCATTTTTTTTCTTTTTTACAAAGAAACTTATATACAAATATATTTTAGCACCATACACATTACACCTTCAAAGTGGGGTAAGTTCGCAAGCTGGAACATGAGAATTTAAGGTATCATGGACTACTATAATATACCTGTTATTTTTCAAACGATACATCTCAACTAAATGGTATAGTAGAAGAAGAAACAAAAAGAGCTTGTAGAACGGTATAAAGGGGTGAATACGGTCTTTTCGACTAAATTAAAGTATAACAACTTCTAATTTCAAAGAGCGAACAAGTGGTTATATACAACAACAATCATAACCACAATATCGAGAGAGGAAATAGAGAAAGACACCATAATATATATCGGTTCGCGATGGGGATTTATACCATCCATACGTCCAGTTTCGAATCCACGACACCGACAGTATTACTAAGTATAATCCTTACGGTGGACTACAAACCGTTACAACTTCAATCCACCGATATGCACTAAGAGTGGCGCTCACTAAGAAGAGCTACTCCAATGGTATTCCACGCTCGAAAACCAACCACAAGAATCTTGTGATTCGACTTTCCACTAAGACTACAAAGACTTCCCTATCGGAAGTATCAAACCCCGAATAGACCTTCCCCGGTCTAGGCATGATCACCAAGATAAAAGACTTATTACACTTTTGCTTATCCACAACCCAAATATGACTTCAAATGATTTGTAAGTGTTTGTTTGTTTTGAAACAACCTAACATATCTTAGAGACTCGATTCTAGTAGAAAGGGTATATAGAAGAGGACACGCGACATAATTCACAAGAGCGGATTAGGTTCTTGTAAATCTCTTTTGCAGAAGAAGTGTTCTTTAAATTCATGATAAGATGAGAAGTTAGAACACAATGAGATGGTAGACTTAAAGGGTAGAGAGAAAATAAATTGAAGAGAAAGAATGATTGGCAAGAAGTGATATGTAAAAGACAAGAGGTGAGTATTTATAGATAAACATAAGATATTCCTGCTGAGCCTGGCTCGGTGGGCATGCGCTGGCAGGTCACCCAATGTGTCAGGTAATCCTGGGGGATTTTTCTTGGTTTTGTTTATTTGTACTCATCTCTTGTTAAACCCCCAATTGCACTCCACCTTTTGACATTTCCAATAACCACTAGGACTGATCTTATAGGAATGGCAACATTAGCCCCATTACTATCCTGGGCTATTAAGGTATAAAATTTTGCAATTTTCTTACTTGGTTCACCATTAAAACTAGTTTATATGTTACTCGACTTATCACCTCCTTTGTTCAATGGCTCCCATCATCACCCACTAACACAAGTTTACCTTCAAGTTTTTTTTTTTTTTTTTTTTTTTTTTCTCAATATTATGAATCTTATCAATTAAGGAAACATTAGTGCCCACATGAGCATTCAATACATTGACATAAGATGGAGACCCTATACCTGTGTTCAATTTAACTTCACCTTCATCGGCATTCAATACTTATTGTAATTGTTCGTTTATAGCCGACTAAATCTTTCCAACCACATCTTCTTCATTAGGGTTGAAAGACGAACTAGCAAAATTCGAATCCCTTGTCGTACCTTTTTCTCGTCCACCCCCTCTCCCTCCCGAATCCAAAAAACCTCTTTCCATGTCACACCATTCAACTAACAGTTAGGGTTAGAAACAAACGAGAAGTACCAGCAATTCCCAATGATGATCAATGAGTAAATTCTGTTATAGCACCAAGAATAAATCACACCAATGATATAATATGGATATAATAAGAATCGTGTAATTAAAACCTAAAGGTCAGTTAATATAATGCCACCACCATTCATTAACCAATAAGATTAAAGGAGGATATATGACACTACATTCAAACGACTTAAGAATTAATATAAAGATTCCACAATGAAGGATCACGGTTCAATTTTGTACAACGAAAAAACGATTAGGGAATTTGTAAATAGCCAAATTTTGTTCCTAAAAACAATTGAAAATTATGCAAAAAGGCATTTGAACAAACTTAATTTAAGGTTCTTGGACCTAAAAATTAGGCTAAATTACTTGCCATAAATTGCGACCCATTGAGCTTATGCATATATAGCGTTCATGTGGCCGGTGTACGCGAGTACTTGACCTAAGTGTGTTTTCGAGTTAATTTTGTAGGGGAAGGGAAGAGAGAAAACATGAGAGAAAAAAATGAGAGAGTATCAAATTTTGTTCCTTTCTTTTCTTTCCTAATCCTTCCAAAAGTGAGAGGAAGATTTTAGAATAAAAAAGATTCAAATCTTTCTTTCACTTTCTCTTCTTTGGCTTTCTCTTTTAATAGAATCTTGAAAACACATTTTTTTTTTCAACTTCTTTCATTTTCTTTTCCTTCTCTTGTAAATAAATCTTAAGAAAAGGAACCAAAGTAGAAGAGATAGCTCAGGGAATATCAAGACCCTGATTTTCAAAGGGTTTATACATACATAAAAGTCACTCCCATCTTTTTTTGTCAAGGATCTAATTTTGTTAGGCCCGATTTGCTACTTTTTCTATTTTCTCATATGGAAAAAAAAAACCCCCGAATTCGATAGGGAAACCCGAAACCCGAACTAATTGTTGCGGGCGGGGCATGGTTATCGGGTTACGGGACGGGTTTGAGGCTTAAAAAGAGATTTTTTACGAGTTTGGAGCGAAGAGCGGGGAATAACATCCCCGCCCCGCCCCGCCCCGCCCGAATGATGTACACACACACACACACACACACACACACACACACACATATATATATATATATATATATATATATATATATATATATATATATATATATACTAGATGTCGAAGCCCGCCCGATAGGCAGGCATGACTTATAAATATCATTGAAAAAAGTAACTTAACGAAAATAAACTCTAAACATACCAAATTATTTTTAGAAAGCATTAAGAACGAAAAGAAATATATGTTCATATAAAAGATATAAAAAGTCAAATAATCAAATTTTACGGAGTGTTTGAGAATTCTTAAGGCCGTATACAGTTTATTTCATATAACTTAGCAATGGATGATAGAACTTAATTCTTCTCTTTATGAGATAGTTACAATTGGCTTATCTACAACAACTATCAGTGGATTAACATTTTACGTGTGTTGGCCTTTTTTCTATCATTTAACGACTTCAATGGTAAAATAGTAAATGTCAAGATTTTAATTCTTAATACGCAACATTAAAGCTGATTATCTAATGATCACATGACTTAATCAATTTGCCATCCAAACACACTAACACAATAATCATATACATAGTATAATTTATAATAAGAATGTATGATTATTATCAAGATAATATAACTATGTAATTAACCATTTTTTAAGCATGCATTAAAAAGGTATTATATAAATGTGAATAAATTAGTGTGTCTAAACTCATGAGTTATTAGAAAACTAAACTAACACTACTAAAAACTAACACTACGTTACTATTAATGAGAACCAAACAAACTGGCTTACTGCCATTCTTGTGAAGCCTACTAAACTTTTTCTTTTTTTCATTACTCCAATTTAATTATTTTGCTTAAGCACTTGTTGCTTATGTCAAAGTAATGTATTATGTTCATGTTATTTTCTAAGCCTAATGCACTATTTTTTACATGTTTCCAATTCGCCATCACGGATTATTGTCATGCTCACTTTATTAAATAACTCAAACCAAATTATTTACTAAAATCACATATTGTTGTTAACCTGTTAATAGGTTAAACACAATGAACTAATATGAGCCAAATATCAGGTATGTCTCTATAAGCCAATTTTCTAAAACTAAATAAATTTACGATTATGCCGAGCATAATTATCCTATGTGTTGTCGTAATCATGGAATTTCATTCGACATTACAAAAAATATAGACATCAAGTTACCTGAAAGAGCAGCAACGTTGTATGCAGCCGTAACCGTTGCTTCTTTGGTTTCACCAAGATGACAATTGATTGGGGATGATATAGGCTGTAACTCTTTTGGTGTTTGAATTGGGCCCTTAGTTTCAGTATGTCGCTTCTCAATATAAATATACAATATCCACTTATCCACATTGATTAAGAATCACGAAACGCAAAACACCACAGAGAACAATGCTTGTAAATTAAATTTAATAAGCTTGAAATGTTAGATTGTTTGTAAATTGAGCTTTGTTTGAAAAAACGCAAAATATTAGATTTTATGATCCAATATTTACAAACATATACAGCAACTATATATTACGGTACCATCAAAGCACAGGTACTATGTTCAGTCAACATTTATACAATATAACTGTCAGAGTCGATCCCATGTCGAGGCGTACCTTTCCACCATTCTTATGCGCAGATGGACCTGGATTGTGGTGTGTCCCCTTTGCCTCTAACACACGAACCAAATGCCTTCGTCAGTCTGTCGTTCAAATTTTTTGTCGGCATTCACGCCTGCTGAATGTTGTTGTTGATGATGTTCTTTATAACGATCAACACGCGATTGGGAATCACCCTATAACTTCACAATTCATAATGACATTAGAAGTAACAAAACATTTCAAGTTTATGACTAAAATTGAGGAAAACTAAGGTATGTTGTTTGGAATCTTGTCATAATCTGTAATTAATGGTCAGATTTATGTTACATTAGGTGGAAAGTTCAACCAAAGGTTTTGGGGATTGGCTCAAAAACATAGTTAGACAGAAGTTGTAAGGATCATACTTGACCATAGTTCAGTTGTACCAATTTTTACGCAAAAATATACATTGATCAACCAAGTCAATCAAGCATTGGTAGATGGACACTACAATTAAAAGAACTAATCTACCATTTCAACATACATGAGTTTTCTATGAGGGATGAATGATTTCTTCCTGGAGAGATAACTCAATTCAGAAAAAGCACGGAAAATGACATAAGAAAATAAAAGTGACTCGCACTAACCTGTCTTTAGAAATGTTTCCACTGCCACAGTAAACCTCGCCCGATTCAAGGTGTGAAGCACAACAGATTTTACCTGGTTAAGTAAAAAGCAAATGCAATTAACAACAAATAAGTTAAATGTATGAATCTTAATATATTAAAAAAAGAGCTTCAAGTTCTGATAATGCTATTTCGGTTTCAATCATCCAATTTCTGCTAAATATTTTTTTTTGAGTCCGATTTATCTGATTCAAACCTTGGCCCAAATGCATATACATTTCCAAGAGCCTATGTGCAGCTCTCAAGATGACGACTTCCCAAGGTAGTAAGAAAGGCCAGATTAGAAAAGAACTCCTTGTGTCTTGACACTTTTGGTCTTGGAGTGAGCTTTAGACTTGGTCAGAAAATGCTCCAGTATCAGTTGCAGTTACAATCGGCACCTCCACATGAACGAACCCCTGGTTCTGGAAGAAGACATGATTGGCCTGATTCAACGTACTACGTACCTTCATAACAGATACAACCTACAAAACAATAGACGAATTAGGTATGAGTCAAAACATAGTGATTGAAACAGGCCATTTTCTAGTACCAATTGGTAAAGACTGGGTACCCAGAAATGAATGCGTCATTATGATTACAAATTCAACTTTATTTACAATGACCAACGTCTTACCCAAAAAAATAAAAATAATAATAAAATAAAAACACGATTTAAGAGGTTATTTGCAGTGATTATGGTTGATTTTCAACCCATTGTACTCGTTACCCTTTGACCCGCTAGAATGTTCATTTGACCCATTTGAGATGGACACCATTGTGATTGAGTCAAAATTGCAACCTATAAGCTATATGCATAGAAATATAAGTTAATTAGTTTACCATGGTTGTTTGAGGTTTAAAATGAGCACAATCTCTTAATCTAGCCAAAGGAAAAGTTTTCTTATTGGAAAAGGGTCTGAGATGGGCATCTAATTATTATGTTTTCAAGTGACATATAATCAAGATGTTTGGCAAGTTATTCATATTATGAAATATGTAAGGGTTAATGGTTTGTTTGTACTGCACACTTCGGGTTTCATAAGACCATTTACTTTGAAGCAAGAAAGAGTTGGATTTGTTTGTACTTCACACTTTAGGTCTTGCTGAAATGCGTGTTTCAGTTAGTCAATGATATACTGACGGTTGAAATGGATATTAAGACCATTTATTTTGAGCGTTGTGTGATCAGTTTGATCCTATAAATATGTACTATATGATAAGTGGCGTAACTTTCTGCTCCATAAAAATTATCAACTAAACTATAGCTTTTGAAAAATCGCCACTGCCATTATTGCCGCCACTTTTATTATCCCCAACACTGCCACTTTTTACCTTTCAGACCTGAAAAATTATCCTAAGACAATGAAATCAAGTGAAAGCCAAAATGCAGCTATTTGCGACATATTTCATTAAGGCCACACAGCCACTGAAACTACTTTGAGTCACCAAATTATGCATATTATTCAGTTTATACCAAATCGAGCAGTCCAAAAACTGATTTTCATCATTCTACATGTTTTTTATCTGATTTGATATAAATGAAGCTAGATATATTCTTGGTTTACATGTAAAGTAGTTTCTATAGCTAGGTGGCGTTGATCATCTGATTATTACGTCAGTCCAAAAAGCACATCCAAACACTGCCATTTACAATCTGTTATATTATAGTTAATTATTTTGTGTAAATTAGATAAAAAAAAAATAACAATAATCAAGACTTGTACCTGATGTTTTGAGGAATTTGATCCCTGACTTTTTTCCTCGGGTCAAAGTTACTCATTTTTGGTTACATGAGTACATAATTTAAAAACACTGCACGTACCTGGAGCATAGATTATAGAAATGAAAAGAAGGTACCTGAAATGATGCCACCGATACCGTTTGCATCAAGGCTAAGAACAGTCACAGAGCCATTCTTAGAAAACAAACTATGGTGCACGCTGTTGGCTATGAGCTGTTGCGAGGCTAACACAGTGATAAAAAGTGAAAGGGTTACCCATTATCAAACTGAAAGAAGGACTAAATATGGAATGGTGGCTCGGTAGGCATTTTTTTGCTTTTGTCAGCGTTTACTCGACCGAGTTACATGACAAAACAAAAAACCCCCAACGTTTAAAAGCTTTGTGCGGCCACCACAAATTTGTAAAATAAGAAAAAGAGTTCAATAATGGGTGAAATTGATGCCATTTGACTGTAACCATTCATATATTCCAAACACCTCTGAAGTTAACCTCGGTTTTTTTTCCAGAACTAATAACATACCAAAATCCTAAAACCAAGGAGAAAACAGAGAGAAAAGTTCAGATTTTTGCGTAAAAAATGACCAATTTAGCAGCAACTTTGAGTTTCAAAGAAAGTTTTGTTTCAGCTTTCGGCATCTTGTTTTTTTGCCACCATAAGATGTAGTTTGACAAAAAACCGGAAAAAAAAACAAAAAAAAAACAGACATACCAAAGACTACATACCAACAGTGTCTAAACTATGTGCATTTGGGAGAATCCCAATAGTAGATACACCTCCATGTGATGGCCGGAAACCAAGAACGCCACAAAATGAGGCTGGAATTCTCACTCCCCCAATTGTATCAGTACCTGAAAAGTCAATAAAAGGAATATATCAAACGTCATTCGCTAAACAACCGTTTTGAGTTGCTTCCCTTACCTTGGCCGCGATCATTAATCACACATAGAGGCTTTGTTATTTGATTGGACTATGATATTATATGATGTACCTATTGTTCTTGTAACTTCTGCTTAGTTATAGCTTATAAAAAGTTAAATGAATATGTCTAATATATATAAGCATTGTCAGAAACTCATACATCACATTTAGACACACATGCATAATTGCATATACATAAGTTGTTTATACATATAGACAACCTGCAACATATGATGTTTATATATACTTATTATTACAGATGATATATAAACGCAAATGCACACATGACACATTTATATACAAATATGGCCTCATACATGACAGTAACTTTATTATGTCACAGTTCAAGAAGAGAAACAATGAAAAAGTATCCTTACTTGCTACACGGCTGTCCAAAACTATACCAAAATTCAAATTCTTGAACAATATTGGGCCTCCAGGATAGCCAAAAGAAGCATCATTGTGATCACATTGAAAGTAATATACATATGTAAATAGAAACCCATGTAACTAAGTGATAAGGAACAAAAAGTAAGAATGATGACAAAGCATTCAAAGCTAAAACAACAATTTGTTTAAAAACATACTTGAAACTTATAATATAGGTGGACCAGGTCTATCATCTTGTGTAGGAAAGACAAACTTGTAACTGCATACAAAAATCACGCAAAAGTATGTAATCAATAGGATGTGATATAAATTAGAATGTTACAATATGAACAATTAGAATGCATATGTTTCAAACATACTAATCAACAGTTCCTAGATAAGCTATCACCGATGTTAAAATAAATCTATGCTACTTATAATGGAGGAAGGACTCTCTCTCCAAAAAAATTCAGATGTACACAAAATGATGCATGGTTTACAACACTTTAAAGCAAGCAATTTTCATAATTACAACAACCAAAGCATTGTGTACAACAAAAACTAGCATGAATCGAAATTCATACCACTTTCCTTATAATTCTACATTAATAGCATTAAAAACACCCCTACACCCAATATTACAATTATTTAAACACAATGTACAACCCTCATTCTACATTAAAAACACCCCTACACCCAATATTACAATCATTTAAACACAATGTACAACCCTCATTTTACATTAATAGCATTAAAAGTATCCATACATCCAATATTACAATCATTTAAACATAATGTACAACACTCATTCTACATTAATAGCATTAAAAACACCCATACACCCAATATCACAATCATTTAAACACAATGTACAACCCTCCAATCGGTATACTTTTTATTTTATATCGTTATATATATATATATATATATATATATATATATATATATATATATATATATATATATATATATATATATATACATATATATATATATATATATATATATATATATTTAAATAGTTATACTTTTTTTTTAAATCGTTATTTTTTTTTTAAAATCGTTATAGTTTTTTTTTTTAAATCGTTATACTTTTTTTTTAAATCGTTATGTATAAATTGTTTAAATCGTTATATATATTTTTTTAAATCGTTATATATATATATATATATATATATATATATATATATATATATATATATATATATATATATATATTTTTGCTTTGTTTTAGGCAATGTTGCAAAAATCGTGAATCGGTACTGAGGCGGTCCGGGGCCGATTAGAGATTTTTTACCGATTAATCGGCCGATTTTCTTGACTCGGCCGATTACCTTGGAATTCTCTCCAAGTTCCAGGGCCGATTAACGATTAATCGCCGATTAATCGGCCGATTCGGCCGATTTTTGCAACACTGGTTTTAGGTGAAGAAGAAAATGATGATGACGTTCAAGAAATAAAAAATCCGGGTAAAGTGGGAAAAAAGAATTGGACGACCGACGAAGAAGTATTTTTGGCAAAAGCTTGGGTTCATGTCTCAACATGCCCAAAGGTCGGGAATCAACAAAAGTCCGATAGCTTTTGGGGAAGAATTCTAGAGCACTTCAAGCAAAATGTGCCGGATACTTTACGAACATTCCATGGGTTGAACACAAAATGGAAAAATATGAATACCGAATTAAATACATTTAACGGCCTATACATCCAACAAGTAAGTTTTAAATTATATACTTTGTATAATTTTTTTTATTTATATTTATTATTTGTTTAGATTTATACTTGTTTATTTTAATTAGTAGTGTAAATTTAAATTATATTTCTTATTATTGTAGAACCGATGTCGTGATAGTGGGTGTGACGATCTTAACGTGATGAGAAATGCATTGGCCGATTATAAAAAGAAAACCAAAGGCAAGAATTTTAGTCATATTGAGGCGTGGGAGGTAGTTAGGAAATCGGACAAATGGTGGGAACAACCAACCGTTAGTCAAACATCTTCGTCTAATACGGAGAAACGAAGAAAGTCGTCGGAATCTAGCAGTGACAATGTTGAGACTATTATTCCGGATCTAAATGACGACACAACTCCTACACGGAAGAAAAAAGGGAAAAAGGCCGAAAACGAGTCGACAAAGAAGAGTATTGAATCGTTAGCAGATTATGCGGCAAAGAAGTCACAAATAATGGATGAGAATGTTGAGAAGAAACGTGCGAAGGAAGAGTTGACAGAAAAGTTAATGGCGGCACAACTAGAAGGGGTTCAAGAAAAGAATTTTTTTCGAGCAATGAAGTTCTTCAACGACCCCCATGATACAATACTAGACCCAACAATGCGCGACATTATGATTGTAAAAAAACGTGAAGTCGCGGCCAAATATGGATGGCCTTGCAATTTTTAGAAATTGTTTTTTTTTTTTTCCTATCTATCATGTAACTTTTTTTTTTAATTATTAATGAAATTTGAAGTTTTTAATTCGATCGGCATAACATTGCCACTAAACATATGGACTTAGGCATCCAAAGGCATGAAAGTAGTTAGCTTAACATGATTGGCTAATTACAATTATTTTTTAGGCAACATTAGGCACCATTGCCACCCCCCGACTGATATTAGGGTTTTGTGTGTGAGTGAATAAAAATTCGGATTATAATTAAGGAATATATATGCGGCCTCTTCTCATTAAAGTAAATAATTAGGCTTTTCTTTTTTGTTTATAGATTTCGGCTAAAATTATATAATCAAAAACATGTGTTGGTCTAGTGGTTATCATGCTTGTTAATGTTACCAACACTCTAGGTTCAAATCTTGCTAATGGCATAATTTTTAAAATCCGAATTTTTAAAAAATAAATTGTTAAAAATTGCTTACATGGACAGATTGTGATGACATGGCTGATAATGAATTACTAGGCAATGAGGTGGCATTTTCTTCAAATGCCTGTTATATTATATATATATATATATATATATATATATATATATATATATATATATATATATATATATATATATACTTATATTGTTATTTATTTATTTATTTTATCTTTGTAAGATTGCAATTTTGTGATTATAGAAACATGTTGAATGTCATATTTTTAAGTTGTAATTGTTTACGATGTAATTTATCATTATTTATGTACAAATGTTGTCGTTGAAAACTTAATATGACTTACTTTTAACTATTAAACTCCTATTTTACTTCTACACGTTCAAGTATTCAACTTAAGCATATGTTTTTCATTAAAAAGGAAAAACAACTAAAAGGATAAATTTAATATGACTGAAATTTTACGCAAATAAGTGCTATATGAGGCAATTTCATATTTACCTAACCTAAACCCAATAATGTCATATTTGCTCAAGACATGCTTTAACTAAATTGTACACCGTGCACTCAAATCTTATATATATATATATATATATATATATATATATATATATATATATATATATATATATATATATATATATATATATATATATATATATATATATATATATATACTAGATTTCGAAGCCCGCCCGATGGGCGGGCATGACTTATAATTATCGTTGGAAAAAGTAACTTAATCAAATAAAACTATAAACATACCTAATTATTGATTGGTTGCATTAAAAACGAAAAGAAATATATATGTGTGTTGAATATGAGAGAAAAAAGATACAAAGTGGTCTGCAAGAGCAATGTATACGACCAAAAAAACTCAAATGTGAAATAAAGTTCTTTGTATACAATGGTTGAGACAACCAAATTTAGTTATCCTTTTCAAGCATGCTGCAAAAAATTAAGTAAAGGCAACTCAACTGAATCCATTCCAAATTATTTATTGAATACATTAACAACAAAAATGAATAAATATTCATCTTATATTAGAAAATAAAAGTTATTAAAGTATCCACAATAACAAAGTATACGTTGTTAGTTCAAATATGCAAGAATATAATTGTCGCACATGGGAATAATGAACCCCTTGTTGGTATCCTTCGATTGAGGTTTAAAAATCCTTGTAACCTTGTGTAATTCACCACACCGCTAAAATGGTGAAAGCGAAAGCCATCATGACCATGGCAACCATTCTTATCGTCAACGGACACTACAATCCTCTCCTCTATTCAAATTGGTTGTTAATGCTTCCGAAAGCATGTATTTTCTATTTATCTTACTCGAGGCCCCTAATGTGGCAGTGCTCAAAGCACCAAATGTTAGGGGTACTTGTTGCTCTTCTGGTTCGATATCTTTCTGATCTATGATAAAGTCAAGAACTCAACTGTTCACAGAAGAAAAGATTTTATTAGAAGCTTCGGCTAAAACTTGAAGATATCAAAATAAAAATTTGCATATTTTTAATTGCTAGATGGTACCTCATTTTATTCACCATTTTATCTATATCTTTTGTATTTTGCAATCATGTTACTGTGTTATTCGTTTAAAATATATAAATACTTTTAAATATTTTATAATAACTACCGTGTTATTCATGTAAAATATATCAATACTTTTAAGTATGATATAAGATCATTTGAGGACCAAACTTTTTTTACATACCAAGGGACAATCTCCACCCTCCATCTTCCCTCCTTCTTTATTTGATCTAATGGATGAGATTAATCACAACAATTTAAAAAACCCACTTTCATTCTTTTTTTTTTTTCAAATATTAATATCTTTGAAACCGTTAATCGTTAAGCGAAAAAAATTATACCGTTACGACGTGCATTTAATTATCTTTCTATAATATCATATATGATAGTACATATCATATATGGTATGTAATATCATATGATATGATATGTAATATCATATATGATTTTTTTCGGCCACGAAAAAAAAAGTGAAAAAAATTATTTTTTTTTCGAAAGTATATCAAAGTGCCCGTTTATAGAAAGATAATTAAATGCCTGTCGCAATGGTGTAATTATTTTCGCTTAATGATTAACGGTTTAAGAGATATTTAAATTATAAAAAATGAGTGAAATATTAAAATGCTTTTAATCTCAACCATTGATTTCTTTTTTAGATGGATGGTGGGGATGAGTCCATTGGTATGTGAGGAATTTTGGTTTTTTAAATAACTCGCCTCTTTAACTATTTTAGAATGTGATATACTTTAATATATTGTACAAAATTTTAAATTTCAAATAAGATATGATATTCTTTTATTTTCAATTTTTATAATACATATCGTTATTCGTCTTGTTTTATTAACATTAGTAAAGATGCATATTATTTTACCAACATGTTGTAAAAAGGAGATATACGAAAGATTACACCTTTAATTTTCTAACTTCTTACAAACTACAAACCAATATGTGTAAACTAATATAATGCACATAATATATCTATGAGATGCATGGTATACTATAAGAATATATGGAACAAAAAATAGTATTTTTATGATAACATTTTTTTGTGTTGTTCGTTAAATGAAAACAGTTGGGCATGATTAGTTCCAAAATGTCAATTCTCGAACTAACATACGTAGCGATTTAGTAGCCTCATTATAATTGCACACATATGTGGAAACAGTTGCAATAACGAAATTTAGACATAGTATTACACATCATATTTTATAGAAAAAGTAAGTTCAGATATACACATTAGTTGGCACAACAGATGTGTTTAAAGATCGATCGTGCCTTTAACAAAAGTGAAAAGCATAATGTTAATGCATACATAGTTTCTTTGATACATGATTGCTATGTTATTACACTATGACACGATATCGTCATGTGCATGTGATTACCTGGTATAAAACTTGCTATATACACATAAACTATGTTACAGGAGCCGGATTGTTGTTGCTAGTCCTGTTGCTTTGTTCTTTTCGCTCTCGGGCCTGCCTCATTCTTTGTTTTATCTTCAAAAAGTTTATAAATAGTTTTAGGAGCAAAGACTTGTACCCACTCACTACGTTCTTCTGTGGGTGTGCTGATGTATGTGGCATCTCATTTGTGAAAGCAGCTATTTGCCTAGGATTGCTGGAAGTGCCCGCTGTTATTGTACTTTAAATCCTAATTTTGGATCTTTGTATTTTGAGTCAATTCACTTGGGAGAATCTGAAAGAATGACCAATAAAAATCATTATAAGAATGGACATAGAGGACACAATTTCAATCAATGCACTTAACAATTATCTCAAATGGTTCTGGTTAAAATATTAAGTTTAAAGGGTAACGGGTCAAATGAATCAATAGCTGCAAACAGTTTCTTTTGAATGCATAATAATCATAAGTAAAAAGAATGCATTAAGAAAGAAATCTCATTTACCTTTAGCTCAGACTTTGGCTGATGTCACATGCTCAATTTTCGTATCACGGGCAAACAACGAAATATCGTCATTCCAGTTGGCCATATATTACATAAATACTATGAAAATGATATTAGCGGGTCAAATCGTCAAGATCATAAAAGGGTGTTTGTTTGACAGCCCCTAATGAAAGAAAAGCATGCATTTCATTTCTAAATGCCATATACATAAAACTCCTCAACTTAAATAACTAAGAATTATAGATATTTAATTAAATATAAAATGTCATAAAGACATGATCTGGCCTCTCATTCAATGGTTTATTTCAAAATGCTTCTCATCCTTCTCACATAACTCAAAATATTGTAACAGATGACACTTGTTTATCAAGGACGTTTAGCGTCACTATTGGCTTAAGTAGCACTGTGATTATGTAAAAGTCAAAATAGAATGGATGTCAACACATGTGTCACTATTCAAGTCCAATATAAAACATGATAAAAATTGCAATTCAATTACTAAACGAAGCACTCACCAACCAAATGTTTTGCAGGTTAAATCCACGATCATAAACAATTGCAGCCACTAAAAGAAACATTGCAGGCTATCTAGTAAAGCACCACTTCCGGTTGATAGAAAATTAACTCGGGAGATTATCAAAGAAACATTGATGAAGATCATGTCTATGAATCACGTGTCATTCTATGGTTATGTTGACCCAGTATATTTGGAGAGACATATATTGACTAAACAGTCTGATATATGTTCTTTTGGTGCGGTTATGTGGGAACTGTTATACAGGAAATTTATGAAATCTCTAGTCAAAGGAAGTTTCAAAGCTAGTCTAGTTGACGATGCCAATATCCATACTATAGTAAAAAATTCTGATAATTGTAAAACAGGGATGGACCTTGGCTAGCGCGTGCGCATGTACCAGATCTTCTGGTCATACCAGCATGCGTTTGGCGGCCGACATAAGGCCGTGCTACAACAACAGTAAGTAACGATACACATGAATTAGTAATTTAAGCGGCTACCTTGACGGCTGCTTGTGGAGACATAAAAGTGTACAAAAGCGGGAAAAAGTAAAATAGCAGAAGTACGTTGATGGCTGCTTGTAGAGGTTCCTGTGTTTTTATCCATGACAGCAGGCGTGACAGATTGTTGGCGTTTCGGCTATAACAATACCATAGACACCTACTATTACTCGAAGGCCGAGTAAACCGCAACGACAAATGAAAGTATGCACCATAAAAATTACAAAAACAAATACTGCAATAAGAATCTCAGACACCAATGAAACTACTTGCAGACGAAATCGTCTCCGGGTGCGCAACACTGCAATAAGAATCTAATGAATAAATGGGAGAATAAATGGGTGGACACCGGGGCTGCAGGCATGCTAAAACATCTACAAAGGAAATGAAAAGTGGACTGAATTAGGACAATGCCAAAAACTTTAAAATTTTCCTAAATTACTAATGAATGAGTCAACTTTAGTTATGTCTTAACTCTAAAATATTAATAAATTTAATACAGAGGTTTGTAAAGAAAAAAATATATCTGGAGGTTAATGTGGATTCCTTCCTTAGCTTTGTTTCCTTGGTGGACTCGAGCAGCAAAAGCAGGATGCTCTTTGAAAAAGGCATGATATATAACACAATCACTATTATGCATAAATAAAAGTAGCAAAATAGTTTTTGAGTAACAGAAGCGCATGCATAAGTGAACAGCGAGTCAGTGCACTAACCTGTTAGAAGGGATATAAGGCATCACTTACACCCTGCTCATCATGACTAATGTCTCGTTTATCAAAGCGTAACTAAATCCAGTTCCAGTCGGTTGGTCAACAAACAGTAGGTTTGATGCCTGCATAGCACCAAACAGATAATATAACTCAAGATCAATGCAAAGATTTTAGAAAACATATACCAATGTTTGACTTATCCTATTCAGAAGGACACGCACTGGAAAGTTAAGCATGAAATTTATTGCTACAGTGAGCTAATAATCACAAGAATTAACTAACCAAACCCAATCACTTACATAATACTTATATTTATACATTTTCAAACCAAAAAGACATAAAAAAGATCAAGAAACAAATAAGACAAAGAGAATAACTGATTAATTATATCCCTCAGAGATGATCTATTCCTACTTTTATGCCTCTTTGCAGCCTCACTTTTTCCATCTTCCTAACCTTTAACGCAACCTAATTTTTTATATTAGATTCTATGCAATACAGTGAAAACTTATGCTAAACTCTTGTTCACCTACTCTGATCCCAAACTATTTCTTGGCATGTCTATCAGAAAAAGAAAGTTAACCGGTAGCCTTCACCATTTTGAACAGTTATAACACTGACCCCGCTAATCTTGCTCTATGAAACATCAATCTTGCAATGTTAAGCAAGCACTTGGGTAGAATAATATATAAAACAACAATAATGGTTTCTTGAATAAAAATACCCTATGTGACTATAATAGAGTTAGAAGTAACACCCTCTTAGATAGTCTCTTATGATCCACTTGTTCATCTACTGTTACGGCAACTTTCTATTTCTTTAAAGAAGGACACTTTTTTGTTGACAGGAATCGACTACTAATCTATGCTTATTATTCATCTATTTGCTGACAGCTCATATATCTAGCTTAACCATACCTGTTACAAATATACTCTTCTAATAAGCATGACATCACTTGTACAGTTGTACAGATTCCTCTCACAATTGTATTAGTTACCATAGTCTTTGACTTCGTGAATAACATGGCGTTCTCAGAATGCAACAAATCCTTAAACTCTCTACTATTCTGCTGCATGTATGCTGTTCCAAGACAACATCCTCTTCATACCTTCCAGGAAGTTGCTTGGTAGTTAACTTAATGCAGTTTATAAAATGCGGTTTTGACTTTTGTAACTGTTAAATCATTTTAAACAGGAGATCCTACACGCATCCAAAAACTCATTATCAGAACTTGCAATATGTATGATCTAAAACATGCCAACCGTATTTGGCCATTCACACGTAAACTTGAAAAAAAATATGCCCCAATTAGAAAAAGTCTCAACCCATTTTGTATGAATGGGCCAATTTGGATAATATTTTATAGGTGACAGATTGAGTAAGTAAATTTACAAATTGAGCCAAATGGGAAAAACAAAAAAGAAGGTTAAAGGTGAATATGACCTTAAACTTTTCCACGACGTTTTGCGCATGTGAAACAGATACACCGACCTTGATCGCATGGAGCTGGTTCATCAAACCACATTACCATGTCGACTTCTCAAGTATTTCCATGCGAAAACGGTAGTTGACACGGCTCTAATTATGCCTTCATTAAATGAATCATTCAGACCTAGATTAAGCTATTTAGGCATAATATGTCAAACAATCCGCCATGATGTGAATCATTCAGACCTAGATTAAGCTATCTAGGTTTCGAGTTATTCGGAGCTTGTTCCATGCGTGAATACCACTTCAGCTTGTCCATTTGTGCAGAGTTTCCTGGATTGAAGCTGCATCACCTGAAAGTATTAGTTTCATTTAAAATAACAGTGGTTAGACCCAGATTTAAATGGTCAAATAATTAATGATAAAGAAAAACAAAACTAACAACAAACAAATTCGAACAATAACAACTACAATGTTATTAACAGATGATAAAGTAGTGAATTCGTTACTCACCAGCCTTGGTCATCCTAACTCCACTGTCGACGATGGTCAATGTGTTGTTGGATGAATGCTAGCTTCTGCCACCTGCCAAATGTTATCACAATTAACCAAATAACATGATTAGAAAACTTTGGAGCATGAAACTTCATTGAATAAAAAAGTCCATGCCTTTCTTAAAAAAAAAAAAAGTGTGCACCAAAGAAAACTCTACTAAACAACAGGCTGAAAAAAAAAAAAAAAAAAAAAAAAAAAAAAGAATGTTTGCAAACAATGACATAACAATGCTATAAAATCACATAGAATAAATAAAAAATAATTGTGCTGAACGGTTCTAATATGAATATTTTATACCTTCTCGGCACATAAGAAAGTAATGACTTCCTGGTAGGTTTTCTAAATGCTTTTTGAAAGAATCCAGGGACACTTCAACAACATCTTACCAAACTCCGGACCCTCTCCATGGACCTATATACACGTTAGTACCGATAAGTGAAGGCAATATAAATTTATGTAAAGACTTGTTCGTAAATAGAAACTGTAGACTAAAAAAAAAGAAAGCTCAGCAAGATCTTCCATATGAACACTTGCACACTTTTTACCAAACAAAGATCTGTTTCCTGCAATATTACATTCAGATTGTCTTGAACATGATTATGTCATAATTCGTATTCATACAAACTGTATATTGTAAGGATAATTGCTACTCTTTTGTTTGTAATACAAAAGAGCTCAAAACAAAGTTACAAAACAAAAACTTTAATACATGTATATAAAAACATACCTTCGTCTTCTTCGAATCAGATTGTTCATCACCATCAACTTCTGCGTGTCCTGTCTCATTCATATATTTGGGAGCCAAGAATTCAACAATGACCTGATCTTGAATGTCTAGCCGAGCATGTACATGCATAAAGCCATGTACCTAAAAAAATAGGTTTCATCGTTAGGATTTAAAGAATAAGATACATACGTGTTTTTTACGTGGTTCATAGGCAAGGGTTTGGAAAAGAAGATACAGATTCATACGCAGGAATAGATAAAACCTAAAAAATACGAATGAATACACCATGCATCCATTATAACTGATTATATACAACTATGTTACTTGATTTGTGATGAACATGCGTTTGTGTATATTGGAAAATTTAGGGTTTTAGAGAGTACCGTATCATTAGAGAAGATGGCTGATGAAATTATGATATTAGGGTTTTGAGAAAATAATTATATAAAAATTTGATATATGCAGATTAGCAAAACTAACTAATTGCAGACTTTTATAAATTGCAGACTTTTATAAATTTGGTGTTGCATTATAAAATCAAAAAAAGGTGTTGCTTCAGTGGTTAAGATATATGTTACTCTTTGAAAGACCCAGAGTTCGAACCATCTAAGTATCATTTTTTAAATATTTAATCCGAAATTTTGATAAGTTTAGTAGTTGCTTATAATGAAAAGTTTAGTAGTTGCTTACATGGCTGATGACATGGCTGATAATGAATTACTGGGCAATGAGGTGGCATATACTTCAAATGCCTCCTGTTATATATAATGTGTATATATATATATATATATATATATATATATATATATATATATATATATATATATATATATATATATATATATATATATATACATACTAGTTTCATGACCCGTCAGATGGACGGGCTAGCGTCATGTAAATTTGATAATATTATTACTTATGATGTCCATACTTATGAGGATCATAACTTTATCATTCATAGTTATGAGTTGTTAAAGGTTTAGCGATGTGCCTCGCATATCATGTGCTCAATATTAACTTATTATGTTGTAACAGATACACAATGATACCATGTTACTATTGTCCGATATTTGATAGCACACGACTATTGTTGTTGAAACAGATATAATATTAGTGTCAAACAATTATATTTATTATAAAAGTACTACTTATTGAACAAACAAATGTAATGACAAAAAGATAATAGATAACTAATTAAGATAAAAGAAAATTTTGATATTCGTATTAAGGAAATATGAATTACTTATTCATAAAAATGTAACATGTCGACATCATTTTAATTTGATACTATTATTATTTTAATTTTAGTTTGTTTCTAGTTTGTTATAATGTTAATATGAGCATCCATAATTTTGAGGTTATTAACATGATAATAACTTTATCATTCATAGTTATTGGTTGTTAAATATTTAGCCTCACACATCATGTGATCATATTAACATCATTAGGACATTAAGTTTTTAATATTGGCAAAAAGAAATCCCATTATATGTTAGATACTCTAACAAAGTAAGTTGCATATTGAAGTACCAACATTACACGTTCTACAAAGAGAGTGTACACTGTACTTAGAAGCATAAGTACCTCATAATCAAACCATGTAAAGCATGTATTTTTCATAAAATATAGAGATTACAGTGTATATAATGGACTGTTTTTTGACAACCACTCTATGAAAGGGTTGCATTTTAAAGGTATACTTCAAATAAAGCATGAGTAATTGCGTGAACTTGTCGTCTTGGTCGATTTCCTTAGGTTTGTGCAAGATCAATCATACCCACTTTCATACTTGGTCGAATTCCTTAGGTTTGTGCAAGACAATAGACAAACATCATTATCTAGGCCTCTTATTTTTTTGTTTAATTGAGCTTTGTTCATCTTAAGATATAAAAAACAACAGTAGACTGCATATTAGCACATTTTTTTTTTTTTTTACAAATCTATAAATGGTTCTTGAGACATCCCTCAAATAATATTGCTTGTGTCATGTAAGTAGTAAAAAAACAGCATGAAACTTACATAATAAGATAAAAGTGTTGGCGGGTTGCATAATCGACCCGGTTTGACCAGCAAACAAAAGTACCTAAATCAACATCTAAGTTTTGATCGAAATAAGTAATCATGAGTTGGTAGATGGGAAATAGTACCTACGCCTCAACGATTGGTGAAAGCAAACTAATTAACTTAGGAAGTGTGGTGAGAAGAGGCTCCTGCACATAAACATTATACATCACACACTTAAAACCTAAAAATAAAAAGTTCTCTTATTTACCTTCTTTATTCGTTACCCAATCACGCCGGTCGATTCAATTAGAATTTCATCTGACCTCACTTGAAGTAACTGTATAATTTTCATATATCAGTATTGAGATCGTCATAACAGAGATAGAAAACCATGTAGAAGTACACATACCTTAGCAAGGAAATCTAAACAGTATTACATCTTGGTAACCTGCATCCCCCTTGAAGTCGTACAAGAATCACATACAAACTTCATGAACCATGAATTGAAATGGAAGTCGTTAGTCTCATGACCCTTTACCCTCGGGTAGAGGTGTGATTGTCTATATGTCACCTCCCCCATGCCTCCCTTTACCCTCGGGTACATGACTACACACTTTTGGAACATCGAGTCTTGTCTCGCGTAGTAATAATAATAATAATAATAATAATAATAATAATAATAATAATAATAATAATAATAATAATAATAACCAAAAAAAAACATTATGCCATAAACAGTATAAGTATCACAATCGAACCGGTCATGCGGTGGTTTATGATAGGAGAAGGTCTGCATAAATGAAAATGCTATGAATATATGTTTCTTGAACTTTTGACGTAACTTTATTGAATTATAAGTGTTGAGAAAATTACCCTCTCGTGCTGGTCATCTGTATCTTCATCCAGGTCATCATTTCATCCATATCATGTAGCTCATCTGTTTTCTTACTGCAATATCAATCACATCATTAAAAATACAGAATGAAGGGGTTTCGGATTGCTTATTTATTATGCTTATTGTTTTGCTTAAAAATAAGTACTTACATGCTACTTCCAATGATAAAATTAAAGATCACAAAGAGCCCATAGGTATTGTTTATCACTTTCTTCTAATAAAAAGATTCATGGTTTTAAGCAGATGCAAGTTAAGAAGCTCTTAAATAATCTTCCTATATGCTATAAAAGTCTAAAAGGTTGACGAAAGAAGTACCTTTTATCATAGTAGTAATATCAACATATTGCCTAGCTTGCAACCCTTTAGTATTTCCTGTCAGTATGAGGATGTAAAATTAGTAAAATAGTTGTGATATAATATTGACATGGCATTACAAAACCCACTACCTCCCAGCAAAGTTTGAACTATCCTTTCATTTTGTAAGGCAATCCTCCCCGAATTATTCGCATATGCATTTAGCCAACTAAATACATTTGACTTTATAGAGAAACAACCACTGCAGAAAAATCGAACATAATAAATTGACGGATTAGTATTAGAATATATTAATGTTAGTCTAAATGACCGGACATATTAGATTATTACTATGTTCTAATCACCTTCTTTGTCTTAGCATTGGAATCTTGTCCTACAAACTTTCTAGCAAGTCCAAAATCAGGTATTTTTGGATTCCAATCACCGTGCACCAAGATGTTACCTGCCTTGAGATCTATGTGGATAATTTTAAGGCGGGAATCTTGATCTAGATAGAGAATGTCTTGAGCTATCCCATGTATAATGTGAAAGCGATAAGGCCAATCAAGCATTCAGCATTTTGTTTCATCTGTACAATATGAAATACTGTAATGTTAGTTTGTGTTGCTGATTTTAAGGGTTAGTTATGCAAGGATGTGAAGAATTTCAGTGAAATCATGAAGAATACCAGTAATCATCTTGACGTTTAAACCGAGACTTAGAGCTCTGTGAATGGTGTCAGCATTGTCATGTCTTGTCGGGTCAAATAGGGGCAACAATCCAACAAACTACCATAGCACTATCTTTTGATTTTTCAGGAACTTCGTACAAATTCAACAAACAAAAAACCAATATGGAGAGTTAGCAATCATGATCAAACATAAATGGTAAGTAGTTAAAAAAATCATGAATATGTTTATGCATGTATCATTTAATATATAATGAATACATATTCATCACACAGAAACCAATATTGTGTCTATAAAGCTAAGAATGCCATCAATCGGTAAAACAAATTTGATTTCAAGTACCAAGGTCATGGGTCAACCAAACTGATGTGCAATGGTTGTCTCTTTCGACACGACCTTGTTTTGACCATTACCGAAACCGCCCAATCCTGGCACCTCTAAGTCCAACTATAAATGGGTCGACAGTATGATTTGCTTCATAGTATATAGTTGTCTTGTAAGAGAATTAAGCTTCTTATATTTTCGAGGGACACTATTCTTATCAATAAATTCTTATTTATTTACAGATTAAGGAGTTTCAGAAAAACAAAACAAATAGTTAAATGTCCAATGCTTATATCAAACATGAGTTTCATTAAGGAATTTTATCATACACTTGATGTTCATGTGAAAAAAAACACACTCAATTCAAGCATTTGCGACTAATAATATGAAATTGAAATCGCAAAAGGTTCAAAATTCAGTTAATTGCAATTATAACTAATCAAAGCACAAAATGTAGACTTTATCATATAAGTATTTTATCAAACAGTTGATATTGTTAGGAATACGATTATTCGTATGAAGATTCGGTCACCCCAAGTGTAACCTAGCATAGTGTAGCTCGTGGTATCTATCTTAATTAGTTTAATGGTAGTTTAGATTTAGTTAGTATTTGTGGATTCGGGTCGGGTCTTCACCCACTGTCAGCCCGCTCCACAGCCTTTTTCAGAAGGCGTTTCTATTGTAAGTATAAATACCCTTTCCCACCCAAGGGAAAGGGTTGGACCTTCATTTGGAATCTAACATTCAACAAGTTTTCTCACACAAGGCTCCCAACTCTTTCATCTCATTCTCTCTCTAACTTCTCACTAGAAAACATAACCTTAAATCAATCTAATCACTTAACCATCCATGTTCTCATATTAGAGTATACTACAATTGGTATCAAGAGCCATGGTTCCATCCTAGGATTCGTGGTATGCTCAAATTTATAGCTTGGTTTGTGGTTTTAGGTTGGTTCGAGTTGTCTCTTGTGGTTTTTCACACGATTTTGATCTCGTTAGGTGGTTTGGTTGTGTATTTTATTGTACTTTTGTATCTTGAAGTGGTGTAGGCATCGAGTGTTACTCTTGGTTTTACTATATCTTCGTTATTGTGGAGTTTGGAAGAAATTCGTGTAACATTTCTTGCTAGCGAGTTGCCAAGTTCTGGTAGAGAGTTGGCAGTTGTGTGTAACGAGTTGAGGTTAGAGGTTTGGCGGTTTGCTATTTTGGGACATACGGACAAATCACTACGATAGTGACACTTTTGTCTCATTCCTAGCGAGTTGTCAGGTTTAGGTATTAGCGAGTTGGCATTGGCGAGTTGAGCAGTTAGCGTATTGTCAGATAGCGAGTTGGTATTAGCGAGTTGTCAGGTTTTGGTACTAGCGAGTTGATATCCAGCGAGTTGATTAGTAGCAAGTTGATTGTTAGCATGTTGTTTACCAGCGAGTTGACTATTGGCGAGTTGCTACCAGCAGCGAGTTGTGTATAGCGAGTTGGGTTGATTGTGCAGTGTCAGACTAGCGAGTTGATCATCCAGCGAGTTAGTGAAACAGCGGGTTGATATTAGCGAGTTGATTCTAGCCTAGCGAGTTAGTGCAGTTTTGTGGCGAGTTGAGTTATTTCAGCGACTTGGTACATGTAGCGAGTTGAAGCCTTAGCGAGTTGTGATTATCTTAGCGTGTTGACATTTGTGAAATTTGTGAGCTATAGCGGCTTAAGTTGTTACATCTACTCCTTCAGTAACTTGACGTTGTAAGACTATTCCTACAACTTGACTTGTTATTTTAATAGTAACTTGACGTTGTGAGTTTAATCTTACGATTTGACTTGTTTTCTGAGAAGTGATTGTAATTCGACTTGTTGCAACAAAACACGAAAGTCACGTGTGTTTAACAGGTCGATACGTGCAACTACTCATTCTTCACAACATGGCTAGCACTGCATCGGATGACATTCAGGCAGCAGGGTCGGATACTCATCCTCCTATGCTGGACAGGACCGACTATGAATCATGGGCACAAAGGATTCGTCTTTACTGCTTGGGAAAGGATAATGGAGTCAACATTCTGAAATCTATCGATGAAGGACCTTTTGTAATGGGAGTCACCAGAGACACGGTTGCTGCTACTGACGACCACCCTGCTGTGTTCGGCCCTAACAGACCTCGCATCTACGATGAGCTATCAAAGGAAGAAAAGAAACGTTATGATGCCGACATCAGAGCCTCGAACATTGTCATTCAGGGGCTTCCTAAAGATGTCTACAAACTCATCAACTACAATACAGATGCCAAAGCAGTTTGGGATAATGTAAAAATGCTTCTTGCAGGGTCTGAGTTAACCAAAGAAGATCGAGAGTCTCAGCTATATGATGAGTTTGAGCACTTCAAAATGAATCCAGGTGAAAGCATCACAGACTATTATGTCAGATTTCACAAACTGGTCAATGATATGAGAATCATCAAGATGACAATGCCCAACATTCAGCTTAACTCCAAATTCGTGAACAACATGGCACCGGAATGAGACAGATTTGTCACTGCTGTTAAACTCAACAAAGGTCTTAGGGACACCAACCATGAACAACTTTATGCCTATCTGCAACAACATGAGAAGCATGCTGCCTATGATCGGGTGATGCGTGAAAAACTAAACTCTCCAACTCCAAATGATTCTCTTGCTTTTGTCTCAAATGTTCAACAACTCAATCAATCATCAAGTGATCCACCTCAACCACAACATCCTTCAACTAGATCTACTTTACAAGCATCCGGTTCGTCACCTTCAGCCCTAAAAACCCATCTGGACTCTGGGTATTCCCACACTGACATGATGATTGATAATCTATCCAACCAAGTCTCATTACTGGTCCAACAATTCAGAGTTAATCTTCCATCTACCAATAATCAACTTCGGTCTTCATCCAATCCTCGTAATCAGGCTGTCATAGAGGATGGTAGAGTTGTGGTGCAAAATGTACAAGGAAGACAGAATCTGAATCAAAGGAATGATGGATTTAGGAATGGGAATTATAGGGTTGGCAACGCACTTCAAGGACAAGCCAGGCAACCTAAGTGTTACAACTGTGGAGGAATGGGTCACATTGCTAGGAATTGCACTCAACCAAAGCATCCACAAAACTCTGAATACTTCAAAGATAAAATGTTGCTGATGCAGGCATAAGAGAATGGGACTGTTTTGGATGAAGATGCCTTGATCTTTCTGGCGGGTGATGACGGGAACACATTTGATGCTGATGTAGATGATCAACCGGTTCAAGATCTAGCACTCAATGACCCGAATATCTTCCAGGTTGAAGACTGTGATGCATTTGATTCTGACGTTGATGACGAACCCACTGCTCAAACCATCTTCATGGCTAGCCTTTCTGCAGCAGTGTCCTCTCCACATCAGTCTGAATCCTCCATCACCTCTGCCATCTCTGAGGTATCAATTTCACCTAACCATGATGACTCTGTCCATCCACAGAGGGTGTGTGAATTTGTACAACTCACAGACATTGACAACACAGATACCATTAATATGGGAAATACCAATACTGTCCCATATGAAAGGTATTTGAATGTCAATGGTCCGCTAGTTGTACCAAGTGACACACCTTCTGTTGATCCTAGTGAGCTTAAGCTACATGAGCACACTGTATATATCCCTGATGATTCCATGCCCACTAGATTCAATATTCTTAAGGATCAGGTGTCTATATACCAACAGAGAGCTAAGTTTGAGTTAAATGAACGTGAGCATAAAATGGAATGGCAAATGCGTGCTTACATAACTGAAAATAATTCCAAACAAGAAACATTAAAAAGGGAGTTAATGTCTTTGAAAAAACAATTGGATCTAACTGTTAAACAAAAACAGGAAATTCAAAAGGGGTTAACCTCGCTCAAACACGATTATAAAGACAAAGAAACAAGTCTTTTAAATGATGTTTCCAACCTTAAAATGTTGAAAAACAAACTGGAAGAAAAATTGTACACGCAAGGCCAAACCATCCAATCTGCTCAAATGATGGAGAACCATAGGAAATTAAGAGATAAGTTTAGTGAACAGGATACCTCTAAACCTAAGGTTAACTACCTTAGAAATGGGATAGGTGCTCAACCCGCAATATATGATTCGAACGTTATGTTTGAACCTGACCATGCCCCTCTTGATATGAGTTCATATGATGAGATAGATGAGATTGAAGATAGAAATAGGGAAAAACTTGCTGATAAATTGAAAGATCCCCTGTGCACTGCTAAGAATCTCATATTTCACTATGACTACGCAAATGAAAATCATCAGGCCATTTCTGTCCCTAAAAAGAAATTCCTCCCGGAAAAAACTTTTTGGAATATTGACATGGAGAAAATGCAAGCTGAAAGACTTGTGGGTAACACTCGAACTGTTTTTCGGATTGTTGATCCTACCTTGTATCCTCTGACCACGCCCATGCACCTTGTACCACTTACTCTTCCTACACAGTGTAATACTCTTATTGGTCTTTACGTACTAGGTCAACTGTTTAATGACTTTGACAAAACCTGTAAAAAGAGAATTACACAAACTAGGATTACTGAAGGGGAAAGGGGATTTGAACAAACAAAACGGTGTTACCTAATAGAAGTCATGCCATTTTTCAAACTTCTTAAAGAACACTTTGAAGGCCTTAAGACTATCATAAATGATGATGTCACTAACATGAAAAAGGTTTTCAAAGATGTCGAAAATGAGGGTAAACAATTGGCAATTGATCTCAAATATAGTGAAATTGACAGAAAAAACACTCGCATTATGAATGAAAACTTGATTGCTAATTGCATTGCTCAAGATGTGTTCTACACTGTCACCGATTCTGCCTTATCTGCTAAACAATTTCATGAAATGTCGGTTACATTGAATGTATTTCAGAATCGTGTGATTGAGCTTGAGGGGGAGAATTTGAGATTAAATACAAAAATTCAAAACGACGACCATGATAACATGGTCAGGCATTTCTCAAAACTAGAAGTTGATAATCTTAACTTACAACTACAATATCAACATCTAGATGAAAGCATAAAACTCTCAAATGCCAAGACATCTTCGGATGCTCCTGAATTTGATACATGTTTTGAATTGTCCAAAAAGGATGATGTAATTCAAGCTCACTCAAACACGATTCGGAAATTGAGGGCCCAAATTACACAATTAAAGTCTAACATGGGCAATGTTGCTAATACCAGTCACCTAATGTCGCTAGATTCTCAAAATTTTCTGAAACAAAACATAATTAACGGCGTACAACATGAAAATGAGTGGCTTCGTGCTGAGATGTCAAATGCTAAACAACGTTACAAAGAGCTATTTGAGTCTATTAAAATAACACGTAACCAAAACAATGAAAGAGTCACTTCTTTGTTGAACGAAATTGAGAATCTAAAGACCATGGTGAAAGGGAAAATGCCCGTTGTTTCTTGTGACCATGCTATTTCCAAAGTTCATGCTTGTAAGAAATTTGCGAGCGATGCCTTGAATGTCTCTCTTCCCCTTAGGAACAAGAAGCTAGTTCATAGAAACTATCTTAGGTATCTTAAGGATTGCCTTGTCATACTTAGAGAAACCATTGAAGATGGTAGGATATCAAATAAACAGGATGATGCCATTTCGGGTGCATGCTTCCTCACTAATAGAGCTCAGGAATTATTAGAATATGCCATAGGAACATGCCCCAAGAGTGACAACAAGGTGGATAGGTCACTTGCATCGTACTCTAACGTTGGCAACAAACATGTTGCATTTAATTATCCCCATGCCATGACTCAATCCACCACCATGTTTACCGGTAAACAAGTAGAAACTAAGCATTCTAATGTTCCCATCATTGCTTCTACAGGAGTAAACGGTGTATCTAAAGCTAGCAAGTCATAGCCTAGGTGCAATACAAAGAATGATAGGACTTTGCCGGCTAAGAGTGCACTTATGAAGGAAGTAGAAGAATCATCTAGGAACAATAAAGTTATGCCTGTCAAAAAGAATCGAGTTGAATCAAAAATTTGTGTTAACAATGATGTAATTAATTTGAATTCTGGTGCTATTTGTAAGACGTGTAACGAATGTGTTAATACAAATATCGCCTAAAAACGTTATTTATATTTTACGATCTTCGCTAAGTTTTGTTAACGACAAAATGTAAACTTTAGTTTCTAAGCAAAACATAATCTTAGTTTTTAAGACTTGCATAAACTAGACTTTTGCTACATTTTACATTTCATAAAACACAACACAAGTTTATTTCTTAAATTAGAAATTGTCACATCACATTTATGGCAAGTTTTGTTTTTATGTATTTATGGAAAGAAATGTGTTTGACTAACTTTGTTGTTGCTTACAAGTTTCATGTTTGACTTGATTTAAGTGATGTGACATTGTTTGGTTGCTAGGAGTTATGAGACAAGACCTTGTTTGGTTTGAAGAGTTATTGCAAAAACCTACTGCAGACCCGGCGGTACCCTGGGGGTACACGGGCGGAACTCATCTGAGGGTTCCGCCTGATCCACCAAGCATGCAGTTTGATGTGCTATAAATACCAAGCCATAACTTGATTTTTGGCTAACCTCTTGAGATCATATTTTACACACACACACTCATCTTTTCTTCTAACCTCTTAACATTGTTAATGTGAAGTTTCTCTTTATAGCAAAGAAGCTCACAAGGTCGTGAAAAGTTACAAGTTTCCAACACAACGTTGCAAGACTTGGTAGCTTAGCATTGTGTAAACTCGTGTTGTTTACACTTCATTTGTTTGTGTATATTCTGTAATGAGTGGTTAGTATTTTAGTCCTCAAAATACAAAGAGTGTTGGGAGTTGTTGCACCCTAGTAAAAGAACTAACGGGAGTGGTTGTGCCCTTGTAAAAGAACTCGACATTTAGCTTTGTGTCGGTAAAAGTATAAGCGAAGTGTAAGGTTTTCTCCGCCGGTAAAAGGAGCTTGTTGACTAGTGAAAGAAACTCTCGAGTTGGATACTCGGGGCGTGGACGTAGGGCAAGGAAAAAGAGTCCTTATAGCCGAACCACGATAAATACTCGTGTTGTGGTTTGATCGTTTCTTTCATTTACTTACTTGTTATATATTGTGTTTGTGTATATATCTTTGATCAAACGGAAAGTTTCAAAGCTAACTTAACAAGTTAAAAAGATTTTAAACGGTAAACTATTCAACCCCCTTCTAGTTTTCCACAATTGGCATCAAGAGCTACGTTACTCAAGCTTTTAAAATATATTGTGTTTTAAAACTTGAAACGATCCATGGATTTTGAAAATTACAAAGAAGGGCAATCTATGCAAAGACCACCACTCTTTGAAGCAAATGGTTTTATATATTGGAAAAACCGTTTTGAAACTTACGTAAAATCTAAAGATATAGATTTGTGGTATATAATTATTGATGGTGATAACGTAGTTACTAACATCAAAGATGGTGATAAAAAGAAATTAATAGGTAAAAATAATGAAGCTAAAATGATGCTTTATAATGCTTTGCCTAAGAAAGAATATGAAAGAGTCTTTTTGTGTAAAACCGCCAAAGATATTTGGCAATCTTTAATTGTCACTCATCAAGGAAACTCACAAGTTAAAGATAACACAATTGATCTTCTTGTTCAACAATATGAACAATTTTTTATTTCCGAAGATGAGATTATTGATAATGCTTTTGCTAGATTTAATACCATTATTACTTCACTTAAAGCACTTGACGAATCTTTTTGTAGTAAGAACTTTGTCAGGAAATTTCTTAGAGAACTCCATCCGAAGTGGAGAGCAAAAGTGGCGGCAATTGAAGAATCCAAAGATCTTTCAAGCATGTCACTTGATGAGCTAATTGGAAACCTCAAAGTTCACGAAATGGTAATGGAAAAGGATTCGGAACTAGTTAGAGGCAAGAAAGAAAAAGTTAAGTCCATTGCCTTGAAAGCTAGAGTCCAATCAAGTGATGATGAGGAATATGCTATGGCCGTGAGAGACTTCAAGAAGTTCTTTCGTAGGCGAGGGAAGTTTGTAAGGCAACCTAAAGATGACAAGAAAACCTTCCGGAAAGATCGTGATGATCGAAAAGGAAAAGTTGAAAGAAAATGTTATAGGTATGGAGACGCAAGTCATCTTGTAGGAGAATGTCCAAAACCACCCAAGAGCAAACCTCAACAAGCTTTTGTGGGTGGTGCTTGGAGTGACTATGAAGGAGATGATGATGAGCCAAAGAATGATGATATTGCTCTCATGGCTCATAACTCAAATGAGGTACTCTCCGACTCATCTTACTCCTCTATTGATGATGATACTTTACAAAATGAATATAACAAACTTTGTGAGTTAAGCTTAAAAATCATAAACAAAAATAAATTTTTGAAAACTAAAAAGGAGTTTTTAGAAAATGAAGTTTATGAGTTAAAAGAAAAAGTTAAGAGATTAGAAAAGGGTAAAGGTATTGACACATCATGCAAATCATGTGAAGAACTTAAACTTGAAGTTGAGAAACTTAAAATTACTCAAAATGATCTAATCAAACAAACCACAAAGTTCAAAAAGTTCGATAAGAGCATTTCGTGTTCGGATGAAATTATGAAACTTCAAAAGTCACCCTTTGATAAAACAGGTCTAGGGTTCAGGAAAGTAGAAACCGTTAAGGGTCAAACGAAACAAGAAAAGAATGCACATGATACAAACAAAACTGTTACAGCAATCTGCGGATCAGACGGAACCCAAAATAGGGTTCCGCCCGTTGGTCCTGAAGGTTCCGCCAGGTCTGCTGCAGCAGTAACTCCATCTAATTCGGATCGTTCAAAATTTGTTAAAGTTACATACAAAAATGGAACAAAACCTGTGTTTAAAACTGAAGTAGGATTTAGTAAAAATGTATTTAGAGCTAAAACTACTCAATCAAGACCTAAGACTCCTACTCCCAAACGTCCCTTTCCAAAGAGCAACTTCAACGCTCGACCAAACTACCCACATGTTTGGAACCAAAACACTCCTAGACATTACCAAACTCAAAACCACATGCCATGGAACCCTTATGCTCTATTTTCATACTTGGAACAAATTAATGGCATGCTTAACCAAAATGGACCCATGAGAAATTGGGGACCAAATGTTTGAGTGTTTTTCATAAAATAGGTGTGCCTCAAAGTTTGTTTGGAACCGGATGAATGGATTAAAGATAGCGGTTGTTCAAGGCACATGACGGGTAATAAAAGCCTCTTTTCAACATATCACAAATGTGATGGAGGTAATGTTACGTTTGGTAGTAATGCTAAGAGCAAAATCATCGGAAAAGGTACAATCTCTCATGACTCCCTTTCTATAGATGATGTTGCTCATGTTGATAACTTAGGATTTAATCTTCTTAGTATTAGTCAATGATGAGGCGAAAAATGATCCGTTTTTCGGGGGTCATTTAAGCCCGAATCCGACTTTATTTGATCAAATATTGCCCTAAATCGTTCCTTTTGTGATTTTAGGTGTTTGGAGAGTGAATTCTGGAAAAGAAGCCATTTTGGACGTTTTTGGGGCATAAAAGTGAAGAAAACGGCAAAGTATCAATTTTCCATGCTGAAGACACTAGGTGACGGCGTCAAGAGTTACACCCTGACGGCGTCAGACATCAAGAATAAAACACCGTAGTTGATGACGGCGTCAAAATCCATCCTGACGGCGTCAAAGTCCCAAGAATAAAATACCATAGGTGGTGACGGCGTCACATAGGCCGTCATAAGTAGATCAAGGCCGTCCGAGGAAGTATTTGGCGGCGAGGTGACGGCATCACATGCTTGTCTTGACGCCGTCAGCCCAGTTTTCCTATATATAGTTTTCTAGTTTTTACATTAAAAGGGAGAAGTTTTGGTGAAACCCTAAAGACGAATTTGGTGCCTCTTTTACAGGTTTTTCAAGGGGTCCAAACCCTTGATACCTTGCATTGTAATTGAGATAAGTGTTCTTCTAATTCAATCAATATGTCTATGTGTTGGTTGTTTATATCTTGTTCTTGTCTCAATTCAATTATGCTAGGCTAGATCTCTTTTGTGTTTGCTTAGATCTAATGAAACCTAGATGTTGATTATGCGTTGATTACTTGTTTTTTCTTGTTCTTGGATGAATGATTTATATGTTAGGCTTAAGAAAACTGGCAGATCTCCAAATGGTAACATGCTTGAACGTCTTAAGAAACATGAACCGAGGCGTACTAGGTCTTTATTGGTTGTATTTAATGCATGAGCCACTGTTTACAATCCCTATAGTTGTGCTGGGTCATGGTGTAGGAGGAGATAAGAGCTCATAGAGTTGGGGAGTTATGTATGCCACCCCACGAATGGTATTAAGGAATACAATCCGTCATCCATACAAGTATAACAAGTAATTAACGTGTAAAAGATATCTAGGGAGTAGTGAAGTCTAAGTAAACACAATTTCTCCAATTACTGCTCACAACCTTAGTATAATTAGTTTGTTTTCATTTTTTTTATTATTTTATTTTGATTGAATCTTAGTTTTGGGTTAGTTGAATAGCAACTAATTCCGCCCACTCCTTCAAAACCCGAGATTTTACTTGCTTTCATAAAAATATAAAAACACAAAAATAATCATCCCTCACCTTTAGAACTAGTAATTAGGTTTTCTAATCCTAGCGACACTATTCCTAAGCTGAACGATCAATCCCCCGGTACTTGTCACTATACTATACTACAAGGATCAGGTACACTGCCTGGTGGGGGTTGTAAGCTTCTCGAGATCCCTCGAGAGGTAAAGCAAGGTGCGATTCCCACGCATCAAGTTTTTGGCGCCGCAGCCTGGGGAATAGTTATTGTCTAGGTTAGGATTTCTTTTTATTAGGTCTACTTGCTAGATTCCTTTCTAGTAAGATTTTATTTTTATTTTTAGGTCTTCTTTAGTCTATCTTATTTCTTCGTGCCTTTGTTCGTAACTCTTTACCATCCGACATCATGGAAGGTGGTAACATTTGTGAACCCATCAATCCACCGCAACAAAACCACCCACAAAACCTACCACAACCAATCCAACCACCTATAAGGACCATCCGTTTGCAATCCAGCACCGTTCGATTGGTGCAAGACGGTTGTGCATTCCATGGGTATTTTTTCGAAAACCCGACCCGACACCTTGAAAACTACCTAAAAATTACCACTTCTATAGGAATAGGTGTTGATAACCAAGAAGAGGGACTTTTAGCCCTCTTTCAATTCTCTTTACGTGGTCGGGCTCTTCAATGGTTATTCCAACTCCTCGAAGGATCCGTCTCCTCTTGGGACGATCTTGCTTCCTACTTCTTAACTAGATTCATCTTACCCAAGGAAGTTATTTTGCAACATTACCAACTTAAAACGGAAAATGATGAAATAATGAAGGTCAATGAGATGAATGAATGTGAAATCAAGCTAGGGAATAACACTTGTAGGGAAGGGCCATGGGATGATGATAGAATAATTAGGAACTCCACACCAACCCTTGAGGAATTGAGGTACCATAAGTTCCTTCTAAAATGCCCTTGCCCCGCAAAGTACCGAAAACAACCATGGATTTGGAAGCACAATCCTATGAAACTTAAGGTTCCATGCATGATTGGTCATATGTTTAGAGAACACACTTATATCGATTTAAAGGCACCAATGAACATCATGTCTAGGCTTTATTATAATTGGATCATGAACAAAAAGTTGAAACCTAGGTAGGACCCTTACAACCCTAATCGCATGAGTAATTTTGTTGAGCGGGTTCGAGGGTTACATGTTTTCATTGGGAATTTTGTCTATAGGTGCGACTTTATGATCTTAGAAGATGTTAGGGGAATTATTGATCAATCTTTGTGTCAGATTGTTTTAGGAGAACCTTTTGTTAAAACCTCTAAAATGACTTACAACCATGATACGGGCATTATTACATTCGCAACCCAAGAGAAGAACATTAGATATAGGATGCCCCATAAAGAAGAGAGGTTTAGAGAGGTTGAGGATCTCGATGTTGACAACATCCCCGTGATTAAGGTTGAGAGTGAGGAAGAGAGAGAAATTGGAGGTTACGCAAAGAAAGAGATCTATTACTCGAAATGTTTAGCTTTAGGTCCCGAGTATAGGAAGGATAAGAGACTGGTTAAGATGTTTGAGACCGCATTCATTTTGCGGGGTAGGAAAACGTAGTAACCCATGACTTTGAGTCTAGCTACAAGACTCGTAAATAAAGAAAAGCGCTTCTTGGGAGGCAACCCATGTTTTGTGTGATTTTATTTGTTTGATTGTTATTTGCTTCCGTATGCATGTTTTATTTTTATTGTTGGTTGATCATGTTTCTCAATTAAAATGTGGAAATACTTTACTATGTTGTTTGGCCTAGTCTTAACTCCAACCTAAAAGTATTTTTGCAAAAGATAAGTGTAAGGGGAAACCCCAAATATGTTTTCAAGAAACAAACCGATCATGATTCTCCACAATATTAAATGAACATGTATATTCGTATTTGTTAGAGTCAAATGCTTGTATTGAGTCATAATGAAGTTTTGCAGGATTTTCCAGGAAGTAGGACGAAGTTTTTCCAGAAATTTACCGGAAACTTAACATAAGAATTTCTGCAGGTCCATTCTGACGGCGTCAGGAGTTAAAAATCTGGAAATTTTACCGGTTTTGTTTTTCTAACGGAGTCTTATGGTTTTTGTGAATTATTAAGTTTTATAATCTCCAGGAAATCTGCAAACTTCATTCCACAAGCATTATATCTTATCTTGTTTTCTAGGATTTAGTAACTTATATAGGATGCCGCCGATTTTACGCGAGGTTGCCTTGTCTATTGTTGTCAGGATTTACAGGTTATTTTTGACAAGGAGATGATTTATATTCTGGAAGGGAAGCCTTGATTGTTCGTTTTCTTGGAAGAAGATTTAACCTGGCCAACCTAAAATCCATACCGAGCGAATCAGGGGAGTATTTGATTTCATTCTCTTTACTTTTTTACTTTTACATTCTTTACTTGAACATTGGGGACAATGTTCATCTTAAGTGTAAGGGGAGGGTAAAAAGATGATACCTTACATATGCACTTTCGCTTGAGTTTGTTTTGTTTAATAGTAGATGTGTAATAAAACTACGAGAAATACTTGTTAGTGTAATTTTAGCGCCAAAATTAAAATTTTTTACAACATTTAGGAGTGAAACTTTAGCCATAGCAAGCGTCTCATGGATAGGAGATTGTATGACTAGCACATAACCGTATATTCAGAAAAATTTTCCACCCAAAAATGTGAGGTTCGCCTTTAGATTTGATAGGAAAAGCATTTATTATTAGTGCTTATGAGTGTACCGGTAGCATTTAGATTCTAGAACTTGCGTTAGTGATGCATCCCGAGACCGCTAGTGAGACTACATTCGTGTGGTAGGATTTACTACATGATAAGAGGCATTAGGATCACCCTTGTGTTAAACCCGTATTATAATTACTTGACCATTTAAGTCATATTACTTGGCTAGTTAAGTCAACTAATTTTTCCCACACCCTTAGCGTTGTACTCATTTTTAGTACACGATACCCCTAGTACACCCCTCCGAGCCTATCTTTTCGTTTCTAACTTTAAGCATCTTACTTAAAGGAAGAATTTGTTACACCCCACTTAAATGTACAACCAAATCGCCTTAGCCTTCCGTGTATGCACTCATTTTTAGTGCATTATTGTTATTTGTTAAACCCTAAGTTAACATTCTAATTGATTACATGGTTGCTAAGTCGAGTCATATCCTTGTACATATTGTTTTGGGACGATTGGGACTCATGGGTAAGTACTTATTTTATGGAGTAATGGGGAAGAACATCATTTATTACCCCCATATATACGTTAATCTTAAAAGTGCTCCAAGTGTTTTAATTTTCTTAATTCGAGTCATTAGAATAGTTTAATGTAAAGTATGTAAAGATTCAAGTGTAAGGGGAATGCTCATACCCCTATGATGTATTATTTTGGATAGTAGGGTAAGAGTGTATGCAAAAAAAAAAAAAAAAAAAAAAAAAAAAAAAAAAAAAAAAAAAATCGAAAAAACAAGAAAAAGAAAGAAAAAAAATTAAAAAATAAATAAATAAAAAAAAAAAAAGAGAAAAAACATACGGACTACCATCCCGTTTTTATTCTATGTTCATTTTATGCTTTTGTTATTTCTCATTTGTTAGCTTAAGTCGAGTGTAGTCTTGGCTTAGCAACGCCATATTGTATATGTAATTAACCAAGATTGTTAACTCGCCACCAGTAAAACTTCCTTTATCCAACAAAACCGTGTAATTCATATCCCTATACCTAACGTTACAACCCTTTAAAAGACCTTTTTGATAGTTTATCCTAGGTGCTTACGCCATGTGGTGGAGGTTTGATCCTTTCCCAAGCCTATGGTAATCTATTTTGCTATGACAGGTAGTGAGAGATATCTTCCATTTCCATAATGTTATATTACTTTATTACACCCGAGAGATGTGAGTATCTAAACACTATTTGTGACGTGCTTGTGTATGACCTCCGTGCTTGTCTATTGGTCTTTAGTGGAACGATTATTTGTTGTAATTACTTTTATATTAGTGTTAAATGACCCCGAACTTGTCTTTTGAGTAGAATAAAAGCTCATTTGCTTGAGGACAATCAAAACTCAAGTGTAAGGGTATATGATGAGGCGAAAAATGATCCGTTTTTAGGGGGTCATTTAAGTCCGAATCCGACTTTATTTGATCAAATATTGCCCTAAATCGTTCCTTTTGTGATTTTAGGTGTTTGGAGAGTGAATTCTGGAAAAGAAGCCATTTTGGACGTTTTTGTGGCATAAAAGTGAAGAAAACGGCAAAGTATCAATTTTTCATGCTGAAGACACTAGGTGACGGCGTCAAGAGTTACACCCTGACGGCGTCAGACATGAAGAATAAAACACCGTAGTTGATGACGGCGTCAAAATCCATCCTGACGGCGTCAAAGTCCCAAGAATAAAATACCGTAGGTGGTGACGGCGTCACATAGGCCGTCATAAGTAGATCAAGGCCGTCCGAGGAAGTATTTGGCGGCGAGGTGACGGCGTCACATGCTTGTCTTGACGCCGTCAGCCCAGTTTTCCTATATATAGTTTTCTAGTTTTTACATTAAAAGGGAGAAGTTTTGGTGAAACCCTAAAGATGAATTTGGTGCCTCTTTTACAGGTTTTTCAAGGGGTCCAAACCCTTGATACCTTGCATTGTAATTGAGATAAGTGTTCTTCTAATTCAATCAATATGTCTATGTGTTGGTTGTTTATATCTTGTTCTTGTCTCAATTCAATTATGCTAGGCTAGATCTCTCTTGTGTTTGCTTAGATCTAATGAAACCTAGATGTTGATTATGCGTTGATTACTTGTTTATTCTTGTTCTTGGATGAATGATTTATATGTTAGGCTTAAGAAAACTGGCAGATCTCCAAATGGTAACATGCTTGAACGTCTTAAGAAACATGAACCGAGGCGTACTAGGTCTTTATTGGTTGTATTTAATGCATGAGCCACTGTTTACAATCCCTATAGTTGTGCTGGGTCATGGTGTAGGAGGAGATAAGAGCTCATAGAGTTGGGGAGTTATGTATGCCACCCCACGAATGGTATTAAGGAATACAATCCGTCATCCATACAAGTATAACAAGTAATTAACGTGTAAAAGATATCTAGGGAGTAGTGAAGTCTAAGTAAACACAATTTCTCCAATTACTGCTCACAACCTTAGTATAATTAGTTTGTTTTCATTTTTTTATTATTTTATTTTGATTGAATCTTAGTTTTGGGTTAGTTGAATAGCAACTAATTCCGCCCACTCCTTCAAAACCCGAGATTTTACTTGCTTTCATAAAAATATAAAAACACAAAAATAATCATCCCTCACCTTTAGAACTAGTAATTAGGTTTTCTAATCCTAGCGACACTATTCCTAAGCTGAACGATCAATCCCCGGTACTTGTCACTATACTATACTACAACGATCAGGTACACTGCCTGGTGGGGGTTGTAAGCTTCTCGAGATCCCTCGAGAGGTAAAGCAAGGTTCGATTCCCACGCATCAGTCAACTTTGTCGTAATAAGTATAATGTCCTTTTTAGTGAAAACAGTAGTAAAATTCTTAAAGATGGTATAACCGTAGCCAAAGGTGTCCTTAAGAACAACGTATACGTCATGAAGTTGGATTCAACATCTAGAGACAAACTTTGTCTTACCTCATTAGATGAATCTTCAACTTTATGGCATAGATGTTTAGGACACGCTAACATGAGACTAATCCAAAACCTCTCCTCCAAAGACTTAGTTCGAAACCTACCTAAGTTGAAATATGACCAACACTTTTGTGATGCTTGCAAAGTTGGTAAACAAGTCCATAGTAGCCATAAGGCTAAAAACATGGTGTCTACATCTAGGTGTCTAGAACTTTTGCATATGGATCTATTTGGTCCATCCGCTATACAAAGTTATGGAGGCAACTTCTATACTTTGGTCATAGTAGATGATTACTCACGTTATACTTGGACAAAGTTTTTGAAAAATAAAAATGAAGCTTTTGATAAATTTGAGATTCTAAGTAAGAAAATTCAAAATCAAGTAAGATCTAATATAGTGTCTATTAGAACGGATCACGGTCGTGAATTTGATAATGAATTTCAATTTGGAAACTTTTGTGATAAAAATGGAATTACTCATAACTTTTCGGCTCCACGTACTCCTCAATCTAATGGTGTAGTAGAACGTAAAAACCGGACATTACAAGAGATAAGTAGAACAATGCTTAATGAACAAACTATTCCACAAAAGTTTTGGTGTAATGCCATTGACACATCAACGTACATTCTTAATCGAGTCCTAATTAGACGATTTTTGAATAAAACTCCTTATGAACTTTATAGAGGTAAAAAGCCTACATTAGGATACTTTAGAGTGTTTGGGAGTAAATGCTTCATTCTTAACACCAAGGATTATCTCACCAAATTTGACCCAAAGTCTTATGAAGGTGTATTTCTTGGATATTCACAAAATAGTAAAGCTTACATTGTTTTGAACAAAGAAACCTTAAGAGTCGAGGAATCGTTAAACGTAACATTTGACGAAAGTCCACCTCCCTCTAAGACATTACCTTTGGTAGATGATGACTTAGTTGAAAGCTAAGCAATTGAATGTCAAGAAATCTTAGGTAATGACAAGGAAGATGAACTAGTAAACAAAGAACTTGTCAATGTCAAATAATCTAAAAGTCATCCATTAGACGGTGTCATAGGCAACATTAACGAAAGAACACTTAGATCAAAAGTTCAAAATGAAAGTAACTACTTTTGTTTCGTGTCAACCATTGAACCGAAAAACATTAATGAAGCCATTAAAGATGAATCTTGGGTAATTGCAATGCAAGAAGAATTAAACCAATTTGTTAGGAATGATGTATGGACATTAGTTCCTCAACCAAAGAGTCAAACAATAATTGGAACGAAATGGGTCTTTCATAATAAAATGGATGAAAATGGAATTGTGTCTAGAAACAAAGCTAGGCTAGTAGCACAAGGATATAATCAACAAGAAGGCATTGATTACGATGAAACTTTTGCTCCGGTAGCTAGGCTCGAGTCAATTAGAATATTACTTGCTTATGCGTGTGCACATAATTTTAAACTCTTTCAAATGGACGTCAAAAGTGCATTTCTAAACGGAGTCATTAATGAAGAAGTGTATGTTGCTCAACCACCGGGCTTCATCGATTTTGAAAAACTAAATCATGTTTACAAACTTAAAAAGGCTCTTTACGGACTTAAGCAAGCTCCAAAAGCATGGTATGATCGACTTAAAACATTCCTAGTTGACCATAAGTATACCATGGGCTTAGTTGATAATACTCTCTTCACTAAGAAGAAAGATTCACATATTATCATAGTCCAAATCTATGTTGATAACATTATATTCGGATCAACTTGTCAAGAACTATGTGTGGATTTCTCAAAAATCATGCATGACGA